>BGPR01001400.1:0-11390 GCA_013235015.1 Araneus ventricosus
CTGTTGCGTTCCTCAATTAGATAAAGGAAAATTTTTTAAAAATTCAACGGTCGATGACTTTGACTTCAAAAATCTGAAAAGTGGTAGTATAAATGTGTTGAAAACTGTTTTGAGTCGGCACATCTATTACCTATAGGAAAAAGCAGAAAAGAACGATTCAATGCTGTTGTTTCACACGGGAGGAAATGTAACTGTTTTAAATAGGACGAGATCTAAGCGAGTTAATGTCTTCACCTGATTCGCTTCATGTAAACATGGTTGTATGTTATTTCTTCTACAGTAACGTTGGATCTATTTAACTTCTTCATGCGTAGCTGAGCGTTGACCACCTTGTGTCACCACTACGAGAAGATTAAAACATACAAAGAACATCCCCACAGCACTGGTACTTATATTCACATTAACCAAAACCTAGTGGTAGAGGGATTAGGAACCTCGACTCCGGGCCGAAGGGGATCAGCACGGGTCTTTCACATTAATAACAACCTCTTTCGGAGGATTAACAGATAGGAATGGTCGGATGTGAACCCAAATTAATTGTTCATCAGGGAGCGTCTGCTTTCCTGCCTATTTTCTGGGTTTCGAGAGCCTGGATTGATGCCTATTTATGAAACGATTATAGAGTTGCAAGTCTGGAGATTTGATTGCGTGCGGTGGCTATCGACGGCTGATGATGAGTGCAATTTGAGTTTAAAATTTTGAAGATAATGAATTGCCGATGGTGTAACTAGTCCTAATGTCTCAGATGAGACTTAGATTCGCTGATTTGGGAAACTAATTTGGAATAAAGCTCCGGGGATCACTGACTATGAGATAAGGGAAATGGGTTCTAGAGATTTACTTAGATGCAACCTGGAATCGAATGCCCCATTTAGAAAAACAGCATTAGAGATTTAAGTGTTCGTTGGAACGAGGATAGAAATGATTGCGAGCAATGACTGTCATTAGGAATGAAAATTCTAACCCTCTCACACCGAGCAAGGCATCCGGGAGTGTCAAATATTGTCTCTTAACAGCGAAAGAAGTCTATCTGGTCTGTTGGTCTGACTTCTTTGAGGGAGGGAAGGTTCTGAAGATCGTTTCAGATAATGCGGCAGGGGTGGGGTAGCTTGTCAACCACAGCCCATTTCCATGCGCTTAAGGAAAGTTTATAGACAGGGATGTATACCACCAGGTTGAGAGTCACATGTCCATGCAATCCTCCTCAAAAGCCTGGGTTTTAAAGGGCAGCGAAAAAGGCTCGCCCTGGGACTTGAGTTAAAAAAATTACGATTTCGGAGAATAATGGTAACAAATCAAAGGTAATTCCCACTGGTGCAAAGAGAAATTAAAGTTTGTCAGAATTCAGTTTGTAAAACTATAATGTTCTGGATAAAAAAAACAGTGTACAGTGAGAATAGAATCATGTGCTTTAAAATTTTAGGTCTTCAGAGAGTAGGAATGCACCATCTCTTAGCCTCTTTATTATTTTTTGCAAGTAGACAGGATTTTATGTATACAATAAAAGAAACAGCTCCCTTGATGAGCTATGATAAAGCCTCATATATTTTAGGAAGATACTGTAACCCATGAACAAACAATTAGAAATTTCGATCTGTCTTCTATTCGGAATTTGTGGTTCTTTCAAACATTTCAAAATCTTTACTTTGACTGGAAATATAGTTCAAATCACTCCGGCAGAGTAATTCATGAGCAGTGTTGAGTGATTTCTTCAATGCCCGTAGCTCGTAATTACTGTGACACTTTCAATGTCAGAATCTGCTTTCTGATATTGCCACCTATTTATTCTAGTTTGTGTGTTTCAATTCCTTCCAATGAGTCTCTAATTTTAAAAAAATCATATTTTTCGCTTTTTTAATTATATTTAATTACTTGCATATAAACTCAAAAAGTTAAAAAGCACTACAAATCTCTTTAAAGGGCACTGAAATCAGTTTGAATATAAGATCTTTATGGCGCATTTTGTAACTCTTTCATATGCTTTTACTAGAATACCATTCTGTTTTTCGATGCATTTTATACAGCTAATTAGTAAGGACTATATTTAGAAACAGGATGCACATAGTAATTTCAACCATCAAGTTGTTATGTGAATATTTGCAAAACGTAATGAAATATTCGGCAGAGCAACTATATTCAATACAAATATGCGGCTTTCCATAATCCAGTTTCAAACGCAACAGGCATTTCTTTATTATCATTTCAAGAAGTGTGTTTCATTCACGAAACAAGATTAGAGCCCTACGAAAAGAAGGATTTAACATATTAATAGAAAAACAGATTCAATAAAGCTCTTTTCTGTTTTTAAAGCACCTTTGCTAATGCCTAGAAATAGAACTCCCTTTCAAATACCCAGAAAGGAACAATAAAATTAGATTGCATCACTATTTTTCTTGTTATGTAAGGCGATAGAGATTTCAAGATTTATATATATATATATATATATATATATATAAATCTTGAATATATATATATATATACAAACAAATACAAAAGAGGAAACCTTTTGCTATCCGTGAAGTCTATTTGCCTTTGTTATATTGTATTTTACAGTTGGTCTCATTTTGGTTAATTGTCTCTTGTTTACTTACTGATACTCGTAAAAAAGTTCCTAAGACTTCACGGACAGCAAAAGGTTTCTAAGACTCTTCACTTCTCACTCCTAGTAAAATATTTACCGAAACTCATGACGTTAACCGTTAACTGTCAACCACCACAACCGAGTTCACGTCAGCACTTTTGAACGTTGTTCGTGCCACATGCTAATGCATCTGATTCCTTTGTCTCTCCTTCTGTCGATTATTTGTTGAGTTTTGACACCTTTCTCTTCATTTTTGTTTCGCTTTGTTGGTTATGAGGTTGGATTTCATGTACTTTATTTCAAATGGACCTGGGCTTTATATTTTTATTTTTTTCATTTGGACTTGGGCTTTTTGCTTTGTTTCCTTACTTCAAACTATGGTTTTTATTAGGTGTTCCGGAGAAGAAACTCTTTTTAGCATTATTGCTAGAGTTTGTGTTTAGAAAACATCGAATTTATTTATATATACGCCCGTTCGGGATTTCCCTTGCTGATGACGCGTCCCGGACGTTGGCGTTTTTTTCTTTAATGACTTGGTTTTTATGTTTTCTTTTGTTAATATATATATATATATATTCAATTCTTCTATGGAATCCACCTAATTTCCCCACTGATAAAAGACCTCAGATCCTTACAGAAAAAATTAAGTGCTGATATGTGCCAAGAGTCTTAAAAATCCATTCATCTTTTAATAGTTTGTTCGTTCTCTGAATTGTTTCTTTCAGACCGTCAGGGAATTCCTATGGCTGCATCTCTGTCTACGCGAAGTAAATAGTTTCTCTTTGTTCGAAAAAGGAATTTTTCTGGATATCCGAATACAGGCACTTTCAATTCTAATGTAATAATGTGGTTAGTTTCAAGGATTTTTACTGCATTCTATTTTGCAGTGCTCGTTCGCAAATATTGCCATTATTTTTCAGCAATGCAATACGAAAAATACTAGTATGTTCAAATAGTCCATTGGAATTGCCATGAAAAGCATCAAGATATGGAAAAATTTATAACAGCAATTTTATTGCTTTAGTTGTTGGGTCGGTCACACAAAACATGGCACTATATTTTGCACGCCGAGATCGGACTGGATAAGGGGGTAAAGGGAGAATAATTCGAAGCATCGATTTTTTTCCGTTTAAATAATCTGAGTATTAATCTGAGAAGAACAGTTAAAAGTTTCGTAAAAATATCTATAAAATGAGTCGTCAAACGTTAAGATAGCTTAATTAGGGAAGGAGTAAATTTTTAAAAAAAACGTAAATTTTGTAAAAGTATTTTTAATTTTTTTACAATTTAATAAAAAATTTTGAAATTTCATGTAAGTACGCCGCATTATATAGTAAAGTAAAAATGGTTAAAATTTCAAAACGATATCTGCATTATTTTTCTAAAAATTCAACTTTTTCGAAAAGAAACAACGTTGTCGAAAAATGCCCATAAGTACTTTACTATCTATCCTAATTCGTGAAGAGGAAACCAATCCTATTTTTAAAGTGTTGTTTTATTATTTAGAATGTCTTCTATATGGTCGTTTTTTAAAAAGAAGTAGTGAACATTAACTTTGATTTTATTATTTTGTGTGAATTATTATGCCTGAACGCATTCAGTCTTAACGGAAAACGCGTTCATGCACAATAATTAACACAAAACGTTAACCTTAAATTTAATTTTAGCCACTTCTTTTTAAAAACACGACCACATAAAAGGCATTTGAAATCGTAGAACGACACTTTAAGAATAGGATTGTCTTCCTTGTCACGAATTTGAATACGTAGAAAAGTACGTAAGAGCATTTCCCGAGAACGTTTTTTTTTCCGAAAAAGTCGAATTTTTCAAAAAATAATGCAAATATCGTCCTGAAATTTTAACCATAAATACTCTTCTATATAATGCGTACTTATTTGAAATTTCAAAAATTTCGCTTTAATTATAAAAAAAAATAATAATTTTCCAAAATTTATATTTTCTTTTATTCACTCCTGCCCTAATTAAGCTATCTTAACGTTCGAAGATTCATTTTATATAGATCTTTTTACTAACTATAAATTTTTAATTTAACCTTTTCCTCTAAGATTAATAGCCTTTTATTTAAAACCGATGCCTCGAATTTCCCTCCCCTCCCCCCCTTATCCTGTCCGATCTCGGCGTGCAAAATACAGTGCCAAGTTTTGTGCGGCGACCAACAACTTAAAGCAATAAAATTGCTGTTATGTATTTTTTACATGTTAAAATACATGTCGACGGGAGGGAGAGAGAAATACATGAGAGAAAATTATACGAGAAATTAAAAGCATGTATCAAAGTGAAGCGTAATTTTCGTTTTTCATTAACCACTTACCTTACGATTTAAGTTCCAATAGCGCGTTCCATAGGTCGGTCACACGTCGAGCCATTTCACGATTGCGTGAACGTTCGAAGTGGTGCACATTGCACATTTCTTTTGATATGTAAATGGATGTGTAAGGTACAACTGCTTTTCTTATGCAAGATATTCAATAAATAATTACTAGCAATCGATCATTGAACAAGAAAAATTATCATCCTGAAGTGAATAATTAAATGAAAGAAAATTATTAAGTGTTTGATGCGTGTAACCTGACGTGTACCACGTCTCTTACACGTGATGTTTTTGGTTTGCCCGATCGTCGTACCACGTCTCTCACACGTGATACGTTTGTTTTGCTCGATGGTCGCACCACGTCTCTCACACGTGATGTATTTGTTTTGCCCGATCATCGTATGTTTCCACGTCTATCACACGTCATGTTTTTTTGTCCGATCGTCATACCGCGTCTCTCACGTGATTCTTTCGTTTTACCCGATTGTCGTACCACGTCTCTCACACGTCATGTTTTGTTTGCCCGATCGTGTGCGTCTCTCCCGCACGTTGTTAATATGTTTTGTTTTGTCCGATCGATGCTTTTCCTCTCACGTGATGCATTTTTTTGTTTCTACCCGATTGTACTTTTCGTCTCACGTCATGTTTTTTGTTTTGCAGATCGATGCGCGCATTCTCTCACACGTCATGTTTTTTTGCCGATTGTCACTACGTCTCTCTCACATCTGTTTTTTGTTTTTTGCAGATTTGTCTTTTCCATTACTCACATCATGTTTTGTTTTTTACCGAGTTAATGCTTTACTACGTCTCTCTCACGTCATGTTTTTTGTTTGCCACGTTGTCGTACGCCACGTCTCTCACGTCGTAACGTTTTGCCGGTTAATGTGCCGTCTCTCACGTCATGTTTTGTTTTGCCGATGCTTTTACGTCTCTCCTACACGTCATGTTTTTGTTTTACGATTGTCGCACTACGTCTCTCACGTGGCGTTTTTTTTCGAACGCCGATTGTCTTTTCGCATTCTCTCACGTGATGTTTTTTTGTTTTACCGATTGTCGTGCCATTCTCACGTCATGTTTTTTGTTGTTTTTACGATCGTGCGCCATTCTCACACGTCGTATTGTTTTACCCGATTGTGCTTTTCGTCTCACATCTGCTTTGTTTTTTTTGCCGATCAGTGTACCACGTCTCTCACACATCATGTTTTGTTTGATCGTCATTGCCACGTCCGCTGATTCTTTCAGTTTTACCCGTTTATTGACGCCGTCTCTCTGCACGTCATGTTTTTTGTTTTGTCCGATCGATCACGTACCACGTCTCTCTATCACAGTGGTCCTCATTTTACCGATTGTGCTGCCACATCTCTCCACACATCCGGCATGTTTTATTACTTCTGCCCGATCGTCGCGCACGTCTCTCGCTAATTGTTTTTTGTTTTGCAGATTGTCGCCTCTCTCACGCGTCATGTTTTTGTTTTGCCCGATTATGCACTACGTCTTCACGTCATGTTTTGTTTTACCCGGTTGTCACCTTTTCACGTCTCTCTACGTCATGTTTTTTGACTTTGATCGTGCTACGTCTCACACGTCATGTTTTGTTTTGTCAATCGTCGTACCGCCATCTCACCTACGTGATTATTTGTTTTTGTCCGATCGTCATTTTACGTCTGCGATGTTAAGAAGATATTTCGCATTCAAGGTGGTTATCTGCACGCTTTTATCCATATGCGACCTGACTTCCACAGCCTAAGGGTCAAAACAGCTTGTAGTATCGTATTCTTTGTCTAATAAATGCAGATAAACGCATTGTTAACAAAACCTAGTTTTAATTTCGGAAGTCAAACTTGGTTTTAATCATTTTTTGATTTCTGAACAGTTCAGATGATTGGGTAAATGGTAGACAATGGGTGGAATACCATTTCAAATTCAATTTTTTTTTTTTTTCTGTGGAAAACGATGACATTTTCGTTTCAACAGTTTGCAAAATTCGTGAATCAGAACCTGGAATTTATTTCTAAATTTCAAATTTACCCCATTTACTTTTATTTCCTATCAAGTTGAAGGTGTCGCTAGATAATTTAATAAATTTTCAATGGAAAATGTTTTCAGCACGACGACCTCCCCCCAAAAAAATGCTATTAATAAAGAAAATTTTCGAGGCCAATCTCGAGACAACGATCATGCAAATTCAAAAAGAAATGATTGCCTTTCCAGCACTGCAATGCAATTTAATTCCATTGATTTCAGGTTAGAATGGTGGCGTTGTTCTTTCACAAGAAAGAAATACTGTTCAACGAATTCCATATTTTGATACAATTTCTAAGGTTTCGTTTCTTTTCTCCCATGGACCGATTTACTTCATATTCACATTTTTTTGTTTTCGAAGAGCGCGTAAACCTAGTTTTAGAGAAAAGTTATTGTTATCGTAATAATAACGGTGTTTACGGTTTTAAAACTGATATCAAACTTTCAGTCGATGTTTTCATATTCAGTGATCCCTCCTTATTTTTGTTACATTTTAACATCACGTAAGTAGCTCATTTATACATAAAAAAAATCCTTCAAAATTTACGGTTTTAAACTAGCAGCTGGGGTTGGTTGTACCGTAAGAATACAAAATAAATAGGCACGACGTTTTTTACCATACAGGAACAAGTTTTTTCCGTAAAAGTTAGGAAGTGAATCCGTAGTCACAACGGTTTTCTACCGTATGAAATCAAGTTTTCTCTGTAAAAATTAAGTCATCGAAGTAAGTGACGTCATCGACTGAGTTGAGTTGTTTTTCTCCTTCTGTTCGAGTTGAGTTGAAATGTGCTGATGTGTATTATCAATTAGGAATATTAAATAATCAAGGCTTAATTATTAATTTCAATTAGTTTAATTAATATAATTTTTAATTGAACTTACTTGGACGATTTCGATGCAAGCTGGTGACAAAACTTCTAACTCCTCCGAGCCGGGGATCGAAACCGCGTTCATAGAAATAAAAGGCAGTCGCTCTAACCACTATACCACCGGAGACTGCATAAGATGAAGTAAAAATAATCTATTTTTTGAGTTTTGAAGTCACTATAGCTCCAGTGGCGCCACCTAGTGGTGTAAAAATCAACTATTGCCAGAACAAGTGTTTTAAGGTTAGCTTTCATGAGTGACAACAGGTTACTGCAACATGTGTAAACAACAGCGGAGATGGAACCCTATTAAAAACATGAAATGAATGCATAAAATTACATTTAAGAAAAGGGAAAGATATCGCACGGAAAGCAATACCGTATGACGAAAAATAGAATTTAAACTGACGGTTTTAAACCGTTTATGGCTGGAGCGGAAAACGGTGAAAAACCGTTTTGTTAACAAAACAGCTTTAAACCGTCAAATATACGGAAAAAGTCCGGGAAAAAACGGATATTTTTTACAGTGTAAGGGTTCTGGAATTTTCTACATTTTGACAGGTATTACCTAACATGTATGGCTTGAAACGTTGTTGGTGCTATGTTATTAATTTCTCGCAATAGAAAGTACTGGAAACGTCACTTTTAGACTGTCTGAGCACGTCTATGAGATTCAGGAACACAACGATCTAACTCTTTGAAATTTGGTTTGTAGTAAAGTTTCGTAGACCAGTGTCGAATTTTGGATTGAATCCATTGAAAAGAAGAAATCCAAAATGTTTATTTGATTATCTTCACTTAACTATGATTTTAAACACAAAACAGGCTATATTGTGTATACAGGGAGGGTATACGGGAAAGTCTCGATGGTATTGAAACTCTACAAATTCATGACATCAAAAGCAATTCCGCTTAACACAATTTAATCTTTGCTCCGAATTTTTTTTAATACAATTAAAATGTAGTTTTTGAAAAAAAAGGAATATACGATGAAATGAGGGGTTTCTTACAGAGATTGTGCTGGGAATAAATCAAAACTCTCCTCTTTTTATCGGCAGCATTATCAGAACGTAAATGCTAGGATCTTCTTAGCACTAGTTGGTCAGCATTGTGATGGACGCTAACTTGAATGATATTCTATTTCGAATCATTGATTGATCCGAATTAACTTGTCATTGAAGAAGATGTAGTTTTTCTTGGTCGCCGCACATATACAGTGTGCCCGCTAAAGTCCGTTGTCACCCCAATAATTTCTGAACGGCAAGAGCTATAGTCATAAAAGTGGGGTCTAGGTATAGTAAAGTTGCCATGCGCTACGCAAGAAAACCGCTTACAGCTCCACCTGGCGGCAAAATTCGGAGTTAGCGTTCTTATCTCAAAAACGGTACGATATACAGGAAAAAAAAGTCAATTACAAAGTTGTCCAGCATCATCGATTTAGTGAGAGAAGACACCTTCCGTACGGTAATGTTAAAAATAGAAGGCGTTAAATGATTGTTAAATTATTTGTTCGGTTCGAAACTCCCAAAATTGTAACGCGACATAACGCGGAAGAAAAGAGAAAACGTCACACTTCTGAGCATCCCTTATCGTGGCACAGTGTTAGCGTGCGAGATTACAATACGAGAGGACCCCCGGTCAAGTGTCCAACAGTACATTCGGGACACATTCCAGCAACAAGTCATCGGGTTGGGTAGAATGGCCTCCACGGTCACCTGGCCTGAACCCATTGGACTTTTTTCTGTGGGGATACATCAAACAGCGAGTGTATGCAACCCCTCCACCAACATTGCAAGAACTTCAAAACCGTATTACGGATACTTGTGCCAGCGTGTCACCTGCCGTGTTGTGCATTGTGCAGCGGGAAGTGCAGTCCCGTGTCCAGATGTGTATTGTTGCTGAAGGACACCATTTTAAGCACGACAGACAGATGAGCCTCATTTCCGGCAAGTGCAGTTTTGTTCAACGCGATCAAACAAATGTGCGTTTTGTGTGCTTTTCATTTGTATCATTTTTGTGCGCAAGACGTTTTTTTGTAACAAATCGATAGGGATCTTCAGGGAAATTAAATTTATCAATTTAGGTTAATTTTTCAAAAGAAATTTAACATATTCATTTTATAAAGTTTGGTTTTTGAAGTGGATATATTTAGTTTCGGCAAAAAGTTAAAAACTTTAAATAGAAACTTTATATAGGTTAAAAGGGGGAAGGGAGTAAAGTTTTTGGACAAAATGAAACCTCACCCTTGTGAATGTGAATATTGAGATTAGAAAATTGCAATAAACACGCATTTTAGAAAAAGTGGATATCATCACTTTTATACTCAATACATTTGTGACGTTTCTGTCTCTTGAAATGATGCCACCAGATTATATATATATATATATATATATAACAAATAAGAAACAAACATAGCAGAAATGTAAAAGCCACATATACAACATAAACATTCATAAAAATAAATGTCAAGAAAAAAATCTGCGGTAAGAAAAAGCCGAAAGTTCTTAAAGAGAGAAAATAAACAAAAGTGGAATATATATATAAAAGGGGAAGATAAAAAAATATAGAAATATATAACACAAACGCAACGAATGCGCAAAAATGCTGCAATTCAAGAAGATTTGTGGAAAATATATCAATGTCATGAAAGTCACTCAGAAAACATTATGATTTCACTAATTTTTTAGCGGTTCGTATAGATTTTACTTACCCTGATGAGCATCTATACGCTTTTACCGATTTACTACAGTCTCTCCATTTTATTTCAATATTTTTTTACTTTCATATTGATTGACATTGATATATATATATATATATATATATATATATATATATATTTGCACGTAGAGAACACACATAAACTAAGATAGAGCAGTCCGTCGCACACACCTCTCTCCCGAGGTCACTATGAACATTCGATTGTTCATAAAATACCCTTCACGAAAGGAGGATGTCGCCAAGCGTTCTCTTAACCATCGCCAACGGTAGCCAAACATCACATAGTTCAGACGGCTGCAAGTGCATCTGTTATATCTAAGGGTATGTCTAATATGCCTAATAAATGTTCTGTGTTTATCAAGGTGATAACCTCTTTACACATTCAAGATAACACATTTTTAGATAGTTAACTGAAACCAATGCGAGTGAACCTTAAAGATTATAATCTGAAGGCGTTGTCGATGAGATGAATCGACTAATTTTGAAGTGGGAAAGTTGCATTATTTAATAATCAATGTGCAAATAAATTCTTTTCGATTATAAAGTGAGTTGCTGTTCCAAAAGAAAATATTCAAAACATTACATATAAATGTATCACCAAATTATTGTCTTTCATTTACCCTGGTATACGATTTACATTTTTTTCCGTATTAATATAATATATCTTTCCATTCTTAGGTTTAAATAATTAATCTATTCCAGCTTTCTGCCTTTTTTCATGTTTCCTCGCCGCCCTATTATATTATTCAGGGCAAACATAAGTTGAGATCTGTATACTACAATTTTGAAAAATTTATAGTAATTATCTCAATTTCAAAATTTGGCAAATAATTATCTCAATTTCAAAAGTTGACAAATAATTATCTCAATT
>BGPR01001400.1:11400-22476 GCA_013235015.1 Araneus ventricosus
CAAATAATTATCTCAATTTCAAAAGTTGACAAATAATTATCTCAATTTCAAAATTTGACAAATAATTATCTCAATTTTAAAATTTGGCAAATACCTGTTTATTTTGATATTCTTCCAAAGTTAACTTCAATTTCATTTGAAAGAAATGAGCAGCATTTATGCTGAATTTCCTAATGGCTTATTATTAATGAAATGTTTATTTGATGATAAATATTTAGAGTAATAATGTATCAAAGAAAATACATTTATAGTTTAAAATATTAGGATTTACAATTCTACAAAAAAAGTTTCTAAAGTGATTTAATTTAAACCTATTAGAGCTGACACCAAAAAAATTGATTAAGTCATGGTTACAAACGATATTTATCTTCAATATTAAATTTCCAATATCGCATACGTTTCCTATCTTAATAAAACTATTATCTTTCCACAGCTATAGTTATGAATGTACGCAAGAATTCTAAAAGCTAACTTATTATTTATTCAACATAGTTTTCTAAATTCTTTTCTTCTAGTGAATATCATAATAATTTGCAAAACATATTTTGTGAAAGACCCTTGCCGAGGCAAACTCAATTTAAAATGCCTTCAATATATTTAAAAGAAATTTCAGTTCATTCTTTTGAGATATTTCTTCGTAAAGGCCACAGGCCAAAAATCGTTTGCGCTTAGAAAAACGGCGAAGAAATATGTTCTAACCTCTGGAAAAATTTATGGCACGCCAACAATAAATTAATTTAGGATGCGAATACTCCAGTCTACTGAAGGAATTTTTCTTCACCTTTTATTGCGTTATAAATTTTTATTATAAAACAAATAGCGGTGTAATAAAGTCACTTCGTATAAATATAATTCCGATTTACACAAACGGCATTGGGTAAATAATATGACCCAGAGACATTAAGCCGAAAATTTGAATTTATGCCACCGGATTCAACATGACTAAAAGAAAAGTTAATGGTTTGATCTCGCGTGAATATAATATGAACTTTTAAAGGTACATACTGTCACACAATCGTTATCTTTAGAAAATATTTTAAGCTGCATTTATAATTGAAATGTTTACTTTTTTGTTTATGATAGTTAACATTAACTGAAATTTCTCATTCTTTACAAAAGCGTGCTTGTTTAATGGGTAAAATATGTTATAATTAAGCTCTTAGCAATTTAATTCCTCGAAAGCATTGAATTCATAAAATATTTTCAATCATATTGGCAATAATGTTAAGAGACTTCTAAAAGCGTGTCTTTTTTTAAAGACAATTCATTGTTGGGAAAATGACAAATGCCTTAAATATTAAAATTAATTGCACTAAAATATTATATATGTAGTATTTACAAGCGTTTTATATTGTATAAGATACCAAATGTATTATAATGTGATACGTGATAGTATTTTCAATATCATTATGATTATTTCCGTTTCAAATGCAATTTCTGTGTTTTAAATTCTATTTAATTTAACCCTTTGAGGACGGTCGCACGCTGAACGCTGTGAGTAGCTAAAACACCATTGTGACAGTCGTCCTCAAAAGGGTAATAAATAGCATAGTCAATTTATCTTCATGTGGACATCACCGCTCCAAATAAATTTTAGAATCCATCCTTCCTTTTAGGAGTGGGTGTAAGATCACAACACAACGTGAATCAAGGTGTAATTTCTTTGCAGATAACATTCACCTTTATGCTTGTTATACGACAAATGACACCTACACTTTTGAAAATATGTTGTCGCTTTGATTGAGGCGAAATTTCTTAAGATATTTGTGGATAATGTGGCGAACTATACAGAATGTTTTTCCTAAATATTTTACTTTCCAAATTGAAGTCTTGTTAAGTGTACACATACATAAATATCCTTAAAATCTTTTGAGTTCAAATATGAGCAAGTGTGATTCAAAAAAAATATTGAAACATTTCCAAAAAGGAAATAACAGTTTTTAACTTAAATGAATACGTTTCAAAGCTGCTGGATAAATAAGCCAAAGTTCAGCAAACAAAGGCAAAACTTTTAACTGATTTCTTGTATTCCAATGAAAATAATTTTTAACATTTCTTTACCGTGATAAATACATTTCTGAATCTTTCACTCTGAATCATTATCATCAAAATTTTCTTCATCCAAATTTTTCCTCACATTCTCAATCACTATTTCCGTGAAATATTTTTGAAGCATTCTAAAAAATCTAAGAAACAAGCACGAGAAAAGGAAAATTCGTCTTTTATCGACAGCGTAAAATTATCGAATTAAGAGTTTTGGAATTTGTTGTCCCTAAACATCGCCAAAAATGTAGGATAAGCACTTAACAACTGATAAAATTGGGGGGAAATATCCCCACCCAACTACGGAAAATAGAACTCACGGTCATGAATGGGTCGGGAGCTCATTCCAGGAGAAAGGGGGAAAGAACTGTCACTCGATTGCTCTGTATAGCAGTTGTACCGCAGCTGACGTAAAAGGAGAAAAAAAAATCCGTATACAGCGTATGCACCGTCGATTGGAAAAGGTCAAGGCGATTCTGATTCGGGTGGTATAAAATGATTGCGATGACCTCCTAATCTTCAGTCGTGAGTTGGAATCCCCGTTGAATTTCAAAAATATTGATATCTGTATGCTACAATTTTGAAAAAATTAAAATAATTATCTCGATTTCAAAATTCAATTCAATCCTCTAATCATCAGTTCGAATATGACACGACTTCACCGAAATGTTCAAAAATTCCAGAAAATGCGTTAAGCGTACAGTTTGAGAAGTCATGATATCGTGAGACTGCGGTTGGGTAGGTGGTGAACAAGTTGTGCATCGCATACATTTAGTAACAAAATTAATGACTGGTTTTCGTACTTGAGGAAAAGTTCAACATCTTTAGAATGGCTTGACGTCAGAAAGCATTTTCGACATACATATTTAATAAATTGCTTCCAAATTCTTATTATTGATTTAATTGTTTATTTTCGTATTATGTAAGAATATATAAATTTACAATTTTTCACCATATATAATAGCAATAGCTTAACAGAGGAGCGGAAACGCCAAAATGGTTTTATATTGTCAGGAGCCTGGAATTATAGAAGTCTGTTATTCAATTCAAAAGCCATATATGCTTCAGAAGCTGAGGTCCAAAATTCGTCAAGGTCGTCATCAGTGCAAAGGACGTAAAAAAATAAATAAATGAAAACTATTGCTTTACTTTTGGTCTTAAATCCATGGTCTTTAAAGTGTAAGATTTGAAACTAAGAACAGTTTACATGGATGTCAATCAAAATGAGACGACAAACCAGCTGTCGCCCAAAGTCTTATCTCTTTAATCCCGAGGCGACTTTTTTCTTCTACCCCTTAAAGACCTGAACATTTTGGGAGGAAGCGACATGAATTGGAATCTCCCAACCTGGGTGGTCATTTATCCTTCCCCCACCCCCTGCCAGTACCTTCCTTTAAGGCTCAAGGAAATGGTCTGTGGCTGGCAAGGATAATTGGACCTCCTAACTCGCTTATCTCCGAAGCGATCTCAGTACCTCACATCCCCTCAAAAGAAACAAACCGCCTCAAACCGGCCTTCGTCGCTGCTAAGCTGTAACTCACAGTTTACATTGAAGATTCGGTCCTGAGGGCAATTAGGGGAACGTCTACAAACTAATGGAGACAAAAAAGCTTTTTTGGCACACCCTGTTTTACAGATTACTGATAACAAGATGAAACTTTCAGAAATGATTATGTTTAATGTACATAATATTTTACAGGAATTTTTGTAAACTCAGCACAAATATTTAGGAAGATCTAGGAAGGTTTTCTTTAAAAAATCCTAGATTTTCCCGCCTCTTTTTTTCTTATAACATGCAGAGTTTTTTGTTATATTACACGAAACTTACAGAAAACCAGCGGGAGTGGTCTCCCCTAAACTTTCTCGTATACTTTATAAGTGGAGATTCGTCAAAATCTCGAGTTCGAATTTTTTTGACGATTACAATACTTTCTCTTTGTATACTTCGTATACGAGAAAGTGAAACACAAACCAACAAACCTGAAATCAAATATCTGTTGCCACGTTTCAAAAAAATATTACTTTGAAGCAGGTGAGATAAAATAGGCAATGCAATGAATACTAAAGCGAAAATTTTGCTTTGGAATTGAATTCCCAATAAAACAATTTATACTACCACAATCGTAACGATTGCAAAAGCTCGTAAATAAAAGATTTGCTGAAATAATGAGATCGGTTTGATTTACAACAATAAAAAAAATTGTTAACAATTGATGCTTGGAAACATTATTTATTGCTGTAAATAAAATTTACAACAATAACAGATTGCTACCAATACGCATGCGCATGAGAATCGGATTAAAAGAAATTGAAAATTGAACGCCTCTTTTTGACGGATTTGGCCCAAACTTTTATACGGGCCTACATTCATGACGGTAAAACTGCGTACCAAATTTTATCCATTTAGCTATTCAAGTTTTTGAGTTATAGCGTTCACATGACCGCGGACATACAAATAGACAGACTTCCCGTTGACGGATTTTGTCCAAAATTTGATAGAAACCTACAAATTATGTTTAAAGACCACATACCAAATTTCATCCCCGTAGCTTTAATAGTTTTCGAGATATCGTGTTCACAGACAGACACACACACAGACAGACATACAGACATAATTCCCAAATTGTGTTTTTCGGACTCAGGGAGGTCTAAAACGTGGAGATTCGTCAAAATCTCGAGTTCTAATTTTTTGACGATTACAATATTTTCTCTTTGTATACTTCGTATACGAGAAAGTAAAAATGACGACATATTATAGAAGCATTGTGTAAAAATTTTGGAAAAAAATTCAATATAACAAGTGAACACTTTTAGTAAATAATTTTTTACTGCGCATGCACGAAACATATCATAATTTTTATTTCACAACTTTAACTTCAGTCGGAATTTAGAAATAATTGAGTTAGAATTTTTTCCTTTGGAGTACTGTGTACTACTGCAAAGATTAAAGCATAAATGAAATTTCAAGCCTCTAGATGAAAAATTAAAGAAGTTACCCCATGTCCGGCATCCGGACAAAACCGGATATTTCAAATAAAAAAAGAAACAAAATCACACAAATTTCACTTTAAAATGGTTGTCAAAGGGTAATAAAATATTGTAGAAGCCTTTTAAATGGTGAAAAAAGGATTAAAAACAAGAAATTACTTGAAAAACAAAATTCACCATCGAGCTCCATTTTAGGAAGAACGATGATTTTCTCAATTTTTTTACAAAAAACTAAAAAAATGAAATGATTCCATGCCCGAAACGAAAAATTCTTGCAACGATCATATTCACAAGAAAATCGAGAATCAAATAAAAAAAACAGCATGTAGTTTTGTCAATTATTGAATTAATAGGAGCAGTTCAAAGTTGATGTCCGGTATACCGGACACCAGGTCTGAAGGGGTTAAAGCCATATATATAGGGCAACTTATATATAAAAAAGTCAGTTCAATATCATTAGTATTCAGAAAGATATCGGTATTACAACGAGCAGAATTTTAGCTCCTGTCGAAAAGAATCTAAAAGATGAGGGGTTGTACACAAATTGATATTTTTTAAACTTATATCTTTGAATAGTTATATCGAATTGTATAGTGGTTAGAATTTTATGAATACTCATGAACACTTATCACTTACGTGTATAACTTAAATTCCAGCTAATTAGGCACTATAAATAACAAAAATTTTATTACTTTAATTATATTATTTACATGATTATTAACAAGTTGAATACTGTTACAATTTTACGGCCAAACGATATTTTTAAATATATTTCTTTTATGGCCAAACTTATTTACAATTAAATTTTAAATAAGATTTCACTTCTATCTTGATAAGTAGTTACGTAGTCCAATGAATCGAGCACCGCTGCTTTGGTTTTCCACCTAGAAATGCACGATACGTTTCACGTAAATCTGGCTCCTCCGCCCTTTGACCGCATCCAAACAAGCAGCCTAGAAATACACACTACGATGAATAATTAAATCTTGTAGAGGGACGAGACTCATGTTTATATGGAATGCCGCTGTTGAAGAATTAATTCAATTTCAGGAACCATTTTTATTAGATGGCTAAGTTCCACGACACAATACATTAAAAGGAACAAGACGCAAGACAGAGAACAACAACATAACACAAGTACACAGAAGAAGAAGAGAGAGAGGCATCATGGGAAAAACCCGGATGGCTCTAGTAGCGCCACCTACCATAACCAGCGAGAGTGGTCTCCCCTAAACTTTCTCGTATACTTTCTAAGTGGAGATTCGTCAAAATCTCGAGTTCGAATTTTTTTGACGATTACAATACTTTCTCTTCTTCTCGATTACAAACCTGAAATCAAATATCTGTTGCCACGTTACAAAAAATATTACTTTGAAGCAGGCGCGATAAAATAGGCAATGCAATGAATACTAAAGCGAAAATTCTGCTTTGGAATTGAATTCCCAAGAAAACAATTTATACTACCACAACCGTAACAATTGCAAAAGCGCGTGAATAAAAGATTTGCTGAAATAATGAGATCGGTTTGATTTACAACAATAAAAAAATTGTTAACAATTGATGCTTGAAAACATTATTTATTGTTGTAAATAAAATTTACAACAATAACAGATTGCTACCAATACGCATGCGCATGAGAATCGGATTAAAGGAAATTGAATATGCAATTTGAACGCCTCTTTTTGACGGATTTGGCCCAAATTTTTATACGGATCTACATTCATAACGATAAAACTGTGTACCAAATTTTATCCATTTAGCTATTCAAGTTTTTGAGTTATAGCGTTCGCATGACCGCGGACATACAAATAGACAGACTTCCCGTTGACGGATTTTGTCCAAAATTTGATAGAAACCTACAAATTATGTTTAAAGACCACATACCAAATTTCATCCCCGTAGCTCTAATAGTTTTCGAGTTATCGTGTTCACAGACAGACACACACACAGACATAATTCCAAAATTGTGTTTTTCGGAGTCAGGGAGGTCTCATACGTGGAGATTCGTCAAAAACTCGAGTTCGAATTTTTTGACGATTACAATACTTTCTCTTTGTATACTTCGTATGCGAGAAAGTAAAAAGGAGAAGGCAGTGAATTGTAACCGCTACAATCTTTTAATTCAAAATAGTGTTCTGTACTAAAGTTGGAGTATATAGCTACAGTAAAATCGTTTAATCTTAAATATGATGTAATCCTACATATAGTCCTACAATTGTTACATTTTATAACATGACAAAAGGAGTTGATGTTACAGACCAGCTATGCCGAAAAATTGACGTCTCAAGAAATACTTGTCATTGGCTTATGGTTCTTTCCTCCAATTTTCAAAATAACTCTACTATTAAACTTTTGTAATTTTCAAACACAATAATATCGAAAAGGATATGAAACGGCTTAAAGCCATCGAAAATTTCGGTTCGATACTTATTGAATTTCAAATTTTATATTAATGCCCAATGCCGCCTTCCAGTGGAATTAGAAAGAAGAGAAAATATTATGTTAGGAATAAACGGTGCAGGAGCAAAAAAACAACGAAGTCAATGCCTACTAAAGGTAGATGCAAATATTGTGGAAGAAGTAGGGCAAAACTACCCAAAAGTATGGTCAAAAATGATATAATTAGGCCTGTGGTAATTATTTAAAATATATGTAATTTTTTTCATTTTTCATAGTTTTTTCTCTACAAAATAATAAAAAAATTAGGCGCCTTGAATTTTTGTTACTCACTTTTGCATTTCTTAGATTCTTTAACTAGAAAATCACCCGTTATGGTATGATGGGTGCAAATTCTCTCTTCGAGAGACTCTTGATTCGAGAGATTTCCCGTCAAATTTGACGTGTTTAAATAGATATACATGCGAGAGAAACGTTTAACATAGATTGAAAACAAATAAAATAAACATATGTTTTATGACAAGAATTTTTTTATTTACATATTATTTACATATATCTTTATTCAAAAAACACCTTGGTGAACCATTCCATGTGAAGTATTTTTTTGTAGTTTAACAATTTTCCTTGTACTTCAGATGTCTTTGTGTATATTTTAACGTTGCCAAAAAATATTATCAAATTATATCATCACGATTGTAATAAATAATCATATGCATCGTAGCGTCCAAATTATATCACGAGCATGATATACCACTGACGTGATTTACTACTTTCTATTAGAAAAACGGAAATTAATTTGAAATTTTGAAATATATGATTAATATAATTTAAAATTTCTCGGGAGCTATTGATAATAGAGAGATAAATTTTATATCAATCGATAAAAAATTTTATTTCACTATTTTAGAGCTATTAAATTTGAAATTAGAACGACAATTACTCTTTTAAATTTAAAATTACTGACATTTATATTCTCTAGCAATGAAATAATGCTGTTTAACGTCTCGCAGTACTATGCCGCGAGTTTTATTGTTGGTGACGTCAGAGTGTTACCGAGAGACAGATCTGGGCTATTATATTAGTAATTGGGAACTGAAATATCTTTTCTCAGAAAAAAAATGTATGTCGAAGAAAAAGGAAGAGAAAATCGGAGACATCCCAAGCGCCTAATGGAGAGTTAATAATCTTATAGAGTTAATAATCTAATCTTATAAGTAATAGAAAGTTAATAATTTAAACCCAAAGAATTTTAATAATCTGAGATCCAAGTGCAAAATGCGCATAAAAACCAATCCCACTATAGACGCCTATGGGGAGTGTTTTCGATGCCAATATTTGGCGATATTTCTCTTTTTTGGCGAGAAATGCTTTGTAAAGTTTTTCTATTTCGACGGCGACCGAGAGATGCAATCTGTTATAAGGATGTAAACGTTTCTACTTTGTAGTTTCTATGTGTGTGTGTATGTGTGTGACTTAAAGTAGAATGAATTTCTTCTTGAGAGTCTTAAAGTTGAAAATAATTTGTTATTAGTTGTTAATTGTAAATAAAGATGGAAGGTTTTCAAAACACGATGAAGAAAAAACTCAGTTTCGCGCCAATCAAAGTAAACACGGAAACCCTAGCGGGCACAGTGGTCAACTTGGCGTGGTAAAAGACATTCTCATAGGCGCCCTACAGTGGGATTGGTTTTTATGCGTGCAATGTGCTTCACATTTTAATTCGGAATCAAAAGATACCGTGTACCAAGACATGCAATAACTTATGACTTAAGGTATCCGACTGCGTTCGAAGACATTTTTTTTGAAAAATAACTTATATATATATTTAATGTTATTTTTCAACTGCATATGTTTTAAAACTATGAAAATATTGTAAAATTAGGCTTTCAAAATAATATTTTTAAGAAAAAACTGAGAAATTTGAAGAAAAATGACTCAAATATTTGCCTTACGCTAACAGCCATAGACGAAATCAAATTATAAATATACATAAATCCTTGTAGGAGTACATTTTTATGACAGTTATCTGTGTTATGCTCTAAAATATTTCTTGTACTTCGAAATAGGTTTGAGATATAGCTGAACATAGTTACTAAACTGGTAATTTTGCTTTTCGTTTATATTTAAGCACTTAAAAATAATACTTGATTTTAAAATTGACCTTAGTTTTTAGAGGAAAACATCACGCATATTTCAGACAACAATCTCAGAAAATTTCATATCAATACTTGAATAACTTTTTGAGAAATCATTGTTACGGTCGACAGTTTTCCTCAAAAATATCATTTCTCAGAAAACACATTTAAAGTTTTCATGCAACATAAAATAATGCTTACAGTTCAGTAATAAAACATCTGTAACTTCATTTGTTATTCACGTAGAGTACAAAGTGAGACAGTTTTAGAAAGCTGATTAAGCAGGATACAAAATTAAGTCATAAAAATGTTTTTGATAATTTCATCAAAAACGACGATTTTAAACCAGTCGGATACCTTAACTGCAGAAGTTTGAGATGTCTTCCAACAATATTCAACTTCAGCCCTTCCTTCTGGAGTATGGTAATTCTTTGCATATATTCTCAAAACATAACGTCTCTGGACCTCCCGTCGATACCATCTAATCTGCGAGCTGAAGCACCCATATTGCTTTATGCCTAAGCGGGGGTTTTACTGAGAAAGGTGTGGGACCTCTAGTAGCTCCCTGGCTTCAAACCACTCACACTAGGGTGTCGTGGCTTCTTCTCTAGTGCTCTTTTGATGGACCTGAGGGGCGCGTTGATCTGGTAAATGTATTGCGCCCGATTACGTTTGTATTTTTGATTCCCCAAATTTTTCTCAATACATCTTTTCATATAGCTGCAAAAGTTCGTATATCTGGGTCCCAGCCTTAATTCAAAGATATTGATCGTTATTTACAATATATTGTTTCAAACAATGTCGAATTATTTAAACGACAACAGTTGTCGTTGAAAGGAACATTATGGGAAAACAAACGTCAACTCTCTCTTGAATTCCTGATCATTTTGTTAGTCTAATTTGAAAGGAAGTACAAAAAAGTTATTTAAAAACGCAAATACAGCTTGGTATGACCGAATAGTTCAGTTTGATAAGCTTTCCCTTAAGCCTAAACAAAAATTTAACTTTTAATCTTACAGAAGAGATGCGCCCGAACTTGTCAGCTTTTGTATTGCGCCCGACCGAAGGTTAAGTTCTATATTTCGAACAAATCTACACTTTAATTTGAAAAGAAATATAAATGAACAATTTTTCTTCTAAAACATAAAATCACTTACGGTCCTGAGTTCAATAACGGCCATTAAGGTAGCACGCACTTTCACCTTAAAATTCCCATTTAATCTTGAACTTTCAGAGCAGGAAACTCCGCAAAAGTTCTGTAAAACATTTAAAAAAATCTTTCCAATCTCAACCGCTTCTCTCCCTAAAATCTTTACGTTCATAAAAATAATTTTGAGAAGTTTCCACTTAAAGCACTTACACGAAATCAGGTTTTAAAAGCCACCCGCGGTATTAAAAATGCACTCCTTTTCGGATATGAATCATCTTGCATCTTCAAAATGCGTCTCCTTTAAATTTAGTTTCATACCATTCTGCATAAGTGAACGCTTTTGTGTAATGTTAAACGCCTATT
>BGPR01001400.1:22486-35966 GCA_013235015.1 Araneus ventricosus
GCTGCAGGGTCTAATGTCCCCAACTGATTTTATGAAGATTCAAACTCGACTTGTTTCAGTTTTGTAAAAAGGGGATTTTGTGTTGTTGTTGTTTCATGTCCCCCTGGCCCAAGATTAGACCAGGTCCATGACACCATGTCGCTCTAACAACTCCACAAGTCCTTTGCCCTCCCCACTCCACAGCTGCCTCGTAGAGGCGCCAATGCAGTCAATGATATGGGCAGGAGAAGCAGGACAGGAACAAGGGCAAGAAGAAAAAGTCTTTTCCCTATCGATGAATTTTACGCTTTTCATGTGTCCACTACGCAACCTGGCCAATGCAGTCTGAGCGGATCTTGTGCCTACGGACTGTAGAGATAGACCAGGACGGTTCCCGACATACCAATCATGTGTGGGAGGATTTCTCCAAGCAGAATTTGCTATAGCCTTGTGAATAGAATATATTTCGGACGTGAAGAGTTCGCTAGAGGATGCAGAAGGAAGAGCACTTCGCTCTTTCGCAAGCACGTCTGCCTCCTCATTGCCAAATACTCCAACATGGGATGGAATCCATTGGAAGCAAACTCTACTTTTCTGCGAAAGTGTAGCAATTTTGGAAACAACCTCTTGACCGGTTTTTTTTCGAATTTCCGGCCAATTTTTTAAGTATTGAATTGAACTTAATTTTGTACATTTTGGGGATTTTGTAATCTATTTTTCACTGACTTTTTATGCACTATAATTCTGAATTTTTTTAGAAATGTATGCTATTGCTGACAGTTAAATATTGTAACATTTTCAGAATTCATTTTCATGTCATCGATGGATTTTAATTAATTTTTATTCCTTACGAGGGGCGCCATCTGGTAGATAATTCGAGAAATAATTTATATAATTTTTATATAATATTTTTTATATGAATAATGAAATGCATTAAAGACCAAGAAGTTACAAAATAATTGGAAGAATTTTTTAAAACATACTTTAGTTCCATATACCGAAAAGTAAAAAAAAAATAATAATAAATATCGCATTCGAAACGAAACTATAAAACCGCGAGGCACTGAAAGCAATACTATAAGGAAAATAAGTACCATGAATATCATATGGAAAACAATTCATTGGCGTAACATGCTCAAATGCTGGCCCTTGCGCCATAAACCCTCAAACAAACCAAACAAAACAATTCAAGACAGCGATTGTCAACCCATGGGGCGCAAGCATATCTAAAAGAAAATATTATTAGAAACATTTATTAATTTACTGTGAGGAAAGCAAAACGAAATACATTCTGACATAATAAAAAATAAAATACACATTTACACTGATATAATACACTTATAAATAGGATTGTAGCAGTACTGCACATTGTAGTTAATAATTAAGGCATCAATACTAAATTAAAAACAATTTTAATAACTATTAGTGACTCCCTTGGGCCTGTCTTGCATAGCGAAGTTTTTCGAGGGAAGGTTTAATAATAGAAATTGACACTTGGAGTTCTTTTTCTATATTTAGCTTTTTTTTGTGTTCAAAGCAGCAGCCGCAGAAAATCCGGTTTTGCACAGGTGGGATATTGAGAATGGTAATAATATACGAAATGCTCCTGTTTCTTGTGCAAAAAACTCGTCATTCACCCCTGCCCAAAATTCAAAAAGAGAGTTATTACTGAATTGTCTTTTGATTTCGACACTTGCCATGAATTCTATGAAGATTTCTTCTTCAGCATTTGAGAGACTTTCTGAAGCTTCTTGAAATGGATCCCTAACCCACTTGCAACTTGCTACTAAGTTGTCGTCAGAACAAAATACTTTTTTAAAAAAATTCTTCGCTTGCATGGCTAAAGGATGAGAGGGGGGCGCGATGAAAATTATGATTGAAAATTGGGTCTCAAATACTGAAAAGTTGAGAAGTTTAAAAAACTAACAAAATATGTTATAAATTTATTTTAAAATGATTAAGACCAATTAATGAAATACAGGGTGTCCGAGATCTATCTTTACAACTTTAGAGATTTTAATAACTTCAAAACTATACTCGATAATAACAAACGGCTTTCAACATGTGACAAGTTAACTGATAAAGTGTTTTTGTTTTCCAGTAGACGCATATTTGACGAAAAATGTGGACGCCACAGGATAAATTTCAGTGTGTAGCCTGGTCCATAGAGACAAAGTCCGATGGCCAAAAGGAGTCAGCTTCTGAAACATATGGGTAATCCGCCCCCTATTTAAAGCGAACACTACCTGTTTCCATAAATGACGTATACCAAGTCCGAATAGTTGATCGGGATGGTGGTTCCCTTCCATAATGTGTCCCAAAGTTCCGTTGCACTTGGGCATCGGACTTTGTCTCTATGAACCAGGCTACACACTGAGCGTTCACCTGTGGCGTCCACATTTTTCGTCAAATCTGCATCTACTGGAAGACAAAAAAAATTATGAGTTAACTTCTCACATGTTGAAAACCATTTGTTATTATCGAGTATGGTTTTGAAGTTATTAAAGTCTGAAGTTGTAAAAGTTCGGACACCCTGTACTTTACGCATGCAATACTACTATATAATATAAGGGTAATGCAGATAAAATACAGCCTAATGTCAATACAATACAGTATGATACAACTGCAATATAATTTTGTTAAAAAACAGATAGTATGCAATGCAACTAGATAGTGGAGAATTTCTGTCAGCACAGGATGTTTCTGCGGTTTTGTTCTCAGAGGCCAATTGAAACAGAAAAAACAGACTTATCTTTCTTGCGTTTAATAAATATTGAAAAATTTACAAAATCTTTTATTAGCTAAAGGTGAAAATTTTTAAAATGTTATAACATTTTTAACAAATGAATCACGAGGATTTCAGTAGTTTTCACTTTCAAAATGTTTTAAATCTATCCCAGTACTACTACTGACTTGGTGTAACTAACTTAATGGGTGCACGCTATTTCTTATTTCGAATATCTACTATTTGAAGATTGAATACTGCTATTGAACAAATCAGAAAAACGAATATTGAGAGCGGTAACTGTTCTTTTAGAAAATTATAATGCTAAAAATATAATATAAATATCTAATGCTCAAAAAATAATAATGCTTAAACTCACGAAAAATCCAAATTTAGCTCCATGACTTTTAAGAAAAAGCAACTCAAATTTTTACATGATCTTTTTCCATTAAAGGAACTCAGATATTTTTGTATAACCGTTTTGAAAGTAGATATGTGGCGAGGCAAGTTTCGTGTTTCATGGCCCAAAGTCCATTGGGCGACAAGTTTATTTGAGAAAGTTTTTGAACAACATATAATTTTATTTTCAAAAGAATCATTATATTTCAAAACTTTATGCAAATATTTTTCATTAATTGTAAAATTGTCTTAATAATTTTACAAAAACAGATCATTGCTCGAAGTTGTAAAATAAACCAACGTAAGTAATTATTACACCAATGGTTCCAAAAATTAAACTTCTTCTAATCGGAGTAATCTTACAAACAGTGAAACAGATGTCCTTTTCAGAGTTTAAAGTCAATCTTCGCAAAACTGACACATCTGCTATTGATTATAATCTTTTCGCTTTCGATATTTTGTTTTGTGAAGTTTCACTCACACTTGAAGCTGATGCCGTTGTGATTATGAAAGACAGAAATGTACCGGAATAGGTAAGCATACTACATTCATTAAACTGGTAAAAATTCATTCTGAAAATAATACATATACATGGGATTCAATACATTCGCCAAAAATATTAACCCTTCAACCGGCTGAAACGTAGAAAGTCGCTCTCTGATGACTATTCTAAAACCGGCTCCGTCGCAGAAAGTCTTTCTTCGATTATTACTCTTAAACCGGCTCCAGCGTAGAAAGTTGCTCTCTGTTTATTACCCGAAAACCAGCTCCGAAACATTTGCGCTCACCATTTAGCTACAGAGAGGCCGTTTTCAAAGCATTCAGCTGAAATATTTTTGACGTTCAAAGGGTTAAGAAAGAAACTCTATCATCAATGGCTTCAACTGTGGATTCCATGCAGGATTAAATACGCAAAAAGTCTGCAAAATTAAGGTTTCCTTTTAAGGGAACTCTGTATCCTGTGAATAAAATATTCAATTATGATTGGTTTGCAAACAAGTAGTAACATAAAATACGGACAATATATTCGTCGGCAATATATATAGAATCTATATAATTACGGAATATAGAATACTTAATACGGTGGCCATTCTAGAGTCAGCAGCGGTAAATAACGTATTAAAAATGCATCAAACAAATCATATAATTTCTATGCAGATACTCGTTATCATCAGTATACAGAGTGTTCACACTTATCGTGGTCCAATAGCTAATTTCTAAACCGTTAGAGATAGACCTATAGTTTCAATTGGAAAAAAGCTTTAAATGAAGGGGGAGAATTATAATTTATGGTTTATGAGTCAATAAATATATTTCTGAAAAAGTTACGAATTCTAACTTTTTATACGGTCCTCCGGTCCTATCAATCATTTTTAGTAAAATATCTTGACACTCTAATATTTTAAACAAAAAACATTACACTCTTCTGCGACTAAAACTGACCGAGTTATGGAGCTTTGAATATCGCTGACTTAGACCACTTTACACCATTTCTATAGCCATCTTGAGGACGATGCACCAGTCAATGTGTAGCACTTGCTCGACGAGGCCGCTGATTGGTTAAAAATCATGAAATTCGAAGATCCATAACTCGCTCAGTTTTAGTCGCAGAAGAGTGGGGCTTTTTTTATTTAAAATGCTAGAGTATCAGAAATATCTTACTAAATGTGATTGGTAGGACCGGGGGAACGTATAAAAAGTTAGAATTCGTAACTTTTTCACAAATATATTTTATGAGTCAAAAAACATAAAATATAATTCTTCCTTTTATTTAAAGCATTTTTTCAATTGGAACTATAGGTATATTTCTAACGGTTTAGAAATTAACTATTATACCATGGTAAGTGTGGACACCCTGTATATAGCCATATTTTTGTTTTACTAATTTTTATGCATGAATCACTCAGTTGCATAGCTATTTTCCTGAAGTGTTGCAACCTTGCACTAAGTATTTAACGATATGAAAACAAGATCATGAAGCACAATACATCAACAACAACTGATAAAATGTAGTTGTAGTTTGAGATCAGAAACAACAATGAAAGCACATTTAGCCGCATAAGCAAATATTTCAATGTTTTTCTGCTAACACCATCATTTCGCTTGAGTTGAATCGAAAACACCAAAATGATATTGAACAAGAAGAAGACACAGCTATAAATTCTTGACATTGTTTTCGTAATATTTCTTCTTCTGCTAAAATACAGTTATTCTTTCTCCATGATAAAATGAGGTCCACTCACAAATCGAACTATGAACATTCGATATCGTATCTCTATCGAAAGTTTATTACCTGCTATCGTGGTAAAAATAGACGCTGTTAAAACGTCGCTTCGTTCTGTTTTGCTACATTCATTGCAGCTCTTCAAGATTTTAAGCTTGATTTCCAATACACATGTGCATGCATTTTCACAATATACATTTAAATTTTCAAGAATTATAGCTCTCTGTCTTTTTCTCAGACAAGGAAGAGTTGCTATACTTAGACATATTGTCACGTAGACACAGGTGAGATGATTAAGTTAGCAAACGTGAAGTGTAGCAATGACAATTTAGGGGCCGTCCACAAATGATGTCACGCTTGGAAGGGGGGAGGGAGTTCGTGAAATTGCGACAGTTTGTGACAAGGGGAGGGGAGGGGGTAACAAGAAGTGTGACATCACACATTTTGGTTAAAATAAAAACATTTAAAATCATCAGATTAAATTTTGAAGTTATTTTGAAATTACCAGAATTTGAGGGTATTTTTTAATCGGGGTAGAACAACTTTCATGTTGTTTTTTTTTACTTATATTCCTTTCTTTTTGAAAAAGACATTCAGGGTATGTTCTGAGAATATGGTAACAGCAAACATTCTGCACCATTAGAAGCAAACCTCCCCCTGTCACACCCTTGAAATGTCCAACAAAAGATACGTCGCCCCACCTGGGTGAGTGGTAGAACTGGTAGTGGCACAAATAGGTTGATCTTATTGCGGCGCTTTTTTAAAAAAATTCAATCTGTTTGAGAGTATTTTGTGTTCATAAAGTAAAGATAAGATTTAAAGCAAAATATATCAAATTCCATTTCAAATTCCAAAATACTACTGTTTGCAATTGCTCTTTTATATTAATATTTTATTACTATTGTATATTAATTAGGTTTTTTGTTGTAAACTTTAATCTTATTTCATACAAAATAAGTGCACATATTATAAATATACATCATTATTATTGTTATGCTCACGAATGTCATTAAAACATATAGTTAAAGTTTAAAAATAAAATTTTAAATATGATCTATAATGTAGTGCTTTGTTTCTGAACTGCAAGTTATGTTTATGTAATATATGTGTGACAAGGGGCAGGGAGGGGGTATGGTGAAGTGTGACACTTTGTGACAAAGGGTGGCGGGGGGGGGTCAAATATATTGAAAAAAAGTGTGAGATCATTTATGGACAGCCCCTTATTAGTAATCCAACACTGGCGTTTGATCTAGCTGATCGTATATAATTGAACCTCCTAAACTGGAGAGACACAACTTATATACAATAACAAAACACTCTAGAACATTCTATATTCAAATTAATTAAATTTGCATAAATTGGAACATTCTGGAAATTAGCATAAATGAGTGTTAAATCCAAGGAAAGAAAAACCCAGCCCGCAACCAGCGGGGATCGAACCATTTGCTCCGAAGTCAGAGTTGCTACCTCACAGCCACATAATGGACGAGTAACAGAAAATGTGGCAATATCGTTCCATTTCTGTTAGATGATTTGTCATTAAAGTTTTTTACTCAAAATTCTGTAATGTTTTCAATGTCATTATTTTCTGTGATTTTCCCCCAGATGCCTATACGTTTTGGAGAAAATAGCTGTTCGCCAAAGCTCCAAAAAATAAGCCAATTCACTTCTTTGCTACTCTTATTTTAATGAATCTTTACTTTCGAAACCCTTATGCATCGAATGAAACGCGTTTACTGCTTTGTTGTGATGTCCCACTATCCTGAAAAGACGCACAAAATGCATTTCAGACTTTAGAAGTGATGGATTCCATATAAGTATCTTTTGATAAATTCCATTTCATTGAAAACATATCGAATGATCTCCATTAATAACAGTTCAATCGATAACAGTTTCTGATTAATTGTATTTACCCAAAAATGAAAGCACCCTATTAGCACAAGATATTTTACGGTATCTCTACGATGTTGCTCCATATTCTGAATGCCGCACAATATTGTGACGATATCGTAACAATATTATACAGCATCTTATGCTAATAGGGTACTGTCGTATTTATCATCAAAGCAAAGAATTCATATCTCGGTGAATAACTAATGACTCTTGACAATAAAAGAATATGGAGGCCTTTCTCGGAGGGTGCCATTATTTTTCTCTTGGCCGAATCATATCGGCAATAACTTTAGCCCGTCTTTTGATGGCAATTTTCATCTCTTTCTTGATTACAGATTGAAAAAAACTTTGGAATGAATAGGGGATAATAGCCTTTGTTGCTGAAAATCGACAAAAAACCCGAAATCAAATCTCTTGACAATACAGCACGGAAAGCAAATATTATGCTCTTTATAGAGCAACGTTTTTCAATAGAATTTACATTTTATCCAGTCATTTGTATTTTCCTTGATAATAGTGTATTTTACTATTTGCCTAAACCACAAAAAAGTCGATATTACGCATTTTTGCTTCGACTATAAATGTAATTTTAAATTGAATCTCACTTCAACCTTGGGATGATAAGGCACGTAATCCAGCGATTCGATCGTCACTCTTTTGGCTTTTCTCATAAAAATTCACGACGCATCTTAGCTAAATCTGGGTTCTACGCCATTCAATTACAAGCAGCCAACCAACCTAGAAATACATATTTTCTTTCCATTCAAAACTGTTTTCTTTGTGTCTAATCAGAGTATAGAACTATTCTAAAATCGTGTACACTAAAATATGCTACAGTATATACACTCTGTCCCAAAAGTTTATAGATTCTAGTAAAATATATATTTTAGAAAAAGGGAAAGGCATACAAACACCAATTTCAAATATGTTTATTCAAACCATATGCGACTTGCATTCAACTAAATATTTAGAAAAAATAACAATTTGCATTTCAATTATATAACAAAATGGAAATATTAGGTGTCCCAAAAGTTTATAGAGTATATGACTTTTCAACAAAAGGTGCTCAATACAATGTTCTTAATAGTTTAGAGCCTTTTCATTTATCAGTAAGATTATTATTATACACGTTTTTCCATCGACATAATTAAGGTTTGTAATAACTCTGGTTCCAAGTTGTACCATGCACTTTCAATGGCTATCTTCAAGGCATACACTGAATAAAATTGCTCTCCATTCTCATATACCTTCCGAGACATAATGCCCCACACATTCTCAATTGGGTTTAGATCAGGGCTCATCGGTGGCTATTCAAGAACAGTAAAATTTTTTGAGTTTAAATAATTTTTCGTAGCATTGGAAATATGGATGGGAGCATCATCATGCTGATATTACCAATTTCGTCCCCTTATGTTTTCTGCAAATGGCATAAGATGATTTTCTAGTGCTTCTATGTATTTAGGAGTATTCTGTCGGCCATCTAAAAAGGCCAAACCCACTTGAACGTTGAAATCGAAAGAAAGTTGAATCAAATCCACCACCACTTTGAGGACTGAAAAAGCTCCTGGGCGCTTTTCGTAAATCATGCCAATATTTTATATTCCCGTCAGGTCCATCGAGGTTCCATTTTTTTTCCATCACAGAAAAGGACAGCCATCCATTTATCGCCATATGACATATGATTACGAGCCCACTGTAATCTCTTACTAATGTGAAGATTTGAGAGTGGTAATCTGCGAGCCATTTTTCATGGATCATATAACCAGATTCTATAATTCATCTATAAACAGTGTTCTTTGAGATTTGTAACCGGGAAGCCCTAGTAATTTCGCGAACCGACATTTTCTGACTTGAAGCCATTCTTTGTATCCGTCTATCACTGCGAATATCCGTCACACGTATTCTTCCCGAACAAAGGTTTGGCTCATATGGCGTCTTAGGAGTTAATACACGAAAAATCATACTTTTAGAACAATTTAAAAGTTTCGATATTTCCTAAACAGTCTTGCAGAGCAATTTCAAATGCAGAATTTTACTCACTTCTTCATTAGAGCTTTAGGCATCTTGAAACGCAGAACAAACGGCCGCTTTCCTTTTCTTACAACATATTTATTAGGCTCCGAGTCGACGTCATAATTACCGATACCATATTTGCATAAAATTGCATTTGTCTATAAACTTTTGGGACATGTTATTTCTGTTTATTCTACGATTTAAAAATTGCCATTAAATATACGGGGTAGAACTGCTGCTTTCTCAATATAATAGACATAACATATCTATACAGTAAGTTGCAATTAAATACATCATATACTACAAAAAATATAGACAAAATCCAAGATTCTATAAACTTTTGGGACTTAATATAAAATATACTGCTTGCAGTGAGAAAAAAATCGAGATTTCTAACCTTACTGAAGTAACTGTTGGCTATACTAGCTGATCTAAATAATGATAGTCAGTCACTAATTCTGGAACAATTTCTGATTGGCATTTATTCTGCTCTTGAAAGAGGCAGTTAGATTGTGTCCTGCAAATACAGTCGTGGTACATCCACAGTACATTGTGCATTTTGTAGTTTTAAGGTTTCTGTAGGCATCTATTAGGATTGTGAAGCTGCGAGAGACCGACTGCAGTAATACCCCCGCAAGAGTGGACAAAAATGTTTGGTTCGTCCAGAAAATAAAGAGGCGAAAATATGATTACCTGGAAACATTTTTTGAAACAGATACAGCACTTTTTCAGCTACTTCTCAACGTAAGAACCACGGAAAGTGAAGCACGTGTCATAACGTTAATTCTGTTCACGGTGCCGATGAAATCCGCCGCGTAAGAGCGGCTCCAGGGTGTGACAGCCACGTCGGTGTCACTGGGGAAATGCTGCCCTCACGAAACAACTGCTGCAGCGGTACCGGGCGAGCTGGAAGGTGTTTGACCATCCCGAATATAGGCCCGATCTTCCTCCTAGCGATTACAATCTGTTCCAGCTCCTGAGAAGATTCCTGGCCAGGCAGCATTTCCCCAGTGATGGCGACTTGCAGATGGCTGTCACACGCTGGCTCCGCTCTCAGGCGGCGGATTTCATCGACACCGTGAACAGAATTAACGATATGACACGTGCTTCACTTTCCGTGGTTCTTACGTTGAGAAGTAGCTGAAAGAGTGCTGTGTCTGTTTCAATAAATGTTTCCAGGTAATTATGTTTTGTGTCTCTTTACAACCGGCTGAAAGAGTGCTGTATCTGTTTCAGTAAATGTTTCCAGGTAATTATGTTCTGTGTCTCTTTACAACCGGCTGAAAGAGTGCTGTATCTGTTTCAGTAAATGTTTCCAGGTAATTATGTTTTGTGTTGGAAACTTACTTTCTGGACGAGCAAAATATATACAGCATTAAGAAAATAAACGACAAACGAAAACTCTTCTAAAAGTTGCTTTAAAACCACATAAAATGAAGAACCAAACAACTACAAACAAAAGAAACACATGCGCTACTGCCACGGTATCATCGGAAAATTCAGCTCCAAACCACCGTAATTAATACTTAAAATTTCCGTAATTAATTCTCTAAATTTTTTTAATTAAATGAAATAAGTATGATTTCCAATCACACACAGGCAAATAGAGAAATTGCTTTTATATGCACCGAAATATCCAATCAAACAATTTACACATCCTTAAAGTATCTGACTACGTCTAAAAGGCGGTTTTGGGTCGAAATTCACAAAATTTTTTTTATGGTTTTACTTTAAACCCATTTATTTAGCTTTCTAAATCTGGGTTTATTTTATTTTTACGATGAATAGAAACGGAGATATAGAATTTTTTATAAAGCACGGTAACTAAAGACGAAACCGGAAGTTGGCTGTTTTCCCTCGTTATACCCAATACACCGCACTCTGAAGTATAAATTAATTTGCTTTTTATTTATGTCGATTAATTATACACTCTATCTGCAAGTCATGTCAATTTGAATCAGATTTGGAGTTTCGACAAGTTACTATGAACATTTTTGCCAAAATGCACATTTGTGGAGTTGCAAAATTCACGTTTTGGGACATCGATAGCTTAATTGTTGTTTAATGATTGATTTTATGGTCTTAAAAGATTATTTCATGAACCGGGAACAGTTCCTGCCCAACATATACATTGAAATAATATCTTAACCTCAATAACCATAGAATCGTCACTTCTAATAGACAGTCTTTGGCAGGAACAGAAAAGGCTGGAAAAAAATTACGGGCTCTCTGAATGAAAAAATGTGATAAGATTCCGAATAAAGAAGGTATATCCTACAAATGTTACAAATTTCAAAAGAAGTTAAACATATTTTTAATGAAAAGCAAATTAAAACTTTAAACGCGTTTTTTGGAAAACTTATATTTCGTCAAAAGTCACTTACGCAAAACACGATATCTCAAAACATTATCTATATATTTCCTTGAAATTTTGTATATATGTTGTCTTAAGCGTAGTAAAGGCAATGAACTAGACATATAGTTTTGAGATCAATAGTTTTTGATTTAGAGCTGCCTAATGTTGATTATATCTATGCATTTTGTGAAATTTTGAATAAGAGAATACTCGACTGGCCATAACTTTCCTGTAAATGCAAGTATTTCTTAGATCCTAGTTCATTGCCTTCACTATAGCTGTAAATGTGCTGTGTAGAGAAATAATTTGAATATATGGATTAGAATTTCTTCTAGAGTGTTTTGATTTTTGCTCTAATTTTACCCCTTTTTTACCTAAATTATCCCATTTTACTGAATCTCAAGTGACATAAGATTTCCTGACTGGTATTAATAGTTGTTTTGAATCATATTGAATGAAAATGAACTGAAATTGCACATTAAAGCGCTTTTTCAAAAATTCGTTCCCGCACGTAGTCAGATACCTTAAAAATATTATTTCTTAATAAAAAGAGTTCTTATCTTTGAATCTTCTGAACAGATAATGCAGATAACTGATCCAATAAATGTGATTTTTAATTTTACTTTACAAATGTATGTAAACATTTATTATATATTTATATGTTTTATTGCATATTCCTTGAATTCCCAACATTAGTTTCACAAGTTAACACGTTTTGCAGACAAATGTGTAAATATTTCAACTGAATAGTGCATTTTTATTCCCCTCATTTGAATATCTTGTACAGTTTTTTTCTGTAATAATCAATTTAAAATCAGAAGAGAGTTAACCACTTAGTTGGGGCATTGCGAAAGAGAGTTCCCTGATTTGCCCGAACGCCGCTTGGACAGGTCTCTTTTTCAAACCAACCCACTAATTTTTCCGGTTTTATCAATATATTTACTTCGCAATGTTTCTAGTAAATGGTTCTAGCAGTCTAATTAATGTTTGATAGCAAAATACGTGTAAATCCGTTTTTAGGTCAGGTTGGGATAATTAAGCTAGTTTTTTAATCCATTTTCCCCCCTGCAATTAAAATTTATCAAAAATTAATAAAATCAATACTTAGAGATGTTTTGACTTCTGTTTTAAATTTAAAATGTCAATTTGAATACAAAATTGCTTATAAATAATGTTCTTCTTTTTTGACATATGGTAGAAAAAGGAAACTGTTAAGTGGTTAATATTTTATAATGTTTCTCACCATCCAAGTATTAGGCGAATATTGCTTATACAATTTAAAGCAAAATTTGCAGTAACGGTGTATGTGGAACAAAAATATGCAATCCGGCTTTCTTTTTCAAACTTTCAAGTATCTCAATTTGTTTTCACTCATCTACTTGTTAAAGGAAAATCCATGTAGTCTTCCTATTTCAAATGACAAAAATCAAACTTATAAAGACAACAAGTTTAAATTAATTTTTATTTTTATTTTCATAATCCCCATCATGGTTCTCCAAAAATTCAAAGGCTTTTCGCAAAACCAGAAGAAACTACACAAACCGATTTCTTCCTTTTTCTTCTATGTGATGTTAGGCGGAAATGATTAGAGGATCTCCAAAAGCAGCCAAACATTTAATTTTACCTTTCAAATGCGGCTAATTTGCCCGCTGCTAAAACCCTTTTAGGTCTTTTCAGAAAAAAAAGCAAGAGGTGGTATGCGCCTGGAGGGATTTTAAAAGTTCATTTATCTTTTAACTCTTAGCGATTTCTCGCAACTCTTTTCTTCGGAACATCACGAAATTGCTTTTGCTGTATCTCCATCAGTCCGAAATAAACATGTCTTCTTGTTTCGAAAAAGAGGAATTCGTTTTTCAGCAAATTCGGAATACAAGCCGTTTCAATTTAAATC
>BGPR01001400.1:35976-48453 GCA_013235015.1 Araneus ventricosus
TTATGTAAAAATTTATTCATATTCTAAGAAGCAAATTGGCGAACCCAGTTTCTAAACATGTAACATTTTATAATAGAACAGCATTTTAAAACAAAACATAAGACAACCAGAACGCGACAGAAATAGAAAAAAAAGATTCTTTACGAATACACTTGCTAATTACAGACTAATATACTTAAAAAAACTTTTCAACGTGACCTAACAGTCACACTGGTTATTCTTTAGTCTTATGGACGAGTTTTCTGTTATCTTTATTTTGGATTCACAGACCGTTTTCCGGTAACTCTCTGACTTAAGAAATCTCGAAATCCGTTTGATACTGTATACAGTGCCAAGCTCGCGTCAGTTCTTTCTTTATACGCAAAGCGTTGAATTCTGTGATATTTGAGTTGCTTGATTCTTCTTATTTAAAACGACTCCTAAAATGGCTAAATTCCAAATGAAGCGATTGCAATTAGCTAAATCGTTTGGTTAAAAATTTAACCACCAGTGATTATCTAAATTATTTAGACAAAAATCTAACCGCCAAATAAGTCTTAGAAGCTGCTATAAACAGCGATAACAAATAATTATGGCAGCCTTTACTCAAAATTAGGCTCTTATTTTAAATAAACCTTGAGAGGTACAGCAATGGGAACATCAAATTTAATATTTTCAAAGCATTATTAAACCATTAACATTAATAAACTATACTTTAAACATAAATTAACATCTTCAAACAGAGTGTTGAAATTTTGAAGATTCCCATTGACGAAGCATTATGCCGGAAGTTCGTCAGTATAGCAGAAGTTCTACATTACCCCAAATAAACAAAACAGAACACTCTCTATTGGTCTGACAGGGGATTATCGTTTTAACGATTCGTTTCAGGTGTGTATGCGATGGTTGATTTTAAAAGAAATTGTTGATATTCATCTTCCGAACAATCTCACTCCTTGTAATTTTTGAAGAAAAGACTGCATGGAAAAATCGCAACTAAAAACGAAGTTTTTTTACTTACAAACTTACTGCATTTAATTTTTATTTCCTACTATGTAAAAAATGTCAATAGAGTTATAAGAAATCCAACTTTCTCTTTTTTTATTTCAACGACGAAAGATAGCTTCAGAAATCTCGAATAAATATTACCGAATTTGCAACAATTTTCAAACGCGAATCTTCGACTTTTATCTTTAACTCCATATTATGAGAGTTCAATCGCAACAAAAATTTCCTTCCATCTATGTTGAAAATGAAACAGTGAAAATACTAAGTTCAAAAGGTTTACTACAAAAACTCTCGGCAAGCACCTCAAAGAAAGAAACGGGTGTTTTGAAGAATAAATAACAATAAAAAATTGACCCAAAAACGGAAAGAGAAGTTGTAGTGTCTTCCCCTGAGGCTTGGAAAATGTCATAAAACGAAGAAAAAGTTTTTACTTGCCTCTTAGTCCAGTCATTAGGTAGTTTTTAAAAACAAATTCTGGTGGAGTCGTAATTTTTTGCTCCTATATGTTTTTTGGGGTGCTGATTACGAATCCGAGGTTTCCCACCAAAATTTTTTGTTGGAATTTTAATTATAGCCAAAAAACATGGAAAAAAAATGGATTTTCCCCCAGTTTTTTGCTTATAACTCAAAAACTATCAACTTTTTTATGGCATCATCCTATATCAAAATAATCAGCACAAAATTTCGTACAATTTATGTCTGTACTATTTCTTCGTTACGCGTACCGTTTAGGCGCCATAACTGGTTGAAGTTTGGCTAAAGTTTGACTTACCTGCTAGCACGGCTTAAAAAATAACAAATCTTCCTATCTGTATGCACTAAAATTTGCTATCTTACTATTAATATACTTTACTTATTTAATACACTTTTTCTACCATAATGTTCCTTTTTCAAATAAATTTTTCATCTGTTATATTAGACATGAAGGTAATTTAGTCCCGAGCAACGCCGGACATAAGTGTTAGTTATGAATGAAATTCCTTGATTAGCTCTAAAAGACTGATGTTGGTGGAAACTTAGATTCACTTTCACAATAAATGTTATTTTACAAACAACTAATAGTACTTAGTGTGGTTTTTAATTAAACTTTATTAATTTCTATTAATTAATTTGAATTACTTGGCATATAGTAACCAAGAAAAAAAATGACATGAAAAAAAAGTAGCATTCTAAACTTTAAAAGTCATAATAACTTAATAATAATACAACTACAGTCATAAATATGATCTTGGCATCTGCATACATTACACAGTCTCTTCACTTTATCTTGGTCGCTTTGAAGCTTATGGTCCTATATTTTTTGAAAGATCACCTGTGTCTTGCGTACAGGATAGAGTCAGGTGCGGGGGACTTCAGAGTTTTACAGGTTGGAGCTCACTGTTTATTCTTTCCCAACCCCATTCTCCAGGTCTCTTTTTATTGCCAAGCCAGTGCTGGATCTGGTAGTAAACTTTTAGGGAATGTTGGTGGGCAGCTGCGAAGCGAAGCCATGTTGCTACTCTTGTTAAATGAAGATTTCATGTAACATTTGTAGCATAGATTATTCAAGGATGGAGTATCCGAGATAGTTGCCATACAATGCCACAGGAAAGCGGTTCCCTACATCCACAACAGCTTCAGGGGTCATATCCGGGGTCTTAAAAATTTCAATTACTTTGAGGAGATCATTATTGTTTTTCAAAGTCTGCACAAACTTCAATTTAACATAATTAAAAAGAGCTGATGTGGTGTCACATCCGCTCATGGCATGTATGAATAAAATATTGTCGGCGATTGTTTTTTCTAAAACTGTATGAGGAGAAAATATCTTTTCAGCGATTTTCCTTTTCCTAGTTTTAGGAAATATACATTGTCAAAGGTACAAATGCCAATTAAGATGACAAAAAGTTCGATATCTTCACCTATGACAACCACAGACGGATGTGTTGGGGCCAAAGCTATAGCTTTCACAATTAAACAATCAGCATCTTCGTCTGCTTTCTTGTATGTCATGTTTACTGAGGAGAACTTGTTCATCAGGATGGAAATGAGTCTATCCTTGTTCTTCGGATTGGCCAGGAATTTTTCTTAGGAAACAGTTCGTATCATCGTTTCATCAAACATTACTTCACTTGACATTTGTTTCTGTGTTCTTCGGGCCCATTCTGCACATTTAGTGCCTCCTACTGTTTCATTTTCAGGATACCCATAGAAAATGATTAGAGCAGTTGATTTGTACTTTGTATGTCACATAATTATCACAAATTGATGAAAAAATTGAACCCCTTTTCCAGATGACTCTGTGCAGCAAGTATCCTCCATCAATAATATACACACCGCTTTCAGCATTAAAATCCCGTGTACATGGTTTGAAAGCTTTGTATAAAGAGGATTTCGGGCCTTTTCGCATTACAGCTTCATCAAACAGAGGTAATGGAAAGGGACATAGTTCAAATGTTAAGACGTCCTCTAGTTCATCCGATTGCTTTGTAATATAAATTATATGGAAAAGCGTTGTAGGGTTGATAGATACACTTTCATCATGTACCTTGATGGCATCACTTATTAGAGCTAGTGGTGACACTCTGTCATTTCTTTTGAATTTCACAGTATTAAAATAATTTTCTTCGATTCTTTTGATACCAAGAGCAGGTAGGGGACAATAACAGGTATATGTTTAAGCCTCCTAACTTATTAAAAAATTCGTGATATTTACTCTGTTGTTTACTTCAAAACCGCGAAAGCCAGGTAATACCAGGGTAGAAAGATTTAGAACGAATTTTGTGCAGATTATGCAAGTATACTCATAATAGAACTGATAAAATCTTTATTTGCACAAAGAGGTTTACGATAGAAAAAGTATATTAATTAAGTAGGAATTTATTTAGCAAGATAGATAATTTCGCGCCTACAGATTGGATGGTTCGTTGTTGTTCAAGCCGAGCTAGCAGGCAAGTCAAACATTCGCCAAACTTCAACCAGTTATAGCACTTAAACGGTATGCGTAACGAAAACATAGTATGGACATAAATTGTAGGAAATTTTGTGCTGATTATTTTGATATATGATGATGTCATAAAAAAAGTTGATAGTTTTTGAGTAATAAGCAAAAAACTGGGGGAAAGTCCATTTTTTTCATGTTTTTTGGCTATAACTAAAATTCCAACAAAAATTTTTGGTGGGAAACCTCAGATTCGTAATCAGCACCCCAAAAAACATATAGGAGCAAAAAATTACGACTCCACCAGAATTCGCTTTAAATCATCCCTTTTTAGCACCTAATGACTGGACTATCTTGTGTACCTTTTAAAACTTGCTGGTTTTAATTCTGGAATATACTGATTTCTTAAAATAGAAAAAGAAACATATTTGATATCATTTATAAAAAGCATGCCTGACAGACAAAACGCAAAACACTTGCAAAGTTCCAAAAGCTTTAGAACAAATGCAAGACATTCTGCTTTTTATTTGATACAGCATTTTTAACAGCTTTTTAAAAGCTGAAAACACACGGAATATCCAAGTCTTCTTTAAAAGAAATGACGGGAAAAGCATTTTATTCCTAGAAAATCTCCTTTTCAATTTCTGAAGCGAATTAGAAAGTAACAATTTTTGCTTTGGTTTAATAAAACAGTGCAGATGGTTTGCTTTAAAGAAACTTAATAAAATAATAAAGGAACGCCAAAATTCTTGATAACAATTTTTCGCTTCAACCGATTTGCAAAATTAAAGCAAGGGATTGTCAGCATATTCATTTATGAATCTTTGGAAAATTTTAATTTAGTTTTTATTTGCACTAGCGAACTGAAGAATGCTAGTTACAAACTGCATTTTTCTTTCTTCACTTCAATTATAAAAACTAATTTTCTTTCTACTTTAAATAATAGAAAACCATCATCGATATTTCTTGAACGCAAATACATCTTTTTGAAACAAAGATAAAGCAGACACAAAATCGTTTGGTTTCGTTTCATTTTTGGAATGCAATTTCATTCATATTAGTTCCAGTTGGAATGAACATTGCTCTCTTTTTCGAACAGAAGAAAATATATTCCTTTAAAAATCCAATCATATGAATAAAAAATCGGAAGTTTCTGTTTTCTCAAACGTATGCTTGCTGTATGCTACGAAATCATATTTACTTCTGCTTGTAAGAAGCGTGAAGAAATATTTTAATAAGTAAAATAATAGCATATAATAAAAGAGTTAACGATGAATTAAGTTTTAAAGCCGTTATCCGATTAACATATATCAGTATTATTTATATATATGATTCATATTCCCTGCATGTTTCATATTCCTCTTCTTTAAATTTCACTTGACAAAATTGTTGATTTGCAGCTGCCTTACAATGTTTTCTGTTTTAAAAGTTTATTACCTAAAACGTTATACGTTATCTTATATTTACAGTAAAAAAACGGAGTTGTTCTTTACTTACAAGTTTCATTTGCATCAATTTGTATGTAGATATTATAATTCTATTCGATCTTGTAATAAATATTTTAAACTTTAAGGCTACACATTACCCTAAAAATGACAAAAATACCGATTTTTGTTGCATTTTTCGATGGACCATATGCTTGAGAAACTTGATTCTAAATTTTAGATCTAATATTCGAATGGTTTAAGGATATTTCAAGTTTTCTGAGAGTTGTCAGTCTCTCAAAATTTGACAGCTGAGGGGGCGTTTTTAGTTTCGTTTTCATTTTGAAGCATTTTCCTACTTTAAAATTAATTAAAAATTATTTTTTTGAATAAATCAATTCCTTAAGTGAAATGATTATTTTAACTTCAACGTTCACTACTCAAATCGTTTCTGTTTGTTAATGTTCTGCGTAATTTTTGAGTTTTTATTACTACCTAAATAATATTCATAAAAAGGACTTTTTCAAGGCCGTTCTTAATTTTTATACAGAGTTTATATTATTCAGAAGCTTTGCAGTATAATATTATTGCTTTTTAATCATTTTTTTCTGTTGAGAAAATGCCACGACCGAAACGTTCTCGAGTTCCTAAGAGAAATAATGTTTCGAAGAACTGGAAGACTAATGACATAGTATTTTATATAAGAAAAATATATTCCATCATATTGAGTTAAAATAGAGTTTTAAAGCATTTTATAAGTTGGGAAATAACATATTAAAAGATTAGAGTTCTAGATGAATTATTAATTTTTGTTTTATGCCTTTACAAACTTGAACTTCATTTTTCTCAGACTTTTATTTTTGGTGATACAAGCTTTTTTTATTCCCTAAGGCTTTATTTCTATTCAAGATACAGTCTTGAAATTTTTTGCAGATACTTTGACATATATGAACTATAAGAATTAGTATGGATTTAGGCCTGAGAGTTCAAATTATTTTTTAAAAAATATCAAGGTAATATCTTTAGAATTTTCCTGTGTTTCAGGCTTTTGTACAAAAATAATTATTAAAAATTTAAAAAGTCAGATCATCAATCCAATGCTAACTTTTGTTTCCAAGAATCCAAGAAACATAAATCACTTGAAATAACTAAAAAATATTAAAAATTAAATATTTTATAAGAGTTTTTAAAAAATTCAAAAATTTAATTTTTTTAAATTTTAAAATAATAGTTCTTGCTAATATCACTTTTTAAAATCAGAATCTATTGAATAATATAATCTGAAAGAAAGTCATTAATATCTAATATTATTGCTGTCTCCAAAAAATATTTTGAAAAAAGGGGTACTGTGTAGCCTTACAAATCCTACCTATAAAAGTATTTTATGATTATTGCTAAATATTCAAAAAGTTGAAATTTAAGAACATACGAATGGAAAACGATGATTATTCTATGATTAATTCGGCATTCTCCTAAACATTTTTATAAATTCAATGAAATTAATTAAAATATTTAGCTATCATTTTTCAATGCTGTTATAACCCCTACAGATTTAAATAATTTTAAGACTTTGTCTGCAAAAATGTAAAGTTTCGAAAATCGTTGCTTCACAAGCAACACCACCTATCTCAATTTTTTGAAATTTCAAAGAGGAAGAAAACACTCAATTTTTAGCAACCAATAAAAAATATTTCTGAATTTTTTTCACATATGGTAGGAACTTGAGGTCTCAAACTCATGTCAGATGTTACAAAAATTCAAAAATATTCTTTATTGGTTGCTAAAAATTGAGTGTTTTCTTCCTCTTTGAAATTTCAAAAAATTGAGATAGGTGCTGTTGCTATTAAGCAACGATTTTCGAAACTTTACAATTTTACAGACAAATTTTTAAATTATTTAAACCTGTAGGGGTTACAACAACATTAAAAAATAATGGCTAAATATTTAAATTAATTTCAATGAATTTATAAAAATGTTTAGGAGAATCCCGAATTAGGCATGGAATTTCATATAAAAAACCATTATATTTCGAACACTTGCATTCAGATCATAAATTATACATTTAATATACTACAAAATTCAAAACAAATCACGACACCACCCAAAAATTTGAAGAAACACATACGTTCCAATCATCTTTTTTTCAATGGAGAACGGATTTTTCTAAGTTGACGTTCTACAAATGAATGATACTAGAAATCTTGGCTTACCAAATTATTTTATTCAGTTTAACAGAAAAAAAGGCGGCCTCAAGTACTTTTGGAGGTATCAAAAGTTTCAATCTTTGAACTACAAATTCAAGAAAATTGCATTTCTTGGAATTTAATGCGATATCAGCAAGGTTTGTGGACTCCCCTAATAGCTGTAAAGGCTGAACATCGGTTTGGCTTGGAATTTATAAAATGGCCCTGTAAATTCTGATTCACTGTTTCCCAATTCTCCACAGGGACCGTCTCTAGCTCTCGAATTTTCCCAGGAGTCCTTGGCCGAAACGCTTTTCACGAAAAATAAACTCCATGTTTTTGGCTCTGTTTTCGGAATATGTGGAGACAAATTTTCCCCAGCAACCATGTGTTTGATTAATTTTTATCAACTTAACTAGATGTCAACTAGTTTTCCTGGTTTGGAAAGCATAAAGATCATAGCTTTTATATACATAAAAAATTCAAGACGAAAACTGTTGAAAGTGTTTTTCTCTCGACTTTCTTGTAAGCTTACAATATGTTGCGTTCCATGCTTATAGTTTCTTTATTTAGTGAATATTTTTTCATAATCATTTTGAACATGTTTCCTTTGACCTAGGAAGTCTAGAATAAGATACAGATTGTGATATTTGTTACAAAAATATTTAGTTATTTCTAAAGTTTTCTTTCTAAAACTTTTAGTGTGACAATATGATATTTGTCTTACGAGCATTGCTTAGCAACGCAGGATAAAAGATGTTAGTTATTTTTAAGATTTAAAAGTTTGGATTGTAGAGAGACCAAAATGGAACGACTGATGTATATAATTCAGCGAATGAACGGTATTTTGCTGAAAATTATTTTAAAATAAAAGTGTTTTTTTAATAAAAAGTCTGTTAATTCATCCTGCAATACAGTACTATCCAAAAGTATTATAAGATTGGTAAAAAGAGAAACATTTGAAGTTAATTTAAATACAATTGTTCACAATTAGTTGTGGAGAATCGTGGGAATTACAATCAATGGCACTCACTTTTTGCCGAGAAGATTTTGTGACGAGCAAAGCCGGCCCGAACAAAAGCGGGGCCCGGTGCAAAACTGACTTGCGGGGAATTGAAAAAATTTCGCCAACAAAATAATTTATTGCTTTTTGCCATTTACTACATTTCACAATTTGTTTAAGTAAAGACTAAAAAAATGCTTGAAAATAATAAATAATTAAATTATTTTTATAAAGTTAATATTTCAATCACACAAAAAAAATCGTTAATGAATCAAACAAAAATAATTGCTTCATATATAAAATTTGGTATTCAACTTATTAAAATAAGTTTACAATATATGATTTTTGTTTCATTTTGTTATAAGTTTCATAGCAAATACTTTGATAATATCATTATGATTTAGATTTTTGGTTAATGCGGATTCGATAGATAAAATGACTAAGTAAAGCAATTGTTCTCCTCTAATGCTAGATCTCAAGTAATTTTTTATTATTTTTAATCTTGAGGAAGATTTTTCTGCAGATGTGCGAAAGTTATTGGTAAAGTTAATATAATTTTAGGACAGAAGTAAAATTTGGATGCAATTTTAATAAATTATTTTTAAATAAATGTTGTAAATATTTGCAATATTTTGACCTGGATGGTAAAACTTGACGTCAAATTTTGATTTCGTTAAATAAATGAATGAAATTCATTTTCGTTTTGTTTAATCTGACAGTTGCGTGGGTCCTTGTGAACTTGCACCTTTCGAAACCCCCTCTCGCTGGCCCTGAATGCAAGCATTCCTTTCTAAATAAAAGATAAAATTCCTCCCATTATTTTTTGCAAACTCATGTTGTAGAAATGTGTTCTGTCTTCCTGATTTTATGAGGATATATTAAAAATTGTTCAGTTTGAAAACTTTCAGTGCTAAAACTAAATTTATAAAATGCGAAAATGGTTTCAATTAGAGTTTCAAAACATGAAAGCTGAAGAAACTTAAAATAACTTTTAACTTTGCAGTCAATTGAAATAGAAAATACTGCCCTTTCAATTTTTCTGTCGATTTACGACGTCAGCACATGCATTCAGTATTGAAATAAAATTTCATACTGTATTAATGGGATTTTCTTGCATTTTGGATTATCAAGTGAATTCTTAAAAGTTGAACTCATTATTTCTTCATATTTAAAAGCAAGTTGAACTCATTATTTCTTCAGTAAAAAAAGTTGAACTCACTATTTCTTCATAATAAAAAACAATTACTTCTTCATATGAAAAAAAAAGATAATCGACTGATCACAAACTTATTTACAATTATACCTATCTACCTACCTACTGATTGTTTTGGTTTTAGGATATTTAAATTGAATCAATCTTCAATATAGTTCTTGTATTTTAAAACTTATCCAAATAACTTTGATATGTAGTTTCCCAAAACAATAAAAGGTTCCAAATAAGTAACATTTTATAATAAAAAATGCCCAATTTAAAAGAGTAGAAAACACAAATTTTCGTTTAATAATACAAAAAAGTTTTATCTGAAATGTATACAATTATAACCAGGGTTGCGCCAGAGGGGGGGACCGGGTTCCAGGCCCCCCCCCCGTCGGGGAAAATTTTTGTGCGGAGTATTCAACTGTAGTTGATAAATAATAATCTGGCGAAAATTTGAGACCAATTTCATTACACTCGTCCCCCCCCCGTACAGCAGGGGGGGGACCGTGTCTGGGAGACCTTGCCCCCCGTCGGAAAAATCGGGCTTCTCCGTCGGGCAAACTCTACAATACAAAACAAAAGAGGAACTACATTGTTTTATAAATTGATAACCTGTTATAATATTAAGATTTTCTTTTTGGAAATATAAAAGGAAAGTTTATTTAATAAATAAATATAAAAAAGAGACAAAAATTAGCATACTTGAAATTTATTTGCAAGAACAAATGCAGAATATTTTATTTTGCTATACGGATGATACTCCGAATGCGAACGAACTGTTCAATGGAAAATAAGTTTCTGAGAAAACTCCTTGGGTTACCCGTCGTGTTTCACACAACCCAATATTCAGATTCACTACTATTGATTAAACTCTGAGGAACAGATGTAACAACAAGTACCTACGATGTATTCATAGAAGCTGGAAAACCACACTTTTGACAAGAAAAGCGAGAATCCCCTGTGAGAGATATGCTTCTTCATTGTTTAGAAGTCCTACTGAATAAAAGGGGAACATAGGTGTTCAATTTAGAACTAGATAGATGGAAAAGGCATTCCTCTAGAGGTATTTCTGTAAGCTGCCATGGGAAAGACTATCTGCTGGGCATTAGGAAACAGAAGTGGATCCGCACACAAGCATTACCCCCCTGTATAGCCTGAAAGTAATAGTCTCGGGAACAAGGAATGTATTAGAATGTTACCTGCAATATATCTTCAAATGACGGACATCCACTTTGAGGTACCCCCGCACTGAAAAGAGAGTGACCATATGATGCCTGGAGCAATCGAACCTGGTTTAGGCTTGAACAATGTTATCACTTTTTACCTTGTATTCTGCCCAAGAATCGGAAAACGTGGTAGCAAAGGGAATTGTTGGATTCTTAACCACTAGATCCACCAATTACTTTTTTAACAGATATTTGAAGGAAATTTTCAAAACAGAAAAATAATTTGCAATATATTTCTTTTTAGAAAAAAATCTTAATCTTTTATGTCTTTTTACAATTCCTACTATTAGTTCACACTCTCCCTTTATGCATTTATATATCTTGTTCAAATTTTCAATCGCTAACAAAATACTTTTTATTCATCCGCTCAAGTTCAAATACATTTTTTTAAACTTGTAGTGGATGACACTTGATGTTAATACAGTTTTTCAATTTTTTTTCTAATTTTTCTGTGTGGACCTAAGTAGGAATTGACTTTAAATTTTTTTTTATATTATTCTACTTAAAAGTTGGTTGAAAGAATTTTTAAAGAAGGAAAAAAAATTGCAAAATTTTCCAAAATCCGTCATCGGCCTTTCAGAAGTGCGAGGCCTTGTGCGGTCGCACCGTTCGCACCCCTCTCAGGCTGGCCTTGGTGACAGAAAATTACCTTCTTACAGAAAATTTCCCAAATATTCTTTTGAATCCATTTCGAATAGTTCTTAGCCCTTGAAAAAGTGAACTTGAATGGATTCCTTGTCTTGTTTTTTGCTTTTCGTTTCCTTCGAATTACTCTACGATTGCTTTTATTACCTTCATTTTTTACTTTTGACTATATTTGTACATTTATTATCTGTCTGTTACGAAACACCACTTGCGGAAGTAGATTATATTACTGGAATATGATAACTGTTTAACAGAAGTGAATGCATCTGCCGAAACACTAAGGTAGATTCTCTTATTTAAAGATTTAAAAGAATATTAAAACATTAGTTTTATAAACCAATTTTGAATTTAAACGTAAAATAGAATATACACTTGAAGTTGAACAACTCTTTGATTAAATAGCTTGACAAAGGACTAATAAACCTTGCACTGTTTTAAAGCAAATAGAAATTCATATTATAATATTCAGAGAAGAAATTTGTTTGCCCGTACTTACTATAATAATTTTACTAAAATAATTTAAAGATAAGGTGATTTTTTATTTTTGTTGTTAGTGTCAAATATTTCCCAGATTGGGTCACAGACAGTTGCCTGAATTGGCCTGTATAAATAAATATGACTGTTTTCCTGAACTAGAGGAATTGCTCAGAAATCAGTAAACGTCACTAGAAGTCCTCGTAAATTGGAATTGGAACAAGCTAAAACAAGCAAACAAACTAAAAGAATTGCTCAGAAATCAGTAAAAGTCGCTAGAAGTCCTCGTAAATTGGAATTGGAACAAGCTAAAACAAGCAAACAAACTAAAAGAATTGCTCAGAAATCAGTAAAAGTCGCTAGAAGTCCTCATAAATTGGAATTGGAACAAGCTAAAACAAGCAAACAAACTAAAGG
>BGPR01001400.1:48463-84039 GCA_013235015.1 Araneus ventricosus
CAGAAATCAGTAAAAGTCACTAGAAGTCCACATAAATTGGAATTGGAGCAAGCTAAAACAAGCAAACAAACAAAAAAACAATAAAAGAGCTTTAAAGACATCAAATGTTGATTCAAAAAGAAAAAAAAACTAAGGTTTGTTTTGGTTTTGTATTACATATGAGAGAACAAAGGGATAAGAAAAATAATAGCGCGTAAAATGTCATACTTGGTTTCATATATTGTGTCCAATTGTGAATTTGAGGTTCAAAATACTTTTCTTTTCTTGTGCTTAAAGAAATTCGTAATGTCAATTTGGAAAACCAATTTTTTTAACCGGATCGATAACAAAATTTTTAATGCATATTTTCTACTTTAAAGTGTATTTTTTTAAAGTTAACTAATTGTTTTGAAGATGAGAAACTAGAGCTTCTATTTTTCTGAATTTATTCTGTATTTCTCTGAAAAAAAAACTTTTTGTATTAAAATTTTTCTCTAACATTTACATTAACACTAGGAAAATCGGGTTTTCTTTATACCTAGAAGGCTAGGAGCGGTCGTTTTGTACTCTCTTTCTATGACCACAAACAACGTTTTTTTCAAGACTTGTTCGTTAAAACAAGTTTTCAATATATTTTATTAAATTTTACATTTTCTTCACATTAATTTCCCGTTCATGAATTATTTTCTTCGTTTTATAATATATGTTTCATGTTCAAGAAAATACATGTAATATCTTATTAATACAATCAATAAATACAATATAAACACATTATACAAGGAAATTTCTTTGAAATATAAAGATCAAAATCTATATCACATACGATAATAATTTTTTAAAATATAAAGCATTTAAAAAATATTAATATTTCAAATCGTCTTATTTGCATTACTCTTTTCACAGTTTTACAACACTCAGCTTTATCACTTTATTTGTACGGCATCGTAAAACTGAATTTTACAATCACAGAAAATGTTCGTAGTTTTATTGCGACACCGATTGATTTGACATTCCTTTTTTCGATTCGATTTGTTTGCGCTTCCTTGGAAAGTCAGTGGGTCTCCATCTGTATCTGGAGCGAAATCGGAAAGCAAATGTCTTAGAGGAAACATAATTGTTTCCGCCGATCTCAAGCTCAATTAAAACATAAATCACGACAGTTGATTTTTTATGTAATATTTCCTTTTAATTATCAATCATTGATTTAAAACCTGTCGGCATTACGGTAGGCAGAATTTCTTTTGTTCTCTAGAAAAATGATGATAGTTTTTCCACAAATTAATATTTTTTTGAACTTGAATCCGAACAGCAATTTGAATTTTATAAGTTAGCCCTGAGGCACCATGTGTAGCTTATAAATTGAATACGTAATGAAATTGGCGTTTAATACGCGAAGTATTGTATTTATTCAGATTCAGGCTAAAAGATTCATTCAATTGATTGAAAGTTTCAACTATCAGCTTCCTAAGAAGCGGGGATACAGGCATCATCAAGCTAACCAAAGCTTCTCGCCAGAACTCAACACAGAAATTCAAGGAGGCTAATCCACATTAGTCCGTGTTTTCTAACTTTATTTCTTTCTACAAATAAAAATTCTTTTGTTCTTTTAATTTTATTGTATGCTAATTAAAATATTTTTTTCTTGTTCAAGTTTTAAATTTTGCTTCTTTCTAAACATTTTTTTTAGTATGCTATATTTTTTCTTGTTGATTGTTTACATGGTGTTTACGTAACATGTCAATTTTTATCATGAAACCAAAGAGCAAAAATAATTTTAACATGACTTCAATTAACCTTCATATTCCTCTAAATTCACCTATATTTGATTAAAGAATCAGTTTATTCATTAGCATATCCGTTCGAATTTTGCAATGAGACGAATATTAATACTACGAAAAGAATAAAGGAAAAATAACAAAAACTATAAAAGATTCAAAATGAATTCCTCTGCTGAAAATGAAACGAGATTAGTTTGATAAATGATCGAAGAAAATTATGCAGCTCTTTGGCGAGATGAAATTGATTTACATTCCGCTGCGCTTGAATATTTAATAACATCGTCTTTTATTATAAAGAGATCTCTTCCCATCCCCCGAAGTAATATAATCAATAACGGATTGCTTCGAGATAATTTCATTCCCGCTGTGAATGAATTCCCATGAAAGAATATGCATTAAGTGCGTAGCCAACACAATAGGGGAGAATCTGTTTTGTCAGGATACTTGCTGTTTTTTTTCCTTGAAGTACCTTTTTAAATCTTAGTATAGAGTCTGAAAAATGTATTATTGATTTAAGGAAGTAGAAAAATTTAAGGAGTTCTTTTTCCTGAAAGTTGTTAGCTTTTCGGTAGACAAGAGGTAACAATCTTTAAATATGCATGCAATTATGTACAATTTTACGAATTGGCAATAACGCAATTTTCTTAAAAATTTCGATGAATATCTAAGCATTGTCTTAAAATATTTTTAAATATTTGGAGTCTGAAAACTTTTTTATAATTTCAACTTAACACCCTGAGCATCAGGACCAGCTTTATTTTATTTTTCATGTTCAGCTTAGTTTGGTTTAGTTTAGCTGTATTAACGTCCTTTTTCGAAGCAACACGAGGGTTATTTCGGGACAATTTTATTTGGCAATTTTGAGTTAACATCTTCACAGATAGGCAGACAAATGTCATTCCAAAAAATGTTTTTTCAGGCTCAGGAAAAGTTAAAGCGTTGAAGTTCATCAAACACTTGAAGTCTAAATTTCTTATGATTACAATATTTTTGTCTATGAGAAAATAAAAAGAGAGTAAACTAAATGTAGAGACGCAAAGTGAAAAATTAATAAGTAATTGTATACAAAAAATATAAAGCTTCCTTAAAAAAGGGGATTTTAAGAAAGTTTATCATGATGATTAAACTATTAAAATAAAAATAGCATCGATAAATATATTTGATAGAATAAAATAATAAAAACTGCTGAATTTATTATTGATTAAGAAATGTAGATTGATAATTGCTCATTTTCTTCACATGATATTCTAACGTTAATTCTTTAAAATATTCTTAACTATAGCCTACGAGAAAATGTTTGTCTGTCTAAAAATTTAATACAACTTAAAAAGAAATTCAGTGAATTCCAAATGTTCAAAAGACAAAAGAACAAACCTTAAAATAAAGAATAAATACGCAGAGAATTGGCCAATCCTTTAAATTCCTCTTCTCTCGTTTACATCATTTAAGAACCTTCAACTTAATTCTCGTGGTAGCTGAAATCCTTTACACCACAGAAAAAGCACACGAAACAGAATGACAGCCCGAACGAAACTGCGCACCACTAAATAAATTAATAACTACGACTGCTTTACGACAACAAAAGAGACGCAGAAACATGTCCAGACCGCTTTACGTTTTGGTATTATCGGAGAAAAGATAGCATTGGTTGGGCTTGTTTGTTTGAGATATTTTTGTTTGTTTACAAGAAAAGATGGTTAGATTGCTTTGTTTGTTAGTTTTGCAGTCGAGGCGGAATGCTTCGTATTTGTGAAATAATAAAAGGAATCCAATGAAGGGGAAAACTATGTTCTCCTTTTCCTTGATTGTCAGTGAAGGGTTTTAATGTTGCTAATTGACTCAAAAATTCGAAGAATTGCGGCTTTTTTGGTGAACTGAGTATTTTGAAAAGTTAAGCAGGCTATTCAGTAGAATTTATTTTCACTGACATACAAATTACCAGTTCATGATTTATGGAAATCTAGCCTGGGATTAAAATCTAATTTCTAAAAATAGATTGATAAATACAATAAATCAAATAGAATTTTCTGCCTCAGTAAACAAGATCTAGAATTTAGTATGCACAAAAATAGTATTTGGTATAAAAAGTCACAACATGATGTTAATTAAAGGATGCGAAGGAATTTTACATTAATCGTTAAATTATGCTGCTTATGTATGAAATAATGAATACAACAAGAAAAAGTCCGAAGTTACATTGAATAAAGCTCTTTTATTAGGCTCCTTACGAATTATAGCGTGTTGCCGCTGTGAAGGCAAACGAGACAGAAGGAGAGTTCACAGATACCAAAAGTTTCTATCAGAGGAGGACAACTTGGAAACAATTGGGTGCCAAGAAACAATGGGGACCCACTCACATGTGTAAAGGTATGATTTTATTTTTATGATGAAACAAATTTTCAAACATATTTGAGTTGACTTCAACAGGTGCTACTAAAATTTTTGCAATACACATGATATCCACAAAAGTCCTGAGCAAACACCCCTCCTCCTCTCATAGATCCAGTACGGTGATAGCTGCGGTCATGATATAAAACTTTGTAATTGATTTGATTTTGGCGTTTCTTACCGTTCACGAGACGGGGTCGTCGTCTCCGAATTTTTCCTCTAGATGACGCTGTAAATGGTATATAGAGAATAATCACTTTATTTCCCTGAACCCCAATTTTCTGTCCCCATTTTTGAACTTAAGGAGAGGTTGAAAACTTTAGCGGGCACCTTAAATATAAATAAAAATTATATAAGATTTTTAAAGAGTGATAGATAAAAATGTATATGGTTTGAAATATTTATATTCCCAAGCAATAAACCTAATGTAAGGTAGAACTAAGAAAACTCCCAATTAATAAGTATATCAGGTTGGTATAATAAGTATACAGATTATAATAATTGGTATCAGAATTATACCAAATGATAATAGACTTAAGATGTCCAAGCAATAATAAACAAGACATATTGCATAAACTGGCTTCTTACAAACTTTTCATTCGTTTAAAATATGGTTTAGGGAACTCCTAAACTTCTTTATTTGATCTCCAGAAGATTTTCATGATCTGCGGATCAACCAAGTGTATAAAATATAATTGCCAAAGCTCGGCCTTTGCCAGTAAAAATCCAAAACATTTATTAGAGGTTCGGTTTGACCTTCCATACACGGCATCGAGCGCCGCTATAATCATTATAATTAAACTCGTGAGTGAAATATTTAACTGCCCATTCACTCACACATTTACTCACTCAGCGTGCTATCAATTGCTACGCATGCGGATAAGGAAATCCTTGTTTTCTTACAGATATTTGACTCGATGCAAGGATCGAATCTCCAAAGATTGCAAAGAACGACATTTCCTCGTTTTCAAAATTTATATTTAAAATATTATGTTTTAGAAAGTGGTATGCATTTTAAAAAATGTCGTTCACTTATAGAATGCAGGTACAGGTTTCTAGTAGACCTCAATAAAAAGCATCCAAACGATGTCTTGCTCATCGAAAAACAAACTAGTGTTTTTATTGTCTTAAATTGGTGCCCACTCATAGCAAGAAGGCTAAACCTACGAAATGAGCCGCTTACAGCTCCACCTAGTAGCAAAATCCTGAGTCAGCGTTCTTATGTTCAAAACGATTAGAAACTGAGAAGTAAAGTGAATTAGAAACTTGCAGAACATCATCTATTGATGCGAAAAGATTACTTGCACACATGAAAGCTTAAAATGAAACGCGTAAAACGCGCGTATATTTCGTCGCGATTTCCAAAGCTGCAGGGCCACGAGTAGATTGTATGCCTCTCAAAAAGCCACATTTGGAAAATCCTGAACGAATTAGGTGATCATCCGTACAGCCCAACACCTTGCTTGGGGATGCAGGGAGAAGTTACGGGGGTTCAGCTTTATTCTTATATCACTTAGAGGTGCAGTCAACTTTCCTTAAAAACATGATATGGACCGATAACACATGGTTTTCGTATAATGACGTGTAAAATAGGCAGAACACCTATTAGTAGACTATTAGAAGTCGAAGAAGACTTTATTTTTCACCTTAGACGATGATTGAATTGTCTTGTTACGAAACTCGTCCATCAGTTTTATGACAGTAAAATGTAGCAATAAGGGGGAAAAGAAAACAGTGGCCATCTACGGAGTAATGTAATGTATAGACCCACCCAAGCTCAGCCTAACCAAAAGGTTGTAAGGCCTTTCATAGGCAGGAGAGAAAACTTCATCTACGGAATAGCGCTTTAACTATTCCTCTTCTATGGAAATGCAATCTTGAAACAAATAGGGATGTCACATATATGATTTTGTTTTCCCATTACAGCCCAAAACTATAGAAAACAGAACAATCCTTTAAATTCATGTTCTCTCGAGAACGTAACTTAAGATACTTCAGCTTAATTCTTATATTAATTGACATCTTTTGCAGTCAAAATTCGGACAAAACTGCGCACCACTAAATAAATTGATAACGAAAACTGGTAACGGACAACAAAGGAGAAGCAATAACATGCTCAGGCCGTTTTAAGTTTTTGAGTTCTCGGAGAAAAAAAATTTGTTGGGCTTGCTTGTTTAAGATATTTTTGCTTGTTTATAAAAAAAGGTGGTTATATTGCTTTGTTTGTTAGTTTTACTACAAAGTAGGAATTCCCGTATTTGTGAAATAAATAATATAAAAATAATCCTAATGAAGGGAAAATTTATGTTCTCCTTTTCCTTGATTGACAGTGAAGGACGAGTTTGAATGCGATCAATTGACTCAAAATTTTGAAGAATTGCTTTCTTTGGTGGACTGAGTACTTTCAAATGTGAAGCACATTTTTGAGTAAAATTCATTTTCACTGACACAAAATTTAGTAGAACATGATTTATGAAAATCTATCCAGGTATTAGAATCAAATTTCAAACAAAGAATGGCAATTTTCGTTATTTTTCGCCAATTTATTGACCAAACTTAACCATTTTTCTATGTCTATTGAAAAAGATTGTACATACAGAAGGCAAAGGAGAAAAATTGTTAATATGTAGTATAGTCGCGGGAAATAGTAGCCACCCAGCGTTATTCTGCGATCGTTCATTGGGCATTAAAAAGAAAGGTACTCATCTTCAGAAAATAACGTATACTAAAAGATTCTATGGTTAAAAATTTCAAAAGAGGTCATCTAAATATTTAAAATTATTTTGCGACTCTATAAAAATGTCGAAATGTTTTCAAATCATTCTAAAGATGATATAACGAACAATAGCTAATTGGTCCTTATACCATCTTATTCTATATTTACTCTTTCTGCGAAAGGAAATTCTATGGTCTCTCACTTATGAGCAAAAAAATGTCTATATGGCATTATTTTTTTATTAACCATAAAGATAAAAAAGTTTGAGTTTAAAAACCCTTCAATACAATTCCAGAAGGAGATTATAACCCAAAGATTTTCAGAATAAAATTATACTTAATTTGCTCTCTTGACGTCGCCCTATCTGAATAGCCATCGTTTCCATCATCCAACCATCGTTTTGAATTCAAATAAGAAAAGCAAAAACACAGTTCTTGGAAATAAAATAAACGAAAGGACAGATAAATTACTTAAAATCCTATTGTCGTGTTTACGTAACTTGAAAGATCCTGAAGCTTAATTTGCTTATTAACTGGCATCCTTCACAGCACAAATACGCAAACGAAAAAGAATGACACATCGAACAAACCTGCCCATCTCTAAATAACTGGGACCGGCATCGGAAAACAAAAGAGTAGCAGTTAGTTGTGCTGGCCGGTTTACGTTTCAGCTCGTTAAGTGAAGAAAGAAAAGAATTGGACTCGTTTGAGACATTTTTGTTTGCTCACAAGAAAAAACGGTTAAACTGATTTGTTTGATATGATTTATCTCGAGGAGATGGTATTTTGCTTCTTCGGAAAATAAATAGACTGTGTGAATGCACTGGAATGAAAACGAGATATTTTTTAAGTGTCAGACAGTGAGAACTTATTGTTATTAATTGGTTCAAAAAAAAATAGAAGAATGGCGATTCCTCATATGCTGGAATCCGTTTTCTCTCCTGAAGAATGCATGTGTTATTTGTAAAACTCCTTTCCCTCAATGCATTCATGAGGTTTTAAACAATAATTTAAAAATTCTTGCCTTTTTAATAACCACAGATTGTACTGAAATAACATGGGAAATGGAGTCAACTCATACTGACGTAATAAACGATATGTGACCCGTGATAATCAAACTTGGATTTCAATACGCAATTGCTGCTCATAGCATTAAGAGTAATTACTTTGTAGTCTGAAACGATTGTTCACTTTTCGAAATACATGTTGTTTAACAGTAATAGATTTAGTTATCTCTAAATTTTATTGCAGCTTTTGAATTTATAGAATACATCAGTATTCTTGATCTATTGACCTTGCTGCAAACTCATGACATTGCCCATACTTCATGTTATTAAGAAATCTATTCATCATACTGATATATCGATACCATAAAATAAAGGAGTGAAATTATCAACAAGATAAACTAAGCTTCTCAAAGATGGAAGAGAGGTATATAATTGCTTTCGCAGTTCGATATCTATAACATTCATTGCTGAGAGAGAAAAAAAATGCAGCAATTGAATATTCCGTTTGGAAAAAGATTAACTAATCTTTAAATAATTATGCAATGTTAGTAGGTGATTACATTGCATGGATATTGAAACATATGGAGGGCTCAGAACCTAATCAGTGTAAGTCATTTTTTTTTTTTCAGAAAATGACTTATCCAGAGTGTCTGCTCGTTATTATGATTTTCAGTAACCAAAACATTCAAGTTGCTCTCTTTATATTGCAGCGAGAGATGGTGCTAAAATATTGATATTTTTTACTACTAATATTTTAAAAATAATATGAAAGAATATTTTATATTTATTGGTTGGCACTGAATGCCAACCTTCCAAAGGCACCTCGGATATGGTAATGAGAAATTATCGTGTAAGTAAAAAGGTTCTAGCTTTTCTTGAGGGTGAAGATGATGGATTGTATCTTTGACTGAAAGGTCATCGCATGTGCTGCTCATAATGGGGACTATTATGCGTCGTCTACAGAGCCCGAATTTACTATTTTCGGCGGCAGGGTTATTTAGATAACTCGGATGCTACGGTATGTTGTGATTGAAAGGAATGCCTTCTGATCCCTCCACATATTGTTCAAATATACGTAGGAATATTGAAACAGAATGTTGTCACTTTCAAGGAACCTTGAATTTACAAAAGCGTACTTTTATACCATACCAAAAATCACACTTTTATGTTTATTCATTCCCCAAACAATTACGTCGCTCGAATAGGTTTGCATAATCATCCATGGACATGCATTCCATCCAACTAAAGCTAAATAAACTTGGTATTAGGAGAGATCTTGGCTAGGCTTAAGATGGACCTTGTCTTTCTCCTACTACCGATGGTTTAAAGATGCAACCGTGCGTATTCAAACTAACTCAGCCTAATCTCTAGGTTAAGTTCCACCCACCTGCCTATTCTTTGCATGAGGTTCCCGAAACATTTTAAATCCTGGAATCGGATGCCCTATTTAGGAAACAATTAAGGAGATTTAAGATTGTTTCAAGACTGGATGGAAATGATGGACTGTCGTCGGCGCTTAGGATGGTTAGTGAGGCTTAAATTTATTGAAGAAAGTGGTAGAGAATTAAAAGCGTATTGAATGAGAGTGCATAAAATTTAAAATTTTATAAATGGAAAAATATTTGGGATTATCTGGCGGCAATGCTGTGAGAATAATCAGAGAATATGGTTAAAAAATTCTAAATTTCAATAAAAAAAAACTCTACAGCGTTTTTTCATAAAAAAATCAGCAGATATAGGCTATTTATATATGTATTAGCATAAAATAAATTTTCAAGAAATTGACGATGTAATGGAAATACAAAATTAGATATATATTCTAGTAGAGCATTCAGAATATCTGTGGACATATCGTACAACACCTTGCGCTAATAGGGTGTGGAATACGGCATTAGTTTGAGAATCCCTTCATCACAAATTTGGTCTCCATCTGAGACGCTGACCTTATAATTAGCTTTATTAAACACGTAAAATCCTGAAAGACAAAAAAACACATAATTTTATAAACATTCTAAATATTTATAAAAAGCGGTGAAAAATATAAATTCGAGTGTTTAAGGAGTTTTTATTGTGGGTTAACTTTTCCCAAGTCTCTGCATCTTTTCTACGTTGGATTTTCGGGGCAAAAATTATACACGCTTTCTTTACCTATAAAATAGAATATAAAATTTAATACTTCCGTTCATTTCCAACATTTACAGAAAGTTTCTAATTCCTAAGGTTATAGGATATTGACTCGCCAAGATTGGAAGTTCGAGGTGCAACTTTTTACTTTCTCGTATACCAAGTATGCAAAGAGAAAGTATTGTAATCGTCAAAAAACTCAAGATTTTGACGAATCTCCACGTTTTAGACCTCCCCGAGTCCGAAAAACACAATTTTGGAATTATGTCTGTCTGTGTGTCTGTGAACTCGATAACTCGAAATCTATAAGAGCTATGGGGATGAAACTTGGTATGTGGTCTTTACACATAATTTGTAGGTTTCTATCAAATTTTGGACAAAATCCGTCAACGGGAAGTCTGTCTCTACGTCCGAAGTCATGTGAACACTATAACGCAAAAACTTGAATAGCTAGATGAATAAAATTTGGTACACAGTTTTATCGTCATAAATGTAGGTCCGTATAAATATTTTGGGCCAAATCCGTGCATGGGTTGACTGTCTGTCGGTCTGTATAATCGTATACTTGTATCTCATAAGCCCTTTGGCTTAGATAAATAAAATTCGGTATCACGTATGCTAACACTAATTATAGATCTGTGTCGAAATTTCGTTCAAATCGGTTAAAAAACAGGTGTTCAAATTGCATATTTAGTTCAAAATGCACATTGCGACTGTGTGTTGGCGAGCGTTTCGCTTATTTTACTAAAGTTAGTATGGTTGGCGTTTGACCTTGGCAGTCTACGCAGGAAATTGTAGCGAGCCGCACTTCGGAAATTATGGCAACCCCTGAATCAAAGTTCGTTCTGACATTCTCCAGATGGAAGGTATGGTGAATCTTGCGTGATATCAGCAGTAAGATTTCGTAGTCAAAAACGTTAAATAAAGTTCTAGTTCCTCAGAGCGCGTAAAAATTGAGAACATACGCAATTCTTTTTTGCAAAATATTACGTTTCAGGAATTCATGAATTTGATATGTTTCATTGTAAATCACCATTCATAATTTTTTCTCAAAATAACCAGGCCTTGTGTAAATACCCCAATAATATTTATCTACCCACTGGGTGTTTACCCACCCCACATTACTTTTCGTATGCGAGAAAGTTTCGGGGAGGCCACGCCCGCTGGTTTTTACCGAACTCTTCAGTAAATTGATTTTTTGATACAAATTAAATCAATTTCATGGGAAGTTAGCAACCAAAACCATATAATAGAAACGAAACACGCGTCGTCCCTACCTTAAAACACTGAAAATTCTTAACCAATGTTAGATTGCAATTATGCAATAACATCCTTTTCGGTTTTGCCAGTGCTATTTAAATAATTAGCATTTTCGCCACTAAAATTTCTTTCATGTCTTGTGGCAATTTTTAGCTTTTCAACGGATTATTTTAAAGTTTTGTTAAATTTCTAAATAAATTATTCCTTTTTAGTAATTATTAACTGAATTGTTAATTACTAACTTTTTATGTAATTTTTTAATTGTTCGATGTTTAAAAAGTTTTAAATCCCTTTTCTTGCACCGGACTATATGCTCTCCATTTAAACGGCGGAAGCTTTTTGGTGTACTCAGGTCCGGGCGTCATCTGACTGGGAGATTTTTCTTTGTGTGAGTTGAATTCGCTTGTCTGACACGGTAAATAGACGTGATGCGTCTGCGAGGTCCGGGTACCGGTATTCTCAGATTCGGTTCGCGTCCTTGCAGACGTGCCGATGGTTGGAGATGAGAAGCTTCTATCATCTTTAGATAAAACAACGAAATTCATCTAATAATTATTTTGTGACAAGAATGACTGTGCAGTGATGTGTTTTCAAGTGACAACTTATATTGAGTAGATTTCTTCAGAAAAACTGCTGCGTATATCTGCATAGAGTAATGAATTCATAGCCAAGAGGCATTTGACATTTCGATAATTTACTTCAGTGGTAACGAAGAAAACAAACAAAGTGTTGCAAATGATCTGTTAGTGGAATCGGCGTCAAACAGCTTTAAAACTTCAAAAAGATTCACGAACTTTGTCCAGCGACAATCATGGACATTCAGCGAATGCCTAGGTCTGGTTGTTTTTTCAATTGCTATATTTCTTCTTCGTGCAATGATACAAATATAAGCTAGCTAGCTGATCTTACAGTTCCTATTCACTAGAGCTCTCGGGGGGTATTTTTTAAAGTATTTAATGTTATTGAAATTTGTTTCTTTTTTTAAACTCTGTAAATTTAATAGGGTAATTTTTATAAAAGTATTTTTTTATTTTTGATAGCGCTTATGTTTCATTTAGAAAGACTGCAGCAAATCGTAAGATTATGTATGCAAATTTGTCCTGTTAGAACTCTCTGTATCACCATGTGTATCAGCAAAATCGTTTTTGTTAATATATATATTGCTCCACATAATCAAGAGTAATTCATTTGTTAAAGTTGGCAAATGATTTATTTAATTCTGTAAATAAAAGTATGACTAGTCAGGAACTCGAATTTCTTGTCTTCTTTGTTTTTAGTGCAGAATGCAATGTACTCTTCTTTAGGATTTTCTACCACTCTTGTCCAAAAGTTCCAGATAGTATAAAAAAGGTGGGTAATAACAAATAAAGTGTAAAATAATTGTGCTAATCCCATATGGCTTATTTCTCTTGACTCATTTGCGAGTCATTCACACTATAACGATCACATCCAATAATGAATTAAATCACTTCTCAATCAATTAAATGAATTTCATGGGAAGTCAGCTCACGAAACCTGATAATAGAAACCTCCGTATATCCTGCTCAGTGCTGAACTTTCCTTTCCAAAAAAACTGTTTTAAATTGAATTAAAACTAAACAACAAACGTACTCTTTCATGATATATTGAATAGAATAACTTATATAAATCTGAAATTACTTTCTGTTAGTTACGTTATTTGCTAAATCACAAGTTTTTTGCACATTTTAAGGTGGGTACGTCTGATATACAGTTATATTTACAGCTTTTTTCATTAATATTTATTTTATTTTCAGTATAGAATATTTTAAATTATATCAATCATTATGTTGTTCCTTATTGTGCAATTTTAAGTCCAAAACTAAAAATCGGACAATTGAAATGAACTTGTTTTTGTTAAATAACAAAGATCAATGATATGATCTATTTAATACCTAACCTTGAAGTGTATTTGTTGAGCCCTTCCGAATATTAATTTCGTTAACCCTTTTGTAGACGAATTGCTTTTAATGAATGAAATTAGATGACTTTTTTCTGCCCTTGAAATTTATTATTGTAATTATTTTAGGTACACTGGGATTTTTAAAATTCTGAATGCGATTGAATTTCCTGAATACTGTACTACATTCTATTCAAATTGACTGAGCGAATGATTACTAATAATCAACAATTTAAAATCGCATAAAAGTTTAGAAATCTTGACAGTTGAATCTACAAATTTTTGCTGTCGCATATATTCTATCTGAAATTAAGAAAACAATTTGTGCTATTTTTCTCGTGTTAGATTAAGATTTGTTATCCATTTTCTGATTCGTATTGTGCGATCGTGAAAGAATGAAACAAACTAAAATATTCTTCGATAAAACTCATTAAATCAGTCGAAGAAAAGCATCTTTAACATGCTGAAGTACTTTTCCGTAAGGCAAATTACCACAACGCTGTTTCAATTGGTTGGGGAAAATCACCTGAAAATTTCCGCTCCCACCAGCACCACTCTGAGGTGAACTAACGCCCTCTGCAAGATATTCACTTATGGTCACTCACAAGATCACTTATGGTTCACCAATTTATCTCTGCGTAAAATTAGAATACATAACTGGTGCGGCTTTCATGAGAGCATGTCGCAATACGAATCACAAATTCAATAAATGAAAATTGGTAGCTTAATATAAACTATTTATAAACTTAAATCTGTTTTTGTAAAACTACTTGCTATTTTGTTAATCTGTCTTTTAAAAGGCGCAGGAAATTTCCTACAACAAGTTCTATCCTCTCTCTCACGTATCCTAGGGGTCCATATTGGCTTATGTATAAGAGGGCCCACTTGCCATCGGGCAAGCTGGCCAGTCCGCCACAGAATCCCACTTTCCAGAACTTTTCACCTCAAGAAACCAGCACCGATGTATGAAGATCTCTAGTGGCGACGAGTGATGACGTCAACACTAGCGAGCGAAAATAAGGAATTTCATGGATATTATTTAAAAAATGAAGATATTTTATTCACAACCTCCTAATTGAAAATTTCATAGCGAATTGTTTATGAACATTAACTGGAAAAACATTTCACTTTTGCTTTGTCATTTTCTAAACTTTTAGAATTTTATTTTCCTTTTTTAGTTTTATTTTTCAATTTATTCATTTTAGGCATGTTGAAATTCAAAATTATGCTTTGTTAATATCTGTTTTTCATATTATGCTATACAATTTCTAAGTTTATATTTTTTGGGGATCTTTCAATAAAGCTTCACGCGTACTTATCCAACAGACACGGGGCCGCCAGGCTCAGAGTTCGGAGGTATGCGTGGTGATAAAGTATGAATTTAAAGATGGCATGCTTAAATTCGTGCTTCTAGATTGCTATCTTTTCGAGCTATCGCGTTCACAGGAATAGACATTATTTAGGTGTACATCAAAATTATAAGGTTCACTGAAATTAAAACTGCAATGCACTGGAGGTTGAGAGCCTTGAGCTCGTGTACTCTACTCAAAAATCCCATCGTTGGCGCACACGAATGACATACCAGCAGACAGCCAACCACAACATGGATTTGAACCAAAATTTCATACACATCTGCAATTTTAAACATGAAACTTTATGATAATTTTTGTCTATCTAGCTTGATGCATGTGTAAGTTTTGTGTTCACATGGACACGGACAAACAGATAGACTAATGTTTCCTTTGATGGATTTCACTCAAAATTTGGCACCTTTCTATATTTTTGGTGTCAAAACAACGTACTAAATTTCATTCTTCTATCTCGTTGGAAATTTGAGTCATCGTGTTCACAAACAGCCAGACAGATATAATTCAAAAAAAAAATTTTTTTTTCGGTTCAGGAAGGTCTAAAATATTGATATTTACCAAGCTCTTAAAGTCTAAAATTTTGATGATTACAATACTTTGGTATACGAGAAAAATAATGTATAAACTAAATGTAGAGAAGCAAAGTGAACAATTAATAAATAATTGCATACAAAAATTATCCCAAAATGCACTCTTAAATTTCAAAAAAGGTATTTTAAGAAATTTTATCATTATGATTAAATTATTAGAATAAAAATGACATTGTTAAACATATTTGATATAATAATGCCATAAAATCTGTTGAATTCAGTATTGATTAAGAAATGTAGATTGATAATTGTTCATTTCTCTTTACATGATTTTTCAACGTTAATTTAAAATAAAATCTTAGAATTAACGAGAAAAGGTTTGTCTGTCTAAAAATTCAATACAACTTAAAAAGCAGTTCAGTGGATACCAAAGATGTTCGAAAATCAAAAGTACAAACTTTGAAAAGAAAGAATGAACACAGAGGAAAGAGACCAATCATTTAAATTCCTATTCTCTCGTTCAAATCACGGAAGATACTTCAATTTAATTCTTGTCTTATCTTAAATCCTTTACAGCACTTATACGCAAACGAAGAAGAATGACAGTTCGAACAAAACTGCCCATCAATAAAGAATTTAATAACTAGGACTAGTTACGGACAAATAAAGAGACGCAGCAACATGTTCTGGACGGTTTACGCTTTTGTGTTATTGGAGAAAACATAGCATTTGTTTGAGATATTTTTGTTTGTTTACAAGAAAAGATTGTTGGATTGCTTTGTTTGTTAGTTTTAAGAAGGAACGCTTCGTATTCGTGAAATAAATAAAATAAAAGGAATCCAATGAAGGGTAAATTTATGTTCTCGTTTTCCTTGTTTGTCAGTGAAGGAAGGGTTTTAATGTCGTTAATTCACTCAAACATTCGAAGAATTGCAGTTTCTTTGGTAAACTGAGTATTTTGAAAAGTTAAGCAGGCTAGTGAGTAGAGTTTCTTTTCACTGACATACATTTTACCAGTTCGTGATTTATGGAAATCTAGCCAGGGATTAAAATCTAATTTCTAAAACAATAACAATTTTCTATATCTTTTACAAACTAAAAATGAAATTTTGTTTAAATTTATTGACCAAACTCCACTATTTTTCCATATATATTGAAAAGATTGGCCAAGTGGAAAAATAATGATAAATCAAATAGAATTTTTTGCCTCAGCGAATAGGCGGCGGCGACCTAGCGGTAATGTCCCGGATCCGGCCCGGAGGGTCACAGGCTCGAGAACCGATTCCACTGAAGACTATGGAAGCCTGTGGCATGCTAAATCATACGTACTGATCAAACGTCGTCCTGCTAGAGGCGTGAGGAAATTTAGAGAGGAAGCAGACAGCCCAGGCGTCGTCCTTGTCATCTGACCGCGGCTCAAAGTTACGAGATCTAACCCAAAATTGCCCTCGTGTTGCTCCAAAACGGGACGTAAACAAAACCAAAAGCCTCAAGAAATAAGGCTATTTCTTAGTTACAATCAGAGGTAACTCAAGTTGACAGAAATTAGGAACTTTAAAATGATCCCATGATTATTGACTGACATAAAAACTAATTTTACAGAACCGCGGACTGTAGAAAGAGGTACATGAATTAAAATTCTTATTTTTCATAGCGAATTTTGTTACATAAAGTATTAATGGTGGATACTGAAAACGAAATTCTGCACAAATATATATTCCCCTACTACTACCACTATTACCATTCTCCTACCACTGCCACTATTACCATTCTCCTACCACTGCCACTATTACCATTCTCCTACCACTGCCACTATTACCATTCTCCTACCACTGCCACTATTACCATTCTCCTACCACTGCCACTATTACCATTCTACCACTTAGCGTCCACGCTTTGCGAAGGATTAAAAGATCGAAGGAACCTTCCGGATGAGAACTAATTGAGCTTAATCTACAGGGAGCGTACCATCCATCTACCTATTCCTGGAAAGGGGTTCCCGGGATTAATTTGAATGTCCTGGAATCGTATGTCGTATTTAGGACGCAATTGAGGTCATTTAAGGTTGGTTTAAGCCTGGATCGATGTGACTGTGAGCGATAAACTGTCGTCAACGCTTAGAGATAGAGACGATTAAGATTTCAAGTTGGGAAGATTCGAATTTAATTAAAATTTGATGTTCCGATTGGGAAGGATGTCGTATGTAATAAATGATGAATTCAATGACGTAATCGTCAGTTTTATGAATTCATAGCTAAACATATAATGAAAACATTAATCTAGAATTTAATATGTAAAAAATATAGTGTTTGGTATAAACCGTTAGCAACATTATGGGAATTCAGCTATGCGAAAGAATTTTAAATTAGTCCTTAAATTATGACGCTTATATATGAAATAATGGGTACAACAAGAAAAAGTCCGAAGTTACATTGAATAAACATTTTTTATTAGCCGTCTTAAGATTATAGCGTGTTGCTGCTGTGAAGGCAACCGAGACCAAAAGGAGAGTTTACAGATATCAATAGTTTTATCAGAGGAAGACTGGGTCAGAAAAAATTGAGCGCCAAGAAACAATGGGGACCCACTAACGTGTTCAAAGGTATGATTTTATTTAGTAAATAACAGAAGAAATTTTCAAACATACTTAAAATGACCTCAAAAGGTGCAACTATAATTTTTGCAATGTACAGCCCACAGAAGATTGCAATGTACAGTCATCAGACATTACGAGAGGGGTTCGTCGCCTCCGAATTTTTCCGCTAGATGGCGCTGTAAGTGGTCTATAGAGAATAATCACTTTAATCTCCCTGGATCCCAATTTTCTGTCCCCATTTTTAAACTTAAGGAGAGGCTGAGCACTTTTGTGGGCACCTTAAATATAAATACAAATTATATAACATTCTTAAAAAGTAATAGATGAAGTTGAGTATTTTTTTGGAATATTTCTATTTCCGAGCAATAAATCTAATGAAAGGCAGAACTAGGTAAATTCTCAATTAATAATATGAGGTATCAGAATTAAACCGATTGATAATCGACATAATTTGTCCAAGCAATAATAAACAATATATATTACAAAAACTGTCTTGTAACAAACTATTCGTTCGTTTTAAATATAGTTTAGGAAACTTTTATACTTCTTGTTTTTATCTCCCGGAAATGTTCATCATCTGCGGTTCAACCAAGTGTTTAACATACCATGGCCATAGCTGGGCCTTAATGCCGAAAAAAATGCAAACTCCACTCGAAACCATTCATCAGCTCCAAGAACAGAAATGATGATCGAGCGTGACTCACCTTCCAAACAAGGCATCGAGTGCCATTGATCATTTTAATCAAACTCGCGAGTGAAGCATTTAAAGCCCCGTTCTTTCGCGCATTTAATAATTCTACGAGCTGGTAACTGCTAAGCAAGCGGATAAGCAATTCATATTTTCTTCCGATATTTGACTCTATGCAAGGATCGAATCGCATAGCGACACGAGTAGTATGTTAAACCATATAAGAAACGAGGTTTTCTCGTTTTCCAAATTTATATTGAAATTTTTAGAAGGTGGTATACATTTTTGAAACAATATCGTTCAATTATAGAATGCAAGCCTATATTTCTAGTAGAATTCAATAAAAAGCATCCAAACGATGTCTCACTCATCGACTAACAAACTATTGCCTGAATACCAAGTTATTGTTTTAAAGTGGTGCCCAATTATAGCAAAAGGGCTATGAGCTACGAAATGAGCGCCACCTTGTAGCAAGATCTTGAGTTAGCATTAATATGTTCAAAGCGATTAGAAATGGAGAAATAAATGAATTAGAAACTTGTAGAACATCATCCATTGATACGAAAAGATGCCTTGTATACATAAATGCTGAAAATGAAACGCCTAAGAAGCGCATTTGTTTCGTCGCGATTTCCAAAGCTGTAATGTCACGAGTAGATTGCATGTCTCTCAAAAGGACCCATTTGGGAAATTCTGAACGAATTAGGTGATCATCCGTACCTGCCGCCTATTTACAAACCCTACCCTGATAGAACTGAGGCAGGAAATCGGCCAATACCATTGGCTACGAGGGGCAGTGACGTCGTTTTCAGCTCTCGCACGTAGCGTACGGCAATCATAACAAAACAAGGGTCATCCTACTTTTCTCCGTTTTCCCACAGTTGAGCACAGAAAACATTCTTCCGGGGGTTGTAATATTTTTAAAAATGAAATTATTTTTTAAAATATCATAAAAAATAAAACATCCCACACTGTAAGAAATTATACTAATGAAAAGCCTAATGATAACAACTTTGTTTGAAGGGTATTAACTAACAGGTTAATGTTGTTAGGGTTTTTTGACGTCATTCCAGTGAAAATAGTTCATTTGATGTTTCAAAGTCAACTAATCTAATTATAATTAATGCCAAATAATAGTAAAATTATTAATTATTATTATTAAGGCCTATAATAATAAAACGAAAAAAAAGGATAATCGCTAGACTAAATAAAATTGCTGCGTAGGTGCGTATCGTAGAACAAAATTCGCGAAGCCCAAGCAACGGAAACATAAACTAATTCAAAGTCCACATTCAGTCGCTTGTTTTGTTATAATTTCCGTACAAGAGCAAAGAACGACGTCATTGGCTCTCAGCGAGGCGAGCCAATTATATTGTCCGATTTCCTGCCTCAGTTCTATCAGGGTAGGGTTTGTAAATATGCGTACCGGCCAACACCATGCCGGCACTACTAATAGGGGAATGTGGAGAGAAATTACGTTTGGTGCAGCTTTATTATAATATTACTTAGAGGTCCAGACAACTTCCCTTGCAAACATGATACTGACCGAAAATGCATGCCTTTTCGTTTAACAGAGTGTGTAAAATAGGCAGAAAACCTATTAGTAGGAGCTCAAAAAAGACTTTTTCTTTCACCTTAGACGATGATCGAATTTGCTTGTTACTTGACTCATCTATAAGTTTTACGACAGTAAAATATAGCAATAAGGGAAAAAAGAAAAAAGTGGTCATCTATGGAGTAATGTAATGTATAGACCCACCACGGCCAGCCTACCCAAAAGGGTGTAAGGCCTTTCATAGGCCGCAGGGTAAGCGTCCTCTACAAGTGCTTTAGTCATTCCTCGTCTAAGGAACTGCAATCTTGAAACACATAGGGATACCATCCCTTCTTTTGCCTTCCCATGTCTGTCGGGACCTACAGTAAACAGACCAATCCTTTAAATTCTTATTCTCTGGAGCACATCACTTAAGATAATTCAGCCCAATTCTTGTAATAACTGACATCTTTTGCATCCAAAATGCGTAAAGAGAAAAAATAGCAGCACGGTCAAAATCGCCCATCACTAATTAAATTAAAATCTAAGAATTGTTACGGACAACAAGAGGGAAGCAACATGTTCTGGCAGGTTTACGCTTTTGAGTTTATGTAGAAAAGATAGCAGTTGTTTGGCTTCTTTGTTTGAGATACTTTTTGTTTGTTTACAAAACCAGCGGGAGTGGTCTCCCCTAAACTTTCTCGTATACTTTCTAAGTGGAGATTCGTCAAAATCTCGAGTTCGAATTTTTTTGACGATTACAATACTTTCTCTTTGTATACTTCGTATACGAGAAAGTAAAACAAAAAAACAAACAAACCTGAAATCAAATATCTGTTGCCACGTTTCAAAAAAATATTACTTTGAAGCAGGTGAGATAAAATAGGCAATGCAATGAATACTAAAGCGAAAATTCTGCTTTGGAATTGAATTTCCAAGAAAACAATTTATACTACCACAACCCTAACAATTGCAAAAGCGCGTGAATGAAAGATTTCCTGAAATAATGAGATCGGTTTGATTTACAACAATAAAAAAATTGTTAACAATTGATGTTTGAAAACATTATTTATTGTTGTAAATAAAATTTACAACAATAACAGATTGCTACCAATACGCATGCGCATGAGAATCGGATTAAAAGAAATTGAATATGCAATTTGAACGCCTCTTATTGACGGATTTGGTCCAAACTTTTATAGGACCTACCTTCATAACGATAAAACTGTGTACCAAATTTTATCCATTTAGCTATTCAAGTTTTTGAGTTATAGCGTTCACATGACCGCGGACATACAAATAGACAGACTTCCCGTTGACGGATTTTGTCCAAAATTTGATAGAAACCTACAAATTACGTTCAAAGACCACATACCAAATTTCATCCCCGTAGCTCTAATAGTTTTCGAGTTATCGTGTTCACAGACAGACACACACACACAGACAGACATACAGACATAATTCCAAAATTGTGTTTTTCGGACTCAGGGAGGTCTAAAACGTGGAGATCCGTCAAAATCTCGAGTTCGAATTTTTTGACGATTACAATACTTTCTCTTTGTATACTTCGTGTACGAGAAAGTAAAAAGATGGTTAGATTGCTTTGTTTGTTAGTTTTGCTATCGGGACAGAATGCTGCGCATTTGTGAAATAAATAATTTAAAAATAATCCCAATGAAGGGAAAGTTTATGTTAACTTTTTTCTTGATTGACAGTGAAGGAAGGGTTTGAATGTCATCAATTAACTGAAAATTTCGAAGAATTGCAGATGCTTTGGTGGACTGAGTATTTTCAAAAATGAATCAAGCTTTTGAGTAGAATTTCTTTTCACTGACATAAAATTTACCAGTACGTGAGTTATGAAAATATAACCAGGGATTTATCTAATTTCAAAAAAAGTATGACCCTTTTCTTTATACTTTGCTTACTTAAAACGAAATAGTGTTTGAATTTATTGACGAAACTGTTTCTAAAATATTTTATTTTCGAAAGTGGTATGCCTCTTTTTAAAAGTCTCATTCAATGATAAAATGCGGCCCAAGATGTCTTGTAGAAAGCGTTAAAAAGTTTCCAAACGATGTCTCATTCATCGACTAACAAACTAGTTCATATAAAGAGACCGCTTACAGCGTCTCATTTATAGAAAAATCCGGAGTTAGCGGTCTTATCTTGAAAAGGTTAAGATATGCGGAAATAAAATAAATTGCAAGGTTGTGCAACATCATTCCATTTAATACGAAAAGATGCCTTGCACACATAAATACTGAGAATGAAACGCGTAAGACGCGAATTTGTTTCGTCGCCATTTCCAGAGCTGTGGCGCCACGTGTAGATTGTACCGACCAACTTCTTACCGGCACTACTAGTAGGGGAAGTAGAGAGTTGTTATACGTGGTGCAGCTTTCTTATATATCACTTAAAGGTTCAGTCAACTTTTCTTACAAACATGATATCGATACATGTTTGTGAGAAAAGGAGGATAAGAAATGCTTTTGTTATAATGACGTATAAAATAGTCAAAACACCTATTAGTGGGCGTTTAGAACTCGAAGAAGACTTTTTCTGTTTTTTAGACGAAGACCGAATTCGCTTGTTACGACACTTGTCCATCAGTTTTACAGCACTTAAATGTAGCAATAAGGAGAGAAAAAGAAAAGAGTGGTCATAATGTAGAGACCCGCCCGACCAGTCTATCCAAAAGGGTGTAAGGCCTTTCATAGGCCGGAGGGGAAACGTCATCTACGAAGTAATGCTTTAGCCATCCGCTTCTAAGTTATTGCAATATTGAAACAAATAGGAATGCCAATCCCTTCTTTTGCTTTGCCATGGGCGCCGAGAACAACAAAAATATTAATGTTTGTGCCTATCTTGTACAGGAGAAGCTGTATATCTGTAGCACATATCTACGAAGTAATGCTTTAGCCATCCGCTTCTAAGTTATTGCAATATTGAAACAAACAGGAATGTCAATCCCTTCTTTTGCCTTGTCATGGCCGCCGAGAACAACAAAAATCTGAATGTTTGTGCCTACCTTGTACAGAAGAAGCTCCATGTCTGTAAAAAATAACTGTTTTACTACATTGTTTATTTTTTTAGAATAAGCCTAGCAAACTAGCTTGCTCATATTCTTCCTTTTCTTTCTTTCTCACTCACACAATATTATTTGTAACTGTGAATCGGACTACCAGGCGACTTTATGTTGAGAGAATGAACTAAACGATAAATTTATGAATGAGTTGGGAATACATAGACTAATATTGATTTAATATAAAAAATATTCGTATCAAGTATAATCCAATTTTCATTCACTAATCCCTGAAAAAGAATTTAAAACATAAAATTGAGCCTTTCGTTTAACGTCACAATATCCTGAAAATCACTTTCAGAATATGCCGTATATTGCAGGGACTTGATATGCTGAGGAGGCCATGATACCTTTCTTTAGAATATTTTCTTGTGACTGTCAGTTTTCGGCATTTTTGTATAGCGCACTTGTTATAAGAGTGAATTTATTACTTCAGTGATTCTTTCCAACCAACATTGCAGGCCAACATGCATTTAAGAAGATGATACAGTTTCTGTTTGTTTGTGTCTTTGTTCAGAATTTCAGAACTAGGAGAAATGTAATTCTTAATATTGAAGAGGTTTGAGTGTGTCAATTTCAGAACTTTTTGTAATTACTAATATCGTGCTAATATACTGATATCAATGAAAATTAAAATAACCATATATGAAACCAACAAATACTTGGGAATACTGACTTAGTCCAGTAACGTATATGTAGGCGGAGATTTTGCATTACATTACACCACCTACATCGCTTTTTTTAGAGCCATTTGGCTCCTTTCTGGTTTATGTGTTGGTGGAATGAGAATATATATAAGAATAACTGCTATTTTCTATTTTAAAATTTTTTTATGTCAGCACATTTTTTATATGATTTTTATACGTCTTCTTCACTCCACGTACCTAACACGCACGAGCCAAGTTAGTACATAGTAACATATTTCAGATAAAATATTGTCCTCTTTGCTCCGTTTAAATTTTGTTGTTGAAACTTTCTTTTCTTAACGGAAAAAAATATAAATATTTTATCTAAATAGTTAAGGAATGAATAAACTAAAATCTTACGGGAATAACTCAAAAGCAGAGCATGTTTTCCTCGGGGAATTATTGTTGAAGCTTATGCATAATTTTACTCATCTAATTAAACTTAACGATATTTAAGCTCTCGAACTCATATTTTATGGAAGATACAGGAACTGCAGGGAAATCATGCTTCGTCTTCAAACTAAAAGTGCTGAGATAAAGTGAAAAAAAAATAATGTTTCTATTTAAAATTTTATGTCTAAACAAATTACTCTGAGAAGCTAGTCTTAAAGCAGCTTATCACTTGAAAAAGAAACAATATTCTTAATTTTGTTATATAAATTATTTTATTTGAATAGTTAAGATTGCGTTCTTTTTTATGTGGACTCGTAGTTCAATTTTTTTAATATTTAACCTTTAAACTTATGATGAGATGATAAGAACAATCTTTATTTTTAAAAAATTGGAATTCCTTAGAAAGGAAATTTATTGCAAACTCTTGCGTTTACTTTTAGCAATCTATGAATTTTTGTTCTACATACTCTGCGGAAAAAATTACAATGAACATAAGTCCACTTCAACGTACATATTTTCAGTTTTAAATTACAATTTACATTTAATTAATTATTAAAAGATGCAGGATTTCAGTTAAAACTAAAACCATGCTGTTGTTTCACTTAAAACTAAAAATAGAACGTCCTCAATTCAAAACATTCATGCCATAAATTATCATTGAGGGAATTACTTCACTTTCAGTATATTTCGTGGATTCATGATGTTTTCAATCGAAAGAAACCATAACTCTGGAATCAATTTGGCTGTCAATTTTCGAATTAAAGTGGCCAGACGAAGGGCTTCCGGTTTGTCAGCCGAAAGGAATGAAATCGAGGTTTCCAGCTGCTAACCTTTTATATTAGAGCCTATTTGGAAGGTTGGTCAGTTGGGCAATTTAATTCGGTCGAATAATTTATTTTGCATAATAAAATCACTAGTAATACCGGTCACCGACTATATAAAGCAACTGTAATAAAAATTCGAGTCATGAATTTTTTTTCTAGCCGAATGCATGACTCTTGAAAGGAGGGCATGTAAAGAAGGCTTGATTCAAAACAACTGATGTAACAAAGAGGTAAGATCGGAAAACTCATTGAATCTTGGAATAATAGATGATTTCTTTTTGAAGCAACAAGCTGCTTTAATCTTTATTTCAAGGTTTGTTTGTAAGATATAACAAGAACATATTAAATTTTGGAAAATATTATTTTATTGAAGAAAGCAAGATCTGTGAAATATTAAAACATTTCATCATCAACTGCCTAATTACCCTCCACTGGGGACGCGTTTGCAAGAAATACTTGAATTGTGCATCGTATTACATATTTATATCGTTATTTTATATATTTAAATGTAATTTTCTTTATAAAATCTTTATTTACTTCTAGGATGATAAATACTGATAACATAAATAAAAGTTGCATTTATTTTTGTAAAATAACACGATATATATATGTAATACGATGCACTATATGTCGTAAAATTTGCGTAAGCGCACCCGCTGGAAGGTTAAGCAAATGACATGGGAAGAAATCCTAATGTCAGAATTAAGCTAATACTGCAGCTCACCTGGTTGACACTACAATCAATTCTTTAGAACAAAGATTTTCGCAGATGCAACATTATAACAGTTACTTCCGTTTTTTATATCATATATATGAACTAAAGGATGCTAGTTCTTTTGTAATTTTGGCCAATTGAAAAGATTTGGAAACCGTTTTAACAGATGGAGAATCATCGGATATAAACAACCTGGAATTTTGTGATGAAATATCAGTGGTGTTTTCTCTATTGGAAGAAAAGGACTTCCTTCAAAACTTCCACCTTTGGAAGTTTTGAAATTGATAACAAAAATAAATTTTGCTCCAGACTTGAGCATTGCTCTAAGAATTTTACTAACTCTTCCAATAAGTGTTGCATTGGGAGAGCGTAGTTTTTCCAAACTAAAAATAATCAAGAACTATTTGCGATCTCAAACAAGATTGTTGGACCTTGATATATTAGGAATGGACCTTATGCACCGTTTGGGTTCGAGAGTATAGAAAAACAGCTGTGGAGGAATAAACAAAACGATCGGCCTATAATAGACTCAGAAATAAAAGCAGTTCTGAGTCAGCTGTTTAAGACTGACCAATGGCTGCCTCCGGCAGGTCACGTGTCGGAGGATGTGACGTCACATGCATAAGGTCCATTGAGTATGAGCTGAGTAACAGTCTAGATGTTTCTGAATTAATTAGAGAATTTTCTGAACTGAAAGTTCGTAAAAAAAAATTCGTCTGAATTACGCTCCTGCTAAATGTTTTTAAAATAAAGTATTTTAAGCGAAAAGGTATTATAAATATTTGTGTCAATTACCGAGTTACGCTGTTGTTTTCTGGACGCTCGCTAAAAGAAAATGTAAAAAAGACAATATACCTTTTTCTTTTTAAATGCTTACATTGTGGTTCCATAGGGGCGCGATTTTTGACTTTTGCACGGAGCGGCTCAAAGGCTAAATCCGACCCTGATTCATACCGATTTCGGTTTGGTTTTATGGCCTGTGAGCTCATTCACTCAGTATTCCAAAAGGAAGGGTACTGCTACCTGTAAACGTCGACATGAAGCCCTTCAATGGTAAACATACCTAATTAGAAGGAAAGAAGAAACTATTTCTGCGGCTTAATTTCTTTATTTGTTTGCATTTATTGTAGAATTACAAGGGCTGAATAAAAGGGAATTAATTACTTGTTGAAAGAAAAAATAACGTTTTTATTTGCAACATAAGACATAGGCAAGTTTTTGTTTTCCATAAAAGTATGAAATTAAAAAATAGCTATGGCGTTTTTCAATCGTTACATTATAACTAAACTGATCCCAACTTTTAAGCTTAGCAGCTTGAAGAATGCATTTGTGTATCAAATAACTATTCTATAGAATACCGGGAATTTTTTTCATTAATAAATTGTATCTTTAAATCGAAAATTTTCTAGTTTTAAGGTATCCGACTGCGTTCGGAGACATTTTTTTGAAAAATAACTTATATATAATTTTTAATGTTATTTTTCAACTGCATGTGTTTTAAAACTATGAAAATATTGTAAAATTAGTCTTTCAAAATAATACTTTTTTTAAAAAACTAAGAAATTTGAAGAGAAATGACTAAAATATTTGCCTTACGCTAACAGCCATAGACAAAATCATATTCTAAATATACATAAATCCTTGAAGGAGTACATTTTTATGACAGTTATCTGTGTTACGCTCTAAAATATTTCTTGTACTTCAAAATAGTATTGAGATATAGCTGAACGTAGTTACTAAACTGGTAATTTTTCATAAAAAATGCTTTTCGTTTATATTTAAGCACTTAAAAATAATACTTGATTTTAAAATTGACCTTAGTTTTTAGAGAAGAACATCAAGCATATTACAGAAAACCATCTCAGAAAATTTCATATCAATACTTGAATAACTTTTTGAGAAATCATTGTTACGGTCGACAGTTTTCCTCAAAAATATTATTTCTCAGAAAACACATTTGAAGTTTTCATGCAACATAAAATAATGCTTACAGTTCGGTAATAAAACATCTGTAACTCCATTTGTAATTCACGTAGAGTAAAAAGTGAGACAGTTTTAGAAAGCTGGTTAAACAGGCTACAAAATTAAGTCATAAAAACTTTTGATAATTTCATCAAAAACGACGATTTTAAAGCAGTCGGATACCTTAAACCTAACAAGTCTGAACATTGTTTCTTACTCAAAAATCTTCTACTTTAATGTCCAAGGTACACGAACGTCAAAGTATTTGAAAGTCATATCTAAAATGGCATAACGTACAATTACTAATCGATCCTTATACCATCTTATTCCAGATTTATTCTTTCTACGAGTGGAAAATCTATTGTCTGTCACTTATGAGCAAAATAACAATGACAAATGAATTAATAAACATTCCTTAGAATAAAAGCATTGCAACTACTCAATCCATCTTTGCTTTGCAGTTATAGGCAAAAAAATGTAAATTTGGCATTATTTTTTATTAATGATAAAAATAAAATAAATAATTTGAATTTGAAAACCCTTCAATACAATTCCAGAAAAACATTAAAATCATTCCGAAAATCCTCCGATTATAAAGTTAATTTGCTCTCTAGACATTTCTCAATCTGAATAGCAGCCATAGTTTTCAATTCAGATAAGAAAGGCAGAAACACAGTCCTTGGAAATAAAATAAACGATGTGACAGATGAATTATTTAAGTTACAATCGTCGTGTCTACAGAAATTTAAAGATCCTGAAGCTTAATTTGTGTATTAACTGACATCCTTTAAAGCACAAATAAGCAAAGGATAAAGAATGACAGCGCGAACAAAACTGCCCATCACTTGATAAATTAATAACTGGGACCGGCATCGGATAACAAAAGAACAGCAGTTAGTTGTTCTGGCCGGTTGAAGTTTCAGTTCGTTGCTTGAAGAAAGAAAGGAATTGTACTGTTTTGTTTGTTTGCAAGAAAAGAAGGTTATAAACTGCTTCGTTTAATCTGCTTTATACCGAGGAGATGGTATTTTGCCTTTTTGGAAAATAAATAACCTGAAGTGAATACACTGGAATGAAAACGAGTTATTTATTAAATTGTCAATCAGTGAAAACTCATTGTCGGTAATCGGTTCAAAAAATAGAAGAATTGCAATTCCTCGCATGCTGGAATCTGTTTTCTTCCTTGAAGAATGCATGAGTTATTCATAAATCTCCCGTCACTCAATGTATTCATGAGGTTTTAAAAACTAATTTAAAAAATTCTTGGGTTTTTAATAGCTAATAATTCGACTGAAATTACATGGAAAAATGAATTCAACTCATATTGACGTAAAATTGGATTTCAATATGCATTATGCAATTGCTGCTCATAGCTATAAGATTATAGTCTGTTAGCGCAATAGAACGAAAATAAACAAACGGGTTGCGGAAACATCGCCAAAGAGCTACATTTTTGGCGCAAATCCCTAGTTTGGCGAATTTTATTTTTTCATTCGATTTAATTTTTTGTACGTTTATTTTTATAAATTTTAAAACACTTACCTCAGAAATCACTTTCAGAAGATGATGTTGAAAAATTCGAGTGGGGATTAATTATTACGGAATCGACTATATTATCTATAGCATTGTCTAAATCCCACATTTTTTTCTACTTCATTGATTACATGTTTAATGCATTTTTTCCATTCTTCAACGCCAATTCTGCTGACACTTTGAATGCACAAACCATTTACACGAGGCATTTTAAATGTTTGGTTTCTTTTCCGCTTTTAACATTTCGCCCCCAAAAGCGATATTTTTTGTTAAAAGCCAATCTACAATTTTTTGTTTCCTCCACGAAGTATTCGGCATTTTTTCTGCCTTTCTAGAATGATAAGGATTACGATTACACAGTTATCTTCGAGTCGAAATAAAATATTAGCAAAACACTTTTCAAACCTTTCGGAATTCATGTCTTCATGATAATCTTTATTTTTATTGGATTCGAATATGTCAAGCCCTTCAGCCACGAAACCAGTTTCGCTACCAATATGGGTAATTATAATCCGTTTTCCTTTCCCTGAAGGAGATGTTAATCCTGAAGAAAGGCCAGATAAAAATACTTGCTTTGAAGACTTTATTGAAGTACCTTTCCAAGCTTTACTAACTGTATGTCCTGCATTCACCCAAGTTTCATCGATATAATATATTTTGCGTCCTTCTTTTCTTAAAGATTTGATTTGCCTTAAGTATTTTCTTCTCCACACAATTATTTAGTTTTTATCAATGAGAGCACTGTCCCGTCCTCTTCGTGAGTATGTAAAATTTAATTCCGTCAGAAGATGGCAAAATGTTGTCCTTTTAAGGGTTGGCAAACAAGGGTCTTCATTTACAACTTGCAGAACTTTATTTATAGTGGGCAATTCATTTCTAAAAAAAGAATTCGTGATAGCATTCCTGTCAAAATCGTCTATATCTTCTAAAACACGTTTACGTAATTTTGTCTTCTTTGGAGAATTTAATACACCGCAATTTTTATACTCTCTCATCACTCGGAAAATAGAAGCTTTACTTACTCCCGGTATACGAGCAGCTTCATCCCCGAAATCGGAAGTTCAGGGTTCGATTCAAGTGCCGTTTTATATACGTTCAAAATCATATCCTTTTCAGCCTTACTCAAAGCTTTTCTTCTTCGGTGGACTCAAAGAAGTTTTTTGACTCTCCATTTGTGTCTTTAAAATGCAAAGTCACACGAAAAAATCGTCAATTTTAGCAGTCAAGGACAATAACAAACATCGGAGATGGAAAAAAAAGCAGAAACTCAGACTGTCTGTTTGGTGCTCTTGGCAAAGTGCCAGTTGTTTGATCATCGCCAATCTGCGCATGCGTTTGTTTAGTTTCTTTCTCTTGTGTCGGCGAACAGACTATAGTTTAGTTTAGTTAGATTAACGTCCTGTCTTGGAGCAACACGAGGGCTATTTTGAGTTGGACCTCGTAATTTTGAATCGCTGTCAGATGATGAAGACGATACCTGAGCCGACACCCCCTCTCCAAACTTCCGCACCACACCAGTGGGAGGATGTTTGCCTCCCTATAGTTGATCTGAGATGCAGCCAGCGCACATATACGGCGTATCTTCATTGAAAACCGGTTTCGAACTGGAATCTTCGCCCCTGGATTTCAAACCTGAACACTAGGCCACAGAGACCACCATAGCATTAAGAGCTATTATTTAGTTGTTTCAAATAATTATTTACTTTTTACAATACATTTTCTCTCAAAATTTAATTCTAATTGTTGAATTCGAACTTTAAAATTTTATTAATTCTTTTGTCTAATTTATTTGATACCATTTTTTTATTTACAGAAGAATCATCCATGCTCGTTAACAGTGATGAATTCAGTTAACTCTTACTTATATTGGTGCTTTTGAAATTTAATATATTGTTACAAAGCTATAAAGTTGCTTCACTGAGATGCTAATCTTGGCGACAAATTTGGAGACCTTGGAGACAGATTTGGCGACTTTGGCGACAAAACGAATTTTCTAGAAAGACCTCGAACTCTCAACCTATTTCTATTGGCTTCATGAACTTTCTGGAGATTGCGTCACTTCCTACGTAATGACGTCACTTCCTGTTGAATAAGTATAAAAGCAAGCTCTCAAGCCAAGAGGAGTTTATTGGATTTCGATCAGCAGTGAAAGCTGGTGATGAAAAGACATTGACTGCTATTTTGAAAGTGCTGTGTTTGAGATTTATTGGTAATCTCTGTTGTGATTTTTTAGGAGTACGGTTTTAATACTTCTGCTACGTTTCTTTGCTTAGAATATTTCTAAAATAAAGAGCTTTATTTTTTTAATCTGCGTATTCCTGCTCAAAACTTTCGCACATTCAACCTTTTATCCCGATAAAAAAGCGATTCATTTTTTTTTGTTTGGTTGCTGGTATTAAATACTCAGCAAAGTGTATACACAAAGACATTTTATTGATGCCAGCATGCTTACAGTTTGCAATAACTCTTTGTATATGGAGTTAATATGCCAAATACAGAAGCTCCTCCGATCTGGTCGAAGCAGTACGGAATTTTGTAAACTTAGCCCACTCAGCACAAATGCAGCCAACTCTTTCTCCACTATCACTGAAATGTTCGTGTAGGCCTGACTGTTCACTTCCACTCCATAACAAATAAAACAATTATAATATAGCAAATAAAACAAAAGGAACGCAGGAAGAGCTCCATCCAAACTCGAGATTTTGACGAATCTCCACGTTTTAGACCTCCCTGAGTCCTAAAAACACAATTTTGGAATTATGTCTGTCTGTATGTCTGTGAACACGATAACTCGAAAACTATTAGAGATACAGGGATGAAATTTGGTATGTGATCGTGACTCATAATTTGTAGGTTTCTACGAAAATTTGGACGAAATCCGTCTGCGGGAAGTCTGTCTGTCCGAGTTCATGTGAACGCTATAACTCAAAAACTTTAATAGCTAGATGGATAAAATTTGGTACACAGTTTTATCGTCATGAATGTAGGTCCGTATCAAATTTTGGACCAAACCTGTCGAAGGATTGATTGTCTGTCGGTCTGTATAATCGCATATTTTTAATCGCAATAACTTCTTAACAAAATTACTTAGATGAATGAAATTTGGTATGTGGCCTTCTTACCTTAATTGTAGATTTGCGTCCAATTTTTGTGTCAATCGGTTACAAAAAAGGTCTTCAAATTGCATAATTAATTTTTCGAGTACGATTCTCCATACGCAAGGGTAATGGTAGCAATCTCTGTGCACGTGGAAGGATTACGTCACTTCTTCCTTGAGTCGAAGACTGGAACCTAGCAGTGTGTGATAGATGCGTTTTAATCTGTACGCATCTATTTGGATTTGATTCTTTACCTAAATATTTTACAATCACTATAATCTACAATGAAAAGAATTCTGATAGTCAATGGATTCTGAGTTACAGTAGGTTCGAATTTTTTTATCCACGCGGGGGGAGGGGAAACAGTAGGAAGTATACGAGAAAGTTTAGGGGAGACCACTCCCGCTGGTTTGAAAGGCGAATAAAATACTGAGTCTCGAAATATCTTTTTGAAGTCAGCTTTTTGGCCAATCATCTCTTTCTTTTCCCAAATTTTACATTTTAAAAATCCTAAATTTTACATTTTAAAAAAATGTGTTCAATAGTCTCAAGTTATTCGCCACATGGACAGCCTCTTTCTTTGCCGAATAGTCTCTCTTGATGCGCGCCAAACATTCCGTGACTTGGCAACACTTGGTTATAGTAGAAGTCACCGTATAGCCTATTGAATTTAACTGCTTTGAAAAATTTCTTAGTCTTCCATCTTTCTTGTAATTTCGTAGCAATTAGTACCTTGTTCCTATGCCTAATTTGAGCTTTTGACAAACCAAATCCAGTGTCTATTTGATCTTTACTTGCGGCAAGCTTAGCAAGTGTATCTGCTCTCTCATTTCCTAAAGTTTCATTGTGAGCCCTGACCCACTGCAATTGGCTTTGGTTAACTTTAATTTCTTAATTTCAAATACAATCCTCCTTTTCCTCAGTTGATCCAATAGCCATTAGGGTTGATCTTGATTCAGTAATAACTTTAGAGTTTCGAATATTCTTATCTATACAGTAGTCAATTGCCGTACTAATTACCATTACTTCGGCCATGAAAACTGTATTTTGGTTTCCCAATCTTATTAAGCAAGAATCGAATAAAGAATCTGTTCCATTATTATTTTTTGTATACTATATTTGATGTCACAATACAATCATCTTTAATTTTCTGGTTACTATTTTCATTGATTGATATAAAAGTATTCTTGATTTAGCGATTTTTGAAAAGGCTACAGATCTGAAGCAGATTCGCATCCATAATGTTATAATGCCTATATTTTTTAATTTATCTTTTAACGTAAAACTTTTAAACGAACAATGTAGTTTAATGTAAACTGAGTATGCTATGTCAGATGTCGGTAATATGTCCTATTCACTAACACCTTGTTCATTAGGTAGGCTTTGTATCAGTTCAGGAAAAGGGATGTTGATAACAGAAATAATATACGGGATTCAATTAATTTCAGTTATTTTATTCATTAAATCCCTTTGTATTTTTATATCGCTTAATATAAGTACATACCAGTATTTTGGGTAATTTGCTGCCTTGAAGAACATAATCGCATGATGAAATAAATTCACGCATCTCCCATCTGAGAATTGGCAGTTAACACTACTTCAACCAGGTATAAATAATTAAAAATAATGTTCTTCGCAAGGCAACAAATGCCTCCGGTATTCTCTTATCCAATCTGATTTGAGAGTGGAGAAGGTGGAAGGTCCCTTAACTAAACTGGCAATAAATACTTTTAAAGGCCTTTAAGATCATCCAGATTCCTTCTCAAGTTCTTTTTGCTCACAACAATTCTAAATAACAACAAATGGTCCCTTCCTCTCAAACACCATAATAAATCTGTTTCACAATGCCGTACGGACTTCATTCCATGGCCATTAAAATTTAGGTTAAATCTAGTGACCCAAAGTGATTGTATTTCTTTAAAAAGGGTTATTTTTTCTTCAGTGTCTTTTTTTTGGTAAACATTTGCTCTACGGTGCCCACTTGTTTCTCGCCAATTTTTCTTGGCACAATTTCATTTGCTGTCGCCAAATACTGTTTTGGATGCGCAGTGCGCTTTTTATTGCTCTACTGCTCATGCTTCGTATGAAAAGGAGAGATTGAGCACGCAATGCCTTCGGCATTTCAAGCGTGTGCCGGGCAATTTTTTTAACTTAAAAAAACATCAGCGGCTTCGCTTTCTGCAAAGCGGGACGCTAGTAGCTTCGCTTATTCATTGGGAAGCGAAAACACAGAATAACATGCAGAGTTCTGAACCTAAAGAGAAAGAAAATGCTAGAAACGAGAAAAGTGTAGTTAAAACTTCACATACCTATTTTAATTGCCCAATTGCTGTTTACACTTAGGACACTGGTATCCGCTTGCTATCAAACCCTGATCCACACACCACTGAAAAACAACTTTGGCTTCCGCTGTCTGAAGGTGATGGTAGGTCGAAAGGGAACCAATGCCATAATCAACAACAGCTGTACGAAGCGCACGTAACGAAATGATAAAATCAAACGAAAATCAAACCGACAAAACAAATTCGATTGAATCGACCAATCACATGAAACAGATCAACGGAACAAACCAATCGAAACGAATCGTAATATCGCGCCATGCGCAAAACACCGATGAAAAGATAAATTTCCGCGCATGCGCACATCTCACTCGTTAAAATTATCATTGCGCAACCAACACAAATGTTCTCTCCTCTCCATTCTTGGCGGCAAATAGTTGGCGATCCTAACAGGAACGAAGTAAGTGGGAACCGTAGAGTAAATTTTAATCTCTTTTTATCCGGCATTCATCTCATTTCGAATCTTGGTGTTGCCGATGCGTTTATCCACTGTGGTTAAAACAGCAATTGTGACTGAGTAGAAGTGCCTAGAATTAGTACTGACGTATACAAATCACTCTTCGTCATGAAGTAGGCTTCTAATGTTCCCTTTTATGTTTAAAGTTCTTGCTTTTAAAAAATCAGAAAACTTGAAAAAAACACTTTTATATAACAATCGTCTTTAGCTTCGCATTATAGGATACTGTATTTCCGTTGAGTCAAAAGCTGAAAAATGAGACATTTCTTCTACTCAACAAGTTTGCACATAACATCAAAAATTTAAACTCAGCGTCAGAACATATGATAAGATATTAAATTTCCGGCGCGTGCGCGTTATGTCGTACTGTGCAATACTTAGTTATATCTTTTGATTGCATGCGTAGTTACGATGATTACGTGTGTGTACAAGTATTTTTATTTAAATTGTGTGTGTACATGTATTTTTATTTACATTGTGTGTGTGCATGTATTTTGTACATGCTTGTGTGTGCACATGTTTGTGTGTACATTTATTTTTATTTACATTGTGTGTGTACATGTATTTTGTACATGCTTGTGTGTGTACATGTTTGTGTGT
>BGPR01001400.1:93802-105834 GCA_013235015.1 Araneus ventricosus
GACCTAGATTATATGAATTAATACAAAAAGCTCCGTAGACATGACATAAGATAAAGAAAAAGAAATTTGCAATTTTAACGCCTTTTAGGTAGATTCCTTATAGGAAGTCTAACTATTGCAATGGTTCTCATGACATATATATATATTATAACGCTTTTTCCCATGTTATCTTGTGAACACGATAACTGGAGTAATTTTGATATAAATTTAACCAGCTTGGGATATGTTGTAAGGGTAGTGAAAATCTCGGTCAAGTTCGTAGATGGGCTATCCAGCTCAAAGGGGATGGAAATTTTCATTTTCCATAATTCCTTCACAATTGAAAATAGAAAGAAAATTCAAATTAGGCGAATTATTGCCTTATCATAACGAACAATTTTTGCATTTAAACTTTTTCGATAGCTACAATGTTTTAGAAGTTATGAGCTGAAAAGTGATTTTCCCACCCTTCCCTTCCTCTCCCCCTAAGTTAAAGTACGTTTTAACCTATGCATGTTACCCCTTGTTGGAAAGCTCTCGTCATTTGCAGTCTCTTCCACCCGTTTTCATTCTTGTAGCTCTAATCTTTATGAGAATACAGGGCGAAATGTTCTTTTCCTTATTATTATTAGTAGAAATGTATACGTATAACGCTTTTGCCCATGTTATCTTGTGAACACGATAACTAGAGTAATTTTGATTAGATTTTAACCAGCAAGGGATATGTTGTAAGTTCGGTGAAAATATCGACCGAATTTGTAGATGGGCTAACCAGCTAAAAGGGGGTGGAAATGGGGGGGGACTGAACATTTCATTTTCCCATAATTCCGTTACGATTGAAGATAGAAAGAAACTTTCAATTAGGGGAATTATGACATAATCATAACGAGCAACTTTTATATTGAAATTTTTTTCACAAATGTGGAACTCACAATGTTTAATAATTTTTATTTTCTTATGTGTTAAGAATTTAGTGACTTTTATCTATGTAACCAGGGAATTCTCTAAATGAGTCCATTATTGTAATGTTTAAATGTTTCATGTCATGTGATTTTACCATATGACAAAGTAATGTTCGCACAATTATATGCTAACCTAGATTAAATAAACTAATCTAGAGTCGTTCTTCATTCGTGTCAAGTGTCAATTTCTTGCTACTGTTTCAGATAGGCTGGCTTAATGTTATCTAGGGGATATTTGCGCTGATGGGATGTTTATTTCTTTATGATCCCTACCTGTTGAATGATTATGTGTTGGGATATAAAAAAATTGACCAATTTACTGACCAATAAATCTAGCATAACCTTTTGGAATGAAAAATGGAATGATAAAACCTTGATATTGTAAAAAATTAAATGTCATGTGAAAACAGAATCACAGTGTAAACATTGCAATGTGTAGAAACATTAAAGTCATTGGCTATGTATGTATTGATCAACATGTAATATTTCATTACTTTTGTAACATTAGCTTAAAGAAATCTACCTTTGCCTTCAAGCTTGCCGAAAAGGGATTTTTTTAACCGATTGACACAAAAATTGGACACAAATCTACCATTAAGGTAAGAAGGCCACATACCAAATTTCAATTATCAAAGTAACTTTTTAAAGAAGATATTGCGTTCAAAAGTATGTGATTATACAGACCGACAAACAGTCAAGCCTTTGACGGATTTGGTGCAAGATTTGGTACAAACCTACATTCCTGATGATAAAAATGTGTGACAAATTTTATTCACCTAGCTATTTAAGTTTGTGAGTTATCGCGTTCACATTAACACGGACATACAGACAGACTTCCTGTGGACGGATTTTGTTCAAACATTGAAAGAAAGCTATAAATTATGTGTAATGATCACATATCAAATTTTATCCCCCCTCAAAAACTGTTTTTTAACAGTTTTTGAGCTATCGTATTCACAGATACACAGACAAACATAATTCCCAAATTGTGTTTTTTTTTACAAAACTTTCTCTTTGCATGTTTCGTATACGAGAAAGTGAAAATGGATGTGTTAGCTAGTGAAGGGTCCCATCGCCAATGATGGTACGAACCTTTTTGTGAGGGTAACGGGCATTAGACACTCTTAATGGGCCTTTTTTGCACTTATAGCTATCTGCAATGGCCGTGTCATTGAGAATTGCCGAATGTTTCTTGAGACAAATGCACTTGGGAGCCAATCGGTTTGCGAACCAATCACGAGCTGTTTGAAGAAATTATTTTCAGAACGAATTAACCGTTAATAATCGGAAAGGAGAAAGCCCTCCTCGAAACATAAATCATGTCTTGTCAGAAGATAATGGAGGGGGAGGAGGTCTTTGTAACCTCTTTCGAACACATCTTGGTTTGCAGATTCAACCTTGCAGGTTCGAAGGAGGTTCGCGAGTAACGACGAACTGCGCTACTGTTCGCCGAAAAACCGACAGTATTTGGTTCGCCGCAAGCTATTCACACACCTCTCGCGTCGAAACAAAACCCTGAACACACCCGCAAACTAGATGTTCGTAAAAGAATAGCGAACCGTTCGCGAGCAGCTGCTGCACAAGTATGGACGACATGTAGGCGGTTGCGATCAGCCGTTCACGAATATTTCGGTTTCTCCTTTAGAGAACGTAGGATTCGAGAGCTCATTAGCTGGAGGATTTGAAGAATCTCCTTATATAAACCTCTCGATTTAAAAAATAAATTACAATTATTAATTGCTGTGTCTTTGTCTGCATGTGTGCGGTTAAACGGTACTCAAAAAACGAAACGAGACAGAAGAATGCGATTTGACAATTATGCCTTGTACTAAAATTGTAGATAATATTTTGAGCACGTCTGTTTACGAGAAGAGTTTTATTAGTCAACACGTAATCCTCCATCTTTGTTATATCGTATAACAACAAATGCGAATTTACCAAGATTTTTCTTAACGTGCTTGTTGCCATTCACGTTGCTAAAATATAATCAAATAAATCATGTTGTTAAGGTCAGCATGTCTTAAAAATACTAAACATATCAAAAGAATTATTATTCATGAAAACTATTTAAGAATCTTAAATTAAATTACATCGATATATATCTATTTACAAAATTTATATAAATTTTAAAGAATTTACTGAAGACCTTTATATTTTTAATATGTTCTTTAATGATTCTAAGATTAAATATTCACAACTTTTAATTTCTTTTGTTTGAATTATAATCATTTTTGCACTATTCATTTTCTTTAAAAACTATAATGTATACTACTTTTGTAGTTGACGGAGAGAAGCAAGGACCTGTTTTAATTCGACTGTTTGACATTGCGTCGATTTATTTGCAATTTTTTTGCTACGCAATTGCGAAAAAACGCTTTGTCTGATTTTTCTTCGAGTTTGACATGAACGTTGCTCAAAGTCATTGAAAACGGAGTATGAATATGGATTTTTATTTTTTGATTCTCTTTTAAGATGGAGGTTATTTTAATGGTACCATTTCATGTAATGTTCAGCTTTTTTCTTACGATTCTAGCCAAATCCCATATAGCAAAGAAGGTTGCGAAAAGGTTGCCATTTCACTTTCCATAGGCTGTCCGCGAAAGCATTTCCATGCAAACCGTTTCGGAAACCAATCCCGCTAAATTGACACAGGAAAGTTTTTTATGAATCTCCCCATCGTGTGTAGCCCCGTGCGGTACAGTGGTTATTGCGTTTGACTTCGAATTCTAAGAACGCGGGTTCGATCCACCCCCGGCTCAGAATGTGAAGTTTTGTCTCAATCTACAACAATCTTAATCAAATTAATTGAAATTAATAACTAAGCTTTGATTAATTAAGATTCCTAATTGATTTAATTAATTGACATTCCACATAACTCTAAGTTGGACTAAGATGACGCCAGAAGAAGGGGGATAAAAAGTTGTTGGACCCCTCTGTAGGAGTACGGCTTTGAAGAGGGGGTTCTATTTTGTCCGCCGAAGAAGGGCTCTTAACAATCCTTTGAAAGGCCTGAAACAAGCTTGGGGAAACCTTACACAAAACCTTGTTTCTTGCTGACTAGCGAACCTCTCCGCTACCTTTCCGAAAGGTTCAACCCTTGTCATGGAAACCTTTGTGACAACCGTTTACCCTAGTTTCCAAAACCTTTTAGACAAGCTTTCTTTGCTATCTGGGAAGGCTCCAGGTTCGAAACCCGATTCCACTGAAGGTCCAGTGTGTATATCGGCCTGGTGCACGTTAAATTTGACATCGTGGGTCAAATGTCCTCCCGCTGGTGTGGTGCGGAATTCCATTCTTAAGACCTCCAAAAATACCGATAGTAGCAAATAACATTTTAATTGTAATTTTGTTAAAACCACTAAAAGCAGACATTTAAATGTAGTTTTTTCGACACTGATAAAGTCAGACGTTTAATTGTTATTTTGCGAATACTGATAAAAGCAAAGACTTGTGTAAACGTATCTCATTCGAAAAAATAACGGCTAAACCTTTAAAGACTGCGATAAAGAGCATACTTAGATTTCTTTGAAATTTGAACGCCAGATCTACTGTTCATAGAACTTCTAGTTTATTCATTGTGATGTCGATCTATTGAGCTTTTAAGTTTCTTTACAAAATAATTAAAAAGGATAAATATTTTCAACTACATCTCTTTCACCTTTTCCTTCATATTTTCTTTGATCTCACTTATATTTCATAGAACAACCAACCACATTCATATTCAGTCGACTTTTGAAAAGAAAAGAATTTTAAATAAGATAGCGAAAATGAAACAAAAATTGCAAAATAAATGTTACAATATATACAAAATGAATTCTCCGAGTTAGAATGAAACGAGGTTAGTTTGCTATACTGAGAGCGAAAACAAATTAGACTTTTCTTTGCCAAGACTGCATTGAATTTGCATTCGGCAAAACCAAAATATTTACTAACATGGTCATCTTTTATTATGGAGAATCCTATTCAACTCCCGAAGTAATATAATCCACATTTAATTGGTTCGGAATAATTCCATTCTCTTTTCGAATATTTTCACGAAGATGCAAATAAGAATTGAGGAATAAAGCGATTTAATAATAAAGTAGATTTACTAGCCGAAGTTGCTCTTAATAGAGAACTTTCCCACAACTTATGGGACTCAACATTTATGCATTTAAGAAATATTCCAGAATAATTCAGCTAAGCGGCGAATCCAATATTTGGGTTTGAGGGGGCTGAAGTCATAACAATTTTGCATCATCGGTCGTAACGAATGTCAAACCTCATGGCTTATGTAAACCAAAACACTTTAACTTTACAGACATTACTCACCTGACAATTATAGCCAAAAAATGTCTTCAAGGGCTTCAACATGACAAATGGAATGACTAGAAAAGTAGGCAAATTTTGAGTCTGTCAAGCCAGAAAGCAATGATGTCACGTTTTTATTATTTAAAAAAATGGAAAGTAAGAACAAACAGTTGTAGGGCTTTTAAATAAAATCAGGAATCAGCCACTTAGCTCTCTCCCCCCCCCTCCCGGATTCGCCACTGATTCAGCTAGAATTTTAAAGAGATATTTAGAATTTCCTAAGGTCTCGTTTTCAGTCTCGAAACCCAACTCCACGAAAGATCCACCCTATTTGTGGGCCTGGTGCACGCTAAATCTGAATTGGGTCAAATGTTCTCCCGTTAGTGTGGTGCGGAAGTTTGGTGAGGGGTATACCAGCTCAGATGTTATCATTTTCATCTGACCGCGGGTCAAAATTACGAGGTCCGTCCCCAAAAGGCTATCGAGTTGTTTCAAAACGGGACATTAATATTGCTAAACTAAACTAGAATTGCTTAGAACATAAATAAACAATAAATAACATGTGGAATTAAAATTTAAATATTATTCCTTCGATTATATAACTGTGGCCGGGACTCGAAACACGGACAAACAAAATTACATTCCAACGCTCCCGGTGACCTTTGATTGGGTTTCTTTGTGTGGCAATTTTACCTCGTGTAAATATAGGTAATTGAAAGCTGCAAGCATTTGCGGAACATTTCCAACACAAGTGTGTGAAGTTTGGTCATTATTTTGATTAAGCATTAAAGATTTCTTTCCTGAAATTTAAATATGTATTATTGAATCGGATAGTTCATTGAAAAATTTCTAAGGACGTTTGTACAAAGTATGCGTTTGAATTTTTAAAGGGAGTCGGTACCCCTATACTGCCAATGTTAAATTGACAATTTTCTCTGTACCTTTTCTCACAATCTATTATTGACATATGTTTGAAATTTTTTATACAGTTTAAATTGACATTTCTCGCCATACTGAAGTAAAAATCTTACATTACATCTTGGGGTTTTTCCAAAAAGTTATTAACTGAATGTCACTATGAATTTTTCAAAAAATGCCGTTTTCTAACACGAGATCAGCAGTATTAAGAATTATTTTTGGAATATCAGAAAAAGATTTCACATCAGTATATACATTTATATGCGTAGAATAGGTGGTAAAAATTTCAAGAGCATATAGAAAGTTGATTTAGGAAAAAAGATGCACTCAGTGTCAAAAATACCATTTTGAGATAATTCGAGTTAAAGGTAAAAATTGTGTGTTACATTAATCTGCTTACATTTGCCTAAAGTTTATTTTAACTTATTTCTAATATGAACACGAGCAAAAGACTTATATCGTTAGAAAGGTATTGAATGGCGATTTCAAATATATAAAAATAAAAAAAATCTAATTTGTGAGAGCATATATTGTACTGACTCCCCTTAGCTTTCAAACGGATTTGAATATTATATTTATTCATCAATTATTCTTTGAATTCAGATAATTCACACTGGTTGTATATTTATTTCGATGAATAACAGACTTCAACAATTATCTGAAACTTCAAAATTCATTTCCAGATTTTAACTACAGGAAGATATCAATGTCAATTTCACATAAATTGTATATTAACATTAAAGAAATTCGACAGCAGAGAGTTTTTAAATCGGTCTTCCTGCCTTTTTAATCCCTTGTAAACAATTCCAAACAGATATTTTGAAAGAATTTTTTAAAAAAAATAACGAACATTCACTTTCCTGAAATTTGTCCATCAGAATAACAATCGTCGTTTACAATTCAAATAAGGGAAGCGAAAGCAAAATATAGAAAAAAGAACGCTAACATACGAAGGAGAGATGAATTCCTTAAATTCTTTTTACTATGCTAACACTACTTAAAAGATTCTGCCGCTTAATTCGTGTATTAACTGACATCCTTTAACAACACAAATGCGCTGACGATAAAGAATGACACGTGAACAAAATTGCCCATCACTAAATAAATTGATAACTGCTACCGACAAAAGAGCAGCAGCTACTTGTTCTGGCCGGTTTACGTTTCAGCTCGTTATTGATGGAAAGACAGCAATTCTTCTCGTTCGAGACATTCTTGCTTATTTACAAGGACAGACGGTTAAACTGCTTTGTTTGATCTTATTTTATGTCGAGCAGATGGAATCTTGCATTTTTTTGGAAAATAAATAATATGAAAAGAATGCAATGAAGTTGAGATTGTCAATCATAGAAGACTTATTGACGTTAATTGGCTCAAATATTCGAAGAATGGCAATTCTTCGCTTGCTTAAATATTTTTGCTTACCTAATTGATGCATTAATTATTTATGAAGCTTCCTTCATTCAATTCACTCATGATTTTGTAAAGAATATTTAAGAAATTTGTGCATTTTAATACGACATTTTATTGCAGCTGGTTAATTATGTGTGTTCGCCTACGGAAAAGATGGCATTTTTCACGCACATGGAAAATTTGTGAAACACAACAAAATGTTTTGCTTTCCAATCGTTTCTCTGTAGGTCTGTGCATAGAGCCGGCGTTTTACGTGTTGCGATTACAGTTCTAATGACATTTATGGTCTTCTACTATGAATGCATCTGCAATTTTCGAAATTTTGTCGCAGTAACCTTGAAACAGCCGTGACTGTGAGAGCTGTACTCTGCTATTTGTCATATCATTTATCATTGAGTTCATTCCATACAATACCTGAATCCACAATTTGATTCCGCTTCCTTGAACTATATTATCGCCAGGGACTCAATTATCGGCAAAGTTTATTTACAAACACTTTGTAAGTTCTATTTAGGTCGTAATCTGTAACTATCCGCCGATACGATTTTTGTGGCTTAACTCTTTAATCCCGAGGCGACTTTTTTCTTCTAGCCCTTTAAATACCGGGACATTTTGGGAGGAAGCAACATGGATTGGACTCTCCCAACCTGGGTGGTCATTTACCGTACCCTCTTCTATAACCTTCCCTGAAGGCGCAGGGAAATGGACTGTGGTTGGCAAGAATAATTGCATTCCCTACCACGCTTGCCTCCTAAACGATCTCAGAAACTCCCCTTCCATCAAAAGAAGACAAACCGCCTCAGACCGGCCTTCGTCGCTGTTAAGAGGAAATTTTAGAACGTCTCGCTCGGTGTGGGTTAATATTACTACTTATAGAAAGATGCAGATATTGGAACAGAATGTTGCAGCTTACGAGGAACATGAAATTTCTAATACCACACTCCCTGTTTATCTCCACACCCTGTTCATTCATGCACAATTAAAGTCAACCGAATACGGCTGCCTGGTCCTCCGCTTACACATCCATTACAATCTTATCAGGGGTTTATTAGGAGATCTCGACCACACAGAGGATGGACACTGTCTTCCTGCTACTGCTTAGGGGTCTCGCTATGCGGAGGATTAAAAGATGCTTCGAAACCTTCCTGGTTGAAACTAATTTAGCTAAGTCTCTTCTGGTTCCTTTCGGGAGGTTTCAAGAATGTATTTGAATCGGATATCCTATTTAGGAAGCAGTTAAGGAAATTTAAGATTGGCTTAAGCTTGGATGGGGATGGTTAATAGCTATGAACTGCGGTCGGCGCTTAGGGGTGAGTGCTAGTGATGCTTAGATTTACTGAGGAAATCGGTAGGAAAAAAGTGAATTAAAACCAAATATAGTTAAAAATTAAAAATTTAACATATTGAAAATATTTGGGGTGTCTAAACCTAGTGGATGGCTTAAAGATTCTTAATTCAACTGCACTGTAAAAAATATCCGTTTTTTCCCCGGACTTTTTCCGTATATTTGACGGTTTAAAGCTGTTTTGTTGACAAAACCGTCAGTTCAAATTCTGTTTTTCGTCATACGGTATTGCTTTCCGTACGATAACTTTCCCTTTTCTTAAATGTAATTTTATTGCATTCATTTCATGTTTTTAATAGGTTTCCATCTCCGCTATTGTTTACACATGTTGCAGTAACCTGTTGTCACTCATGAAACCTAACCTTAAAACACGTGTTCTGGCAATAGTTGATTTTTACACCACTAGGTGGCGCCACTAGAGCTATAGTGACTTTAAAACTCAAATAGATTATTTTTACTTCGTTTTCTGAAGTCTCCGGTGGTCTAGTGGTTAGAGCGACTGCCTTTTATTTCTATGAACGCGGTTTCGATCCCCGGCTCGGAGGAGTTAGAAGTTTTGTCACCATCTTGCATCGAAATCGTCCAAGTAAGTTCAATTAAAAATTATATTAATTAAACTAATTGAAATTAATAATTAAGCCTTGATTAATTAATATTTCTAATTGATAATACACATCAGCACGTTTCGACTCAACTCGAACAGAAGGAGAAAAACAACTCAACTCAGTCGATGACGTCACTTACTTCGATGACTTAATTTTTACGGAGAAAACTTGATTTCATACGGTAAAAAACCGTTGTGACTACGGATTTACTTCCTAACTTTTACGGAAAAACTTGTTCCTGTATGGTAAAAAACCGTTGTGCCTACGGATTTACTTCGTAACTTTTACGGTTTTGCACAACCAACCCAGCTGCCAGTTTAAAACCGTAAATTTTACGGGATTTTTTTTACAGTGTGAGTAATCCAACAGATTTTTTAAATAACGAAAGTATAAAGTGTGGAGATGCTGTGGAAAAATTTAAAGTGGATAGCAAAGGAAAATGAATTAAAGGTGTCATAAATAATGATGCTCACAATGTTTTCAACTAAATTTTCCATAATATTTGATATCACTATATAAAATTATATATTTTATATGTTTGTAAAATACAATTTTATATCAGCTACTATTTGTAAGGGGAATCGATGAGTCCAATAAAATTCGTTACTTAATTAGTACAAGCACACGCACATAAGCATTGGATGGGCAAACACTCAAACTAACTATAACGATAACATGTGCATAACAATACATTTTCTAGGTCCGTACAATATCGGTATAAGCATATTTTACTGTATATACGTGATCAATAAGAACAGGCGTTCAAGACAAGGGAGTGCTTTAGAATATCGGATACGGAATCTTGTAAGATACTGAAAATAAAGTTAGAGGTTAAACTTCAATTCTTCCCGCTGACTCTGAGTCAAGAATAGAGAACTAGTTCCTATACCGCAGTACACAATTATTTAATAAACGAGTGGCGTTGTTCAGAACACAACAGTTTTTGAAATGCGAGTGGTTTCGCAGTGACAAATTATAGTGACACTTGGCCCCTATACATACATTTTAAACCTAAGTGCTTGCTTCATTCATAATTTCATATTGGCTGTGTGAATTTAGTAAATCTAAGCATGAGTTAACAGGAATATTTTTTTAAATATTTTCTTAAGTCAATCTATTTTTTTAAATTCTGATAATTTTTTTTTACGATTTTATATTTGAAAGAAAAGGCATTTTCATATTACAATCCATTTTTGTTTTCGAATTTTAAATTGCAATATGTATCTATACATATAAAATTCAAAATATGTATGTATATGTTTGCTTCAGCATCATTTCCGAACGGGTGGAGGGATTTGAATGAAACTTGGTACACATGTTACATTAGCCGACTAGAAGAACTTTAGAAGAAACTAAGCCCCCTCATGTTAGGGTGAGGGATTTGAATGAAACTTGGTACACATGTTGCATTAGCCGACTAGAAGAACTGTAGAAGAAACTATGCCCTAAGCTTCCATCATGTTAGGGTGTCATCAAATAATCATGTAAATAATAATCATGTCTCAATGTCATCTAGATACATTAAACAAATAGAAAGAAGATTCATATGGTTTAACATGTTGAACTAAAAATCATAGTGTAGTTAAAGCTTTTTAAATCCACCCTATGGGATGATAATTGCCAATAACGCATGCAGGAACTTTTATTTGGAACGGCAGGATGAAATTTTAGTTTATTTCGTCAATTCAATTCTTTAAATTTTAGTCAGAAAATTCAACAACAAAAAAATACTGTAATGAGAAATGATTCCTATCTCGCACTCTTCTGGTTCTGTAGAGGTGAGTCATTAAAAGACATTAAAAAAATAGGCAAATAAGCATGAAGACTTTATGTCCAGGATTCCTAGAATAAAAGATGCCTAAAAATGGACTTACAATGTAAAACAGATATGTATTCCAGTATATTTTTTATATAATTTAAAGAAGAATTGTGTGTCACTAATATATAAATTATTTCACTTGAATTTTAGAAACCATTCCGCAATAAAGTAATATTAATAAACATTGTGTTTGTGTGTTTATTGCTCATTTTACTGTCTCCAAGATGATTTGGACTTAGAAAAAGACCCGGTATAGCTCGGTCTTTACGGGTCCCGGTGAGTATTACTCAGTTAGCATATTAATGATTTTGAAGAATTCGCTTATAACACGATGGTGCTGGATGGGATTTGTCAAGATTAATGTCCGTATCCGAAGGTATACAAAGGGTTATCGGCAACGAATCGTAATTGGAAGATCCATTTTCACAATACCAGTGCGAAGATCGACACACAGTAAACTAGAAGATGGATTTTGTCCCACATTTGACTGAAATCTTCAATGCTGATGATAAAATCAAATGCAAGGACCCACAAAATGTCCCAGAGATCTACAATTTTGATTTAAATATCACGTATCAACTTTCATTCTTACAGCAAGTGCAAGTGAAATAATTTAACAGACGATATCAAAAATTGAAAGTTAAAAAATTAAACTTTGTATTAGACAGAATGTCCCAGAGATCTACAATTTTGATTTAAATATC
>BGPR01001400.1:105844-123730 GCA_013235015.1 Araneus ventricosus
ATTAGACAGAATGTCCCAGAGATCTACAATTTTGATTTAAATATCACATATTCATTTTCGTTCTTATAGCAATTGCAAGTGGAACAATTTTACAAAAGATATCAAAAATTAAAAGTTAAAAAATTAGACTTTGTATTAGACAGAAAGGCGCAAAAATGCTGAAACTTCCAATAAAATACAAAAGACAGATATTTGAAAACCAAAACAGAAAATACAGAAGAAGTAAACAATAGCGATAACAATACACCTTTTGCGCACCAACGCAGAAGCCTCAGTAATTGCATCAACAATATTGCCATAATTAACTAACGAATTACTATAGAATCAAAGATCAAAAATCATGCTTTAATAAAAATTAAAACACATTAAAAGAAAACAATTAGAATGGAAGAAAACTCGAATGGCGAACGTTTTCAAAGGCCACTCGCCATCGGAGTTCTAACATGGATCAATTCTTATAGCTTCTTTATCTTTATTCTTCTTCTTTATTCTTATAGTTCATTTCGTTCTGGTGTTATCGTATTCAAAGAAAAGCAGACCGGCAGACAGCCGTAATTCCTAAAACGTTCTTCTTTGAGAAAATTTGGAGCTTCATCAAAATCTCCAGATTGAATTTTTTGAATATCGAAATTATTAATTCCAACTTGCATTTTCAATTCCAGGAAGTCGAAAAGTAAATGCACATAAGCAGCACAAAAGATATTTTTATGTTATTTATTTAAAATTCCAGTATTCATTTGCAAAGGTCGAAATTCAACAAAAGAAATTTGCAAGGATATGTGATTGAAATTGGATACTAAATCTTTTAAAACCAGTGCTTTAAACGAAACAGAATATCTTATAACCGTTTCAGCGAAGGTCATCCTATATATTTTCCAATATATTTTTCAAATTCAAAATTCTATCTTCTGCACCCCATTCCCATTCATCTAGTCCCAATAAGAACACTACTTCTTTCTTCACCACAGAAACACCAATCACTAAAAAAGAATTTTTCATCAACATTCCTCAAAAACTCCCTTTCCCAAGATAATTTATATTTCTACTATTCCTATTCCCAGAGATCTCCAGAACTGATAATCTAAACATGCATTCCCTCTTCACGGAAATCTACAGATGATGTTCAACGGTTTCATCATTGCTGCAACAGCTTTAGCAGAAAACTCATTAGTGCGGTCGAGGTTCGTTTGAAACTCGCACAATACACGCGGAATAGACCAATCAGTGAGGGGAATAGCCCAGGAATATCGCCGTCATTATACCCCAGGCGATCGCTTGATTGCGGCCGGGTTCTGATAAGGGCCAATCGGCATCATTCAATCTGATGGCTACACAGGTTCGAATTTCCTGGTCTCGTGTACTCAGCTCATACGTGTTCTTCGACAACTAATAGTTCTCCTTCAACAGAAGGTATTGTATTTGAAGGTGAAGATGCAGTTAGTTATACGGTTTGTTTATATAAAACTGATGATAACTCATTTTTTAACTACTTAACTGAATAGTTTTCTTTGCTATCTAATAAGATGACCCCTCCTGTTTTGGAAAGGGGCTGTCGTTTTCATTCATCTAAGAAGGCATAGGATACTTAAGATGTTTATGGATCCGACATATTTTTTGTGTCAAATTATAAAGCTAATTAATGATTCAATTTTAGTTTATAAGACTAAAATTTCGATAATTCGATGCACGAGTATTCTCGGGCTGTTAAGTTAAGCGGTTAACGTTAAGAAAGTAATTAAAAGTCAAAATGTGAACGTACTAGTAAAAATAATTATAAACATATCTAAATATAATTGAGTATAAATACTCAGCCGCATTTAGGAATGAAATCTAATATTTAGTAATATGAAAGTCTGCATACGTTTAAAAATAATTTCCGTATCTTCTAAGTAAGTATTTCCTAAAGAGAATTTGATTCTGAGATCTATTTAATTGAAATTAGCTATATCATTAAGGCTATTCCCTACCAATGACATTAATAATTATTAGAAATTCTTTGCAAATGATTAGTCATAAATCCACAAGAAGTAATTATTTTTTCATTCTAAGTTAATAATATAAATCATTTCGTTCTAAGTAAATCATATAAACCATTTCATTCTAAGTAAATCGTCCATCATCATTGTTATATCAAAATATAAATGCATGAATGGCGCTAGAGTTTGCCCGACGGGGGGATACGACCTGCTGTACGGGGGAACGAGTGTGATGAAATTGGTCTCAAATTTTCGTCAAATTATTATTTATCAACTACAGTTGAATACTCCGTACAAAACTTTTCCCCGACGGGATACAAAACATTTTCCCGACGGGATACAAAACATTTTCCTGACTGGATACAAAATTTTTCCCCGAAGGGGGCAGGGGTTGCGCCAGAGGGGGGACCGAAGAGGGCCAGGACCCCTCATCGGGGATGCTGTGCGCCCAATCGGGGGAAAAATTTTGTATCCCGTCGGGGAAAATTTTAGTGCGGGGTATTCAACTGTAGTTGATAAATAATAATCTGGTGAAAATTTGAGACCAAATTCATTACACTCATCCCGCCCTACAGCAGGGAGACCGTGTCCCCTTTTGGGCAAATCGCCCTCCTCTCCGCTGGGCAGATTTTAGAGACATTCCTGGAAGGGGGCTTTTCCCACCGGTTCCCCCTCTGACGCCACCACTGTGTAAATCCATCCTATAAATGTAAGTTTTACAAAAGCAGGCTTCATATTGAAGAATATGATAACTGTGGAGAAATTCTCAGTATAAATTTTTAATTTTGAAAAAAAGGAATTGTACTATAGCGACTTGTCTGTTTATCAATAATCTCTCAATGGCTCGCTGTCTAGAAATCACTTTTGTTACTTTTTCCACATATTAAAGGTTTTCGACTTTCATTCAATGTTATGGACTTTTAATTTTGGAGAAGACATCGGCTTTCTTTATTCTTCATAGCTTATAATCTCAAGAAACTAGTATATTCAGGGTATCCACACTTATCGTGGTCCAGTAGCTAATTTCTAAACCGTTAGAGATAGACATATAGTTCCAATTGGAAAAAATGCTTTAAATGAAGGAAAGAATTATAAAATACGTTTTGTGAGTGAATAAATATATTGTTGCAAAAGGTTTCTCTGTGGTGTATGGTGTAAGCAGTCCAACACGCAGGATAATGGAGAATGAAGGTTTATTTACAAATACGCAGGAAAACACGTAGCACAGGTACAGGAAACAATAGTCCTTGCACAAATTACCAATGTAAATAGACAACAATTCACAGGTAATGACAGTTCAGCACTTTGATATCTAACAGCACAAACAGTCAGCAAATAACTAGTAACGACAATAACAGCTCAGCTCACCAGCTGATTAGCTCACACAGCGGATAGAACTCCGAAGACGTTCACGCTTCAAAGTGAAGTAACCAGTCGATCAAAAGACACTCCCGTGATCCAAACGCGGTCTTATATACTCTCCCCGATAGGCCGTGACGTCACATAGAATTTTCAGGAAAAACCTGGATCTCGGCCCCTAATAGAAATATCGAGAAAAGGGTTGTATTTTCGGGAATCATCTATTTGTCGCCAAGGTCGCCAAATTTGTCGCCAAGTCGCCAAAATGGTCGCCAAGGTCATGCGTGCCACGAGAGTCGCTGAGGTCACTCCATGCTCCATCTTGTAAAACCCTCTTCCCAACCATAAGACTTGCAATGCTGGGAAGCGACTTTCCATGACTGTAACAATATTCCTGAAAAAGTTATGAATTCTAACTTTTTATAAATGAAGGGAAATCCTCCGGTCCTATTAGTAATATTTAGTAAAATATTCTTAACACTCTAATATTTTCAACAAAGAAAGTCCCACTCTTCAGCGACTTAAACTGAGCGAGTTCTGGAGTCTCGAATTTCATGATTTTTAACCAATAAGCGGCCTCGTCGAACAAGTGCTGTGCATTCATTGGTGGATCGTCTTCAAGACGGCTATTGAAATGGTGTTAAGTGGTCTAAGTCAGCGATATTCAAAGCTCCATAACTCGGTCAGTTTCAGTCGCAGAAGAGCGGGACTTCTTTTGTTTAAAATGTTAGAGTGTCAAAAATATTTTACTGAATATGACTGATAGGACCGGGGGACCGTATAAAAAATTAAAATTCGTAACTTTTTCAGGTTTATATTTATTCACTAACAAAATATATTTTATAATTCTTCCCTTCATTTAAGACATTTTTCTAATTGGAACTATATGTCTATCTCTAACGGTTTAGAAATCAGCTATTGGACCACGGTGAGTGTGGACACCCTGTATGAAAACACGATAAAGAATAAAATTAAAAACCAATGACAGCAAATAAATTTGCAGTAGCATAAATCAGAAATGACCATTTAAGTTTAATAATTTTCTTGATCATTAAAAATCAGGAAATTTGTAAATTTATTACTAATTTGGATCTATAGATTGACATTTGTTGATTGCAATGTGCATAATTTTGTACTTTAACGAACAACTTCCATAAAGAACCAGCGGGAGTGGTCTCCCCTAAACTTTCTCGTATACTTTCTAAGTGGAGATTCGTCAAAATCTCGAGTTCGATTTTTTTTCACGATTACAATACATTCTCTTTGTATACTTCGTATACGAGAAAGTGAAACAAAAAAACAAACAAACCTGAAATCAAATATCTGTTGCCACGTTTCAAAAAAATATTACTTTGAAGCAGGCGCGATAAAATAGGCAATGCAATGAATACTAAAGCGAAAATTCTGCTTTGGAATTGAATTCCCAAGAAAACAATTTATACTACCACAAACGTAACAATTGCAAAAGCGCGTGAATAAGAGATTTGCTGAAATAATGAGATCGGTTCGATTTACAACAATAAAAAAATTGTTAACAATTGATGCTTGAAAACATTATTTATTGTTGTAAATAAAATTTACAACAATAACATATTGCTACCAATACGCATGCGCATGAGAATCGGATTAAAAGAAATTGAATATGCAATTTGAACGCCTCTTTTTGACGGATTTGGTCCAAACTTTTATACGGACCTACATTCATAACGATAAAACTGTGTACTAAATTTTATCCATTTAGCTATTCAAGTTTTTGAGTTATAGCGTTCGCATGACCGCGGACATACAAATAGACAGACTTCCCGTTGACGGATTTTGTCCAACATTTGATAGAAACCTACAAATTATGTTCAAAGACCACATACCAAATTTCATCCCCGTAGCTCTAATAGTTTTCGAGTTATCGTGTTGACATACAGACATATTTTTAAAATTGTGTTTTTCGGATTCAGGGAGGTCTAAAACGTGGAGATTCGTCAAAATCTCGAGTTCGAATTTTTTGACGATTACAATACTTTCTATGAAACATGGAAATATGAAACATGAAAGAAACTTTTAAAATATATTTTGCTTAAAATCCTGGCGAAATCTAAAGCAAACATAAGAAAAGTGGAAACAATCAGTGTTAGGAAGCTGAGGGGAAACAAGACTTGATAAAATACAAAAACCTTCTATTGATGGAGTCGGAAAAAAGGTCCCCGGTGGTTCAAAAATCCTTCAGGGCTGTTCAATTAATGTTGTTTCTTACTCCCAAAAGTTCCCAAATGGCCAATTTCATTGGCCATTTATTTGACGCCTCCCGGTAGAAATATCATGCTAAAGTTCCTCCAAGGTTTGCTTCTAAAGTCAAAAAAGAATTAAAAATATGAGGAAATGGTTGTATTATTTAGTTGCTGGTGAAAAATAATTTTGACCTCTAATGGGCACAACGATTAATTCGAAGACGTAAACTGTTTAAAAGCTCGCCTTTTCTTAAGGAGAAGGGCACGATTTAAGTAGTTTTTCAGGAAACAAAATTCCTTAAAAGAAGCAACCACTCTTGATTGAATCGAATTCAATTTAACTTCATGGAATAGCAATTCAGATCATCCAGGAGGAGCCTACGGCTTGTGACAAAATACATGGTTTTGTGTAAAAGTCACCTTAATTTAAATTATGACGGATTTACACCACGTTTATTTAAAATCAATGATTACATTATAATAAGGCATTAATATTTAATTTATGGCTTTGATGAGAACTTCCACTTCCTACTACTGGTCTAGGCGGGCGTTTGAACAGTAACCACAGCTGAAATTGGGGATAACTATTGTTTTATGGCTATCATACTTTCGGGCGAAGCTTTGCGTTTTTCTTTAATAACCAGCGGGAGTGTTCTCCCCTAAACTTTCTCGTATACTTCCCCATAAAGGTGCCGTTTCTCCTTCCCCCGCGTGGCTAAAAAATTCGAACCTACTGTTATCCAGAATCCAATGACTATCAGAAGGTTTTCCCTGATAGTGATTGAAAAATATCTAGGTAAAGAATCCAATTCATCCAGGGCTATTGGTGACAAATATCAGGTGCCGGAGATTGTGAACCACCGAGTTCGTGTGCTCCGTAAAACCAAATCATCGCTGGTGTGTGAATCCAATTCAAAGCGATGACTGCCGATTAAAACGCATATCTATCGTACACTGCTAGGTTTCACTCTTGCCGTCTCAAGGACAATCTGACGTAATTCGCTCCCTTCGAGTGCACAGAAGATTGCTTCCAGTACGCATGCGCGTGGAGATGGATTGGTTTCAATAAAAAATTATACAGACCGACAGACAGATAGTCAACCCTTTGACAGATTTGGCCCAAAGTTTTATACGGACCTACATTCATGACGATAAAACTGTGTACCAAATTTTATCCATCTAGCTATTCAAGTTTTTGAGTTATAGTGTTCACATGACTTCGGACGTACAGACAGACAGGCTTCCCTTTGACGGATTTTGTCCAAAATTTGATAGAAACCTACAAATGATGTGTTAAGACCACATACCAAATTTCATCTCCGTAGCTCTAATAGTTTTCGAGTTATCGTGTTCACAGACAGACATAATTCCCAAATTGTGTTTTTCGGACTCAGGGAGGTCTAAAACGCGGAGATTCGTCAAAATCTCGAGTTCGAATTTTTTGACGATTCCAATACTTTCTCTTTGTATACTTCCTATACGAAAAAGTAAAAAGGTCACTAATAAATTTATTTTCGCTTCCGTGCTATGCCGTGATAACTCGAGTATTACTGCTGTAAGATAGAAAGTAGTAGGCCCTTAGATAAATAAAAAACAAATCTTGAAATCTGTTTATATTTCAATTTCTTGAGTGTATTACGATCAAAACATCTTTAAATTATAGGTAAGTAAAATCTCTTACCTTTGTTTGGTCGTATCTCGTTTTCTTCATACTGGAGTGGCTTTAATCTAATCTAAAATATCTCTGTTATGTGGCAGGTATGAAGTCAGGGAGTAAATCTTTAAGAATAAAAATATTTAATAATGATTAAGTTTACATGATTAATTTTACATTTACAAAAGTTAGAAAAAGGGGATTACAAAAACGCGCGTAGCATAGTTGGCCGCCAAAACTTTTGCCTTCAAATGATTGCTGTACTAATGTTGAAGAGAGTTGAAGTTCGATTTGTAATTGAACCACTGTCCAATACTTAAGATTCGTCCTAAACAGTTTTATAAAAGTTTTAAACGAGGCATAATTTAAAAATATTTCAGACAAATTATCGGATTCTTTTCTTAATTCTTTTACTCGAAATTAATGGCTATTTTTGAAAAATACTTAATATCCTCATTCATTTTTTCAACCTATATATATATGGAATTCTACTATTAAATTTTCTCCTTTTTCCATAACTGATAATAATGAGGCGGTTTTGTCTCGAAAGATAAAATTTGATTCTCTACAACATAAGTTTATACGGATTCCAAGTTTTATATGACGTTCTGGTACGTAAAATGATCATTTACTAGAATTTAATCAATCGGGATTTTTTAATGGATTCTTTAGACAAAGAGCAGAAATGTTGATTTTAGATTTACATCTTAATTACATAAAGTTTTGGAATATTATTTCCCCTCAGAATGTAAATACAGTTTTCGCTCGGTTTAATAGTTTTTAACCCCTTAACACGCGACGAAATCTTACACGATTCGCTCCCCAATGCCCGCCGTACAACTGCATAGTTTTAATGTCACCCTTACAGTGACATCTCTTTCCCTTTTCTGAGAATTGGCATAACCAAGGCAAACACCTGTTCTAGATTAATTTATTGCATTCCAAAGAAGTGACTGCAATTATACGGCTACCAACCAATAACAAAGGAGAATATTTTGTTTGGACGTATACATTATCCATGTTAGTTAACCCGTCATAGCCTCCGGAAGGCGCGTATACACGCCAGTGGCAGTTACCCAGATAGCATGTACACTAGCAGCAAGTTTGATTTTTCTTGATATTAGCTTGTCATGACAAACTTGATGCGGCAAATTTGCAGCAAACTCCCTGTAAGGTAACAAAGCATAATCGACCAGTTTGCTGTGAAGTTGTCATGACAACTTCACACCACGATTGCAAAACAAGTTCGCTGCAAAGTTGATACAGTACACTTACAGATAATCTTTGTCTCTGTTTTTAAAAAACATCCGATTTTTAATAGCATCTCCTAGACCGTCCTTCTTTTTATTAATTCAATGAATCAATGATAATTTGTAAAAAAACTAATTTTTTATAAAAAAAAATTCAAAAATTCTCCATCTTTTCACTAAATATAAAACTCGCACTTTAAAGAAAACTATATTGCCCTTTTCTTAATGTTGAAATTTCAACGTTAACAAAACTAAATCTAAAAAACAGTAAATTTTTGTTGAAAAATAATAACTTACATTTTGTCTCAGTTTTTAAAAGTAATTACTTTTGAACCCTAATTTCATAATTTATTCTACTAGCAAAACATAGTTATTAGCGAAAATCGCTCTCTCTCTCTCTTTTACTTCAAATCATATTCTTAACTCAAAATCTATACTTATAAAAGGCAAGCGTGTGTGCGTGTGTGTGTGTGTTTGTCTGCGATGTCCAGACGAATCTATCGCACTTACAGCCATGAAATATGGTACGCAGGTAGTCGTAATGGTGATTGAATGCACCTCGAAGCCGAAATTTTAAATTTTAATCTAGAATTTTTTTTATTTAATGTTTTGTGCTGTTTTGGTTGATTTTCCGCACTAATTTCTCAATAGTTTGGTTTCAAATAATTTTACGACAAAAATAGATAGACCATCGGAAAGAGCACGCGATTTCCGTTCTAATGAAGTTAGTTTTGAATTTCTAACGTAATTTACTGAATTTTGAGAATTTTTTAAAAAATAGTCAGTTTCACCATCTAAATGTTAGTTTTGTTTTTAAATTTGTTGCATCCGACTTTCTAATAACACTATTATTTTCAATTTTTTTCAGCTTATAACTAGAACGGTTCTCTCTGATTTAAAACAAGAACGGTTAAAATATCTTATTCTGTTTTTTTTAAATTAATTTTTTTCTGGGCCGTTGAGAGTTATTTTTCTCGATCGAGTTCCTCGCGCGGCACATCTTCGAAACGTTGATGCCAATCTTGATTGGCGAACGCGCAGGATACGTCATCACCTTCACCTGAATGGATTACTTCGATTATTATTTTCGGATTTGATTTATATTTTGCTTGCTGTATAATAATCATTTTCACGTTCCAATTTTGTAATATTGTTTTGGATTAACGTACTCTGTACTGTAGCGCGAAAAAAAAATAAGCAGGAAAATCAAAAAATGTGTATCTTTTGTTTTGATTTTGTTTTCAAAACTTTTTCATGTCATTGTGGGCGGCTTTTTTTTCATTTTGTTAAAGTCCTGATTCCACTGGCAACGCCGTGCGCGTACTGCTAGTTTAAAATATTAATGAAATCACGCAAAGAGTTTAAAATAAATCGTAGATACACGATCTATTGTCGCAATCTATCTTCGCCTCTCGGAATCTAGCTGGCTGAGTGGTTAGGGCGACAGGTTTAGGAAATGGTATGTCGTGGATTCGAATCCGAGGTTGTTTTCGTACTCTGTTTTTGCTATAGTTTGCAATGAATTTGGCGAGGCAAGTTTGTGACAAGTTTGACGCGTTGTGACTAACTCGTTTGCCTTAACTTGTTTCAAGCTTGCAATAATGCCGTGTCAAATTTGTTGCAAACTTGCAGATGTGCAGAAAAAGTTTGCTGCAAACTAAAATTGCTATCTGGGTAAGGGTTTAATAATTTATTATAATCAGTTAAAGCCAATGTATAGGACACTAGAATTAAAATTCACTTATTTTGAGTTCATTTATAAAGTAGTTATTGATTTTCTGAGTGATTGAAAATGAAATAAAAATATTTTTTTTTTGAAACTGAAATGAATAGAATGAACTGAAATTTTATTATCATTTTCTCAGATATGCACAATTCTAATCATTCACTATTCTAATTTAAAAAAAGATGTATGCAAACAAATATTGAATCCGAAAAAATTCTTTTTATGATCTTTCGAAACCCATAAGCATAATTCAACATCAATAGGACTACCAGATTTGGATCTTTCGTTGAAATAGCGTAGTTGCAGTCAATAATGAATCTTATTTAAATTTTGGGATGTCAAGGTCATTCACAAACGGAAATCTAAGGTAGTTCATAAGTTTGGAAAATAGAATATATTTCCAGTTCAAGACTGAAACTTCAATGAAGCCTTCCACATCGTCTAAACCACCATTGAAGGAAATCATACAGTTTGAGGGATAACAAAGAAAATTCCGGAACTTCCCCCCATGTTTACATTACTCTTCTAGAACTTCTATTCTTTCCAAAAATAGGTGTCAAGGCACATGTTTAGACAACAGAGTTATGACACTGCGTTAAAATGCTTGGAGGCCTTCGACGCACCTTTAAAATGGAAGTACTCAAGACAGACAGTAGAAAGCTATCAGACAAAACTATAGTTGCGAAAGTGTAATGTCACTTTCCTGCCTCACTAGTCTTATGTTTGGGAAGAAAGTTTTACAGGGGTAAGTATGGGATGCCCTGCCTGGACCTCTGACTTTGGCGACTTCGCGACAAATTTGGCGACCTTCGCGACAAATCGATGATTCCAGGAAATGCGACCCTTTTCTCGATATCTCTATTAGGAAAGAAAATACGCTTGAATGTACGAGAAAACCCCATATCACGGCCTGTCAGGGAGACTATATAAGGGCCGCGCTTGGATCAGAGGGGAGTGTTGATCGACTGGAACGATTTTGGAGTTTCGTCTGCAGTGCGATCTAGAAAGCTGGTGAGATGAGCGCTATTGAAAGTGCTGTTATTGTCGTTATTAGTGATTTGCTGACTGTTTGTGTTGCTAAATCTGAAAGTACTGAACTCTTATTACATGTGAGTTGTTGTCTGTTTACGTTACTAATCTGTGCAAGATCTATTGTTTCCTGTTACCAGTGCTACGTGTTTTCCTGCATATTTGTGAATAAACCTTCATTCTTCATTATCCTGCGTGTTGGACTGTTTACACCATACACCCACAGAAAGATTTTTGTAACATTATGTAACGGATCCAAAAGATTCACATCAACTTAACTTTGAAACTCATAAACTATCTATCGGTGGAATAGGTATTCGTTATCACAACATTTGATTGTGGCATTGAATTCGTTTGGAACATAGATTTGGGCTATAAAAGTTGTGTGTCATAGGCCATTTTTTTGAGGTAGAGAAACGTATTTTTGGCAATAAACGTCGAATTGACAATAACCGACAAATATTTTGCGATTTTGTTGAATTCAAAATCCAAAATAAATTGCGGGGAATCATATAGTTTAACTGATAACAAAGAAAATCTTCGAAACTTTCCTATAGGTTACAGCACTCGTCTAGGACTGCAATTCCTTCCAAAAATAGATACCAATGCATACATGTGTCTGGAAAGCAGACTTATGTCACTGTGTTAAAATGCTCGAAGGCCTTCAAAATAGCATTCCAAATAGAAGACACTGAGGATAAATAGTAGAAAGCTACCGGACGAAACTATTCTGCAGATCCAAATGTTTCGCAATAACTTAACTTTGAGGCTCATAATCCTTTTGTCGATGTAAAAGGTATTCGTGGTCATAGTATGCGATCGTGGCTATGAATTCTTTTGGGAGGTGGAAATCCTTTTGTTGCCCACTAGGGGACATCCTTCTTCGGAAAACTGTGTGTCTTCGATGGACTATTTTAAAGAAGTAGAGAGACTAGTATTTCATGCATTAAAACTCGTGTTTGTGCCGGCAACTTTGAAAGTATTTGGGAATATATTTTGTATTAAATTTTAGTTCTGTCTAAAGTATCTAAGATATTCTATAAGAAGACGTATGGAAAACCCATATGAATAATATGATAAGTACTTTAGTTTAATTATATTAACGTCTCGTTGTGAATCAGCGCAAGGGCTATTTTGTGACGGACCTCGTAGGTTTGAATCGAGGTCCGATGACGAGGACGACACATGAGCAGGCAACTCCTCTCCAAAGTTACGCACAGCACTAAAGTTCTACACAGTACTTTGAGCCACTACGTATGATTAAGCATGCAACAAGCCCCATATAGAGCGGATCTTCAGCGGAATCGGGTTTAAAGCCAGGAATGCGGCCCCAGTATGATATAACCACATGCGAGCTTAAAAACAACCTACTAGAAAAAAATCTAAAAAATAATAAATTTAACTTAAGCTTTAAACAGAAACAACAAAATAACAAAATTCATACAATGTTTAAAGTAGCGCGCAATTGCGACTGCATGCAAAAACATAGAACAATGAAAATCAAAATCATTCAAAGAAAGTAAAAAAAAACTAAGATAAAATCAGAGGGAATGGAATTAAACGAACAAGGAATCCATTCTAGTCCATTTTATGAAGGCTAAGGACTTTATTCGAAATGGATTCAAAATATTTGGGAAAGTTTTCTGTAAGAAACTTGCATTACGCCAAATATAGCTTCTCTTAGCCCGAAATTTCCCAACAAAAGACGAAGGAGACCTGTACATCCAAAGAGCATTATTTTAAAAGAAAGACGAAAAACAAACACAAACATAAAAACGCTAATAAGATTGATTTAAAAAATATCAGCCATCTGGCTGTTAATAATAACAGCCATCATAAGAATAAACTTACCCATGAAAAAACAATGAATAGAGAAAAAAAAAATGTCCTCACGCTATCACAATCCCACTCTAATTTTCTATTAAAATAAGTAATCAGCAAATTTTTTAAAGAAACACTAGAATTATGGTGCCATCTATAATCGAAAAGACAAAACAGAAGGAGGGAAAACAGGAATTTTAGGGAATGAAAATATTTCGACTTATTAATAAAACCACATACTAGTTACCCCGGTGCGGATTAAACATGAATGGCTCGGGCATTGTGGCTCCCGCATTATAGGCCCAATTACAAGAGGCTTGTGCGACGACCTCTTAGACGGAGGTACGACCTCCCATCGGTAGGAGGTACCTCGACCTCCGCTATTAGAATATCTCACCGGGATGGAAGACTGATTACTTACACGACAGGTTCTCATCCCAATATTATACGACAGATTCTCATACCAATATTATAAGACAGGTTCCCATCCCAATATATACGACAGGTTCTCATTCAATATTATACGACGACAGGTTCTCATCCAATATTATACGACAGGTTCCCATCCCAATATATACGACAGGTTCTCATTCAATAATATACGATAGGTTCTCATCCAGTATTATGCGACAGGTTCTCATCCCAATATTATACGACAGGTTCTCATCCCAATATTATATGACAGGTTCTCTCGTCCCAATATAGGTTCTCATCACAATATTATACGACAGGTTCTCATCCCAATACTTGAGGTGCCTCCTTGATACCAATATGATGGAAAGAGTGTGCACACTAACAGTGGACCAATACCTAATTTCTAAACTGTCAAATCTGGGCATATACTCCCAATTGGAAGAAATATTTTAAATGAAGTAAAGAATCATATTTTATGTTTTTGGTAACATAAGAAACTACAAAGAGTCCTGAAAAACTACAAAGTCTAAATTTTTATACTATCTCCCGGTCCTATTAATGTATTCACTAAAATATTATTGACATACTAAAATTTTAAGCATAAATGTTCCGCTTTTTTGGAATTAAAACTGAGTGAGTTAAGAAGCGATTTTATTCGACTAATTTTGAGGTACAACGAGTCTATCTCAAGTGTCAAAAAATGTCCCCGACTTATTCGAAACCTTTACAGTTCTCTAGATGATTTTCCTAGAGGTTCTATAATTGGAAAAAATGATTTAAGACGCGTTATGGACATTTTAACTATCTAGAAATAAAACCTGAACTAAAATAAGTACAAACAGTTCATTGATTTTAGTCTGTTTCCACTACAACCAAATAAATAATGTAAATTTTATGAATTAAGCAAATTTATGGTTTTGCTTCCTAGAACTAAAAGTCTAATCAAAATTAACTAATAAATCGAGTCCAGGTGCCATGAATAATTCCGAATCAAGTTGTCCTGTTAAAGAGTTTATTGATAACAAAAACTTAACGATAAAGATTAAATTTCTACTTATTAATCAAAGTTATTCCAAGATAAACACTTCAGGATTAATAATTACAAGAAGAAACATTCCGTAATTAATGTATTACAAGAATTCGGGTAAATTTCGTGAATCCAGCTGCAGCCTGGAAGCAGCCAACTGATCAACACCAAGAATTAGACTGAAAAATTCCAAGAATATGATGAATTCGGCAGCTAGCCTGGAAGCAAACCTATCGAGAGTAACATCAAACTTCGACTGACTTGTAATCTGGAACAAATATAATTAATATCCTTTTACAGCACACCACGTGGTTCTGACATCTGAGCTCAGAGAACACGTGCGCAAACCACGTGACTGCATCCATTTCCAACAAATAATGCATAATGCTAAACTTATAAATTCAGAGACAAAACAACTCAAAAAGAATCTACTAAAACAATATTTGTTTTGAAATTATAAAAGAAGATGTTGTCATGATTTCTGTAGTAAGTTTTAATAAATTATTTTAATCTATATTCTGTAATATTAAGAAATTTACATACATAAAAAATTCAAAAACCAGTGATGAAAAACTGATGGCATTTAAAGAACGTACAGTAAGTTTAATTGTAACCCTTGCCAGCCAGGCTTTTATACAAGAAATGTTGTATTTTGTTAGAGTTGCTCTTAATTCACCTCCTAAATAATTACATTCCTTAAACATTTCTTTCGTAAAGCAGTTATTTACTGAACATAATTTATCTTATACCATTTCTGACAGATTCAGAGGAAATATTTTATGCTCCAGAAGACTTCTGGTTTCTTAACTAAGATAAGTTTCTGGTAAATAATATTTTATTATATATTTTCTTTGTTTAATGTTAACTAGCCCATTATTAAGGAAATTTACTTCGGTGAATTACTTAAACAATTTAATTTCCAAAATAACATGCAGCTTTTATTACGGAATTTCTATTTATTTAACAGTTTAATATTTAACTACCTTAATGTAAATTTTTATACTTCAAGAATGTTATTGCATAACACGTTTCTATTTAGTTTTTTCCTTACACTTGTTATATATTTTTATACAACGGATATAAAATTTTTCCTTATGGTGTGTGTTTGTATTAATGTGCCAAGTCTTCAGAAATTTCTCACATTCAAGGCTCTTCTGGAAAAATTTGAATATATGCTGCGATTCCCATTTATAATCGAGTCTCAGAATAATGCGGTCACGTAAAGAATTTTTGTGACCGCAAGTATTCACGCAGTGGCGGTTCGTCCATTAGGGCTGCAGAGCTACAACACCCCTAAATTTTTTTTAAAAAGCTTGGATTTTTTCTTTTGTTTTTATCTTTCTTGGACATTTTTCCACTTTAAAGAGCTCACAAAAAGCGAAATTGGAAAAAAAATAACGGCAGTTTTTCGCACCGATAATAGCTTTTGATATGAAGAGATCGCGATTGTCCAGCCGTAGAATCCATTGTAAGTCATCCCAGATAGGCGTTTTAGCCGTATTTTTCCGTTTTTCAAATTTAATTCGAAAACAGATAATTCAGGCACATGTGAATAATTTCTTAAAACACCACAGATAACATATTCTTAAGAGTTCAAGACTTGATTAAAAGCAATAGAGTTAAAATTATTCATTTTAAAAGCTATATTTTAAGGTTTTAAAGCTATTAGATCAAAATAACTACACGCTTAGAGGGTTAAATATATACTGTGTCTTGTGCAGCGTAAAGCAAAGTGCAGTTGTCAGATGACGTGTGCAATGATGTTTACAGAGATTTACTATTTGCAAATAAAAAAGGATCACCATCGTGTGAATTCTCCGCATTCTGTGTTGCACATTAAACCATTATCTGCCATTCACCTTTTTTTTTATGCTGGTTTTTCTTTTTTTTATTTTCACCTAAACAGTGAAATATTTAGCTTCGATTGCTACTCTTAAATGTTGAGCTGACTGCTATAAAAGGTACAAATACAATAAGATTCATTTCTCTAATTAAAAAGATAATTAATTCTAATTAAATAATAAGTTTATTTAAAAAATTCAGAAATAGCCTTTTCTTTCATATTTCATTCATATTATAATATTATTGTAATTTTTTTTCTTTTTGAAAAAAGTGAAATAATAGAGTTTTGGCAGATCGTGGTTTACGCGCCTAATTCTAGAATTCTGAAAAAGAATATTCAAATCCGAAGAATATTAAGCTTTCATCGAACAAAATCATTCTTCTCATTTAATGTTCATCTACAGGTATAGCTACAGCTAAAAATAAAGAATTATTTTCTCTCCCAAGATTATAATTGGCACTTCAAAAGAATTTTCTCCCCTAAGATCAGACGGATGAAAACAAACAAAGAGTTCCCTTTTAGAAATAATTGCTAGCCCGTTAAATTGCTGATCCCCCACAGAAAATCAGTCAATTTTTTATTATGTTTCTCTTTCAATATTTTTATAATTATTTTTTTTACTATTCGCTCTTTGAGATGCCAAACGACTTGAAGAGTATCATAAAAAAAGGAAAAAAAAAACGAGAGTATGATACAGTTGAAACATGTTCTTGCATTCAAAAGTTTTTTGTTTGAAAGAAATTCCAATCGAAATAACAAGAAACCACTTTCTTTTGAAAAATATTTACTCATTCTAGACTGAACAAAAATGTTTTCAAAGTATCAGATTTCTTTGGAGAAATTGTTTTCCCTCCGTTTTCGCTTAAGAACACTTTGGAAAATTTATAAATACGTATCTTGTATATTTCCAAATTTTATTTTTGAAAAACATATCATTTTTTACTTTTTGCTTTCGGTTTGAAAGATGAGTTTATATTCTATAAGGAAAACATTATTTTAATCAGAATGGTAAGCTTTTAAGCGAGTTTGGACGTAGCGTTTGATTTCTCTTCCAAAAATACTATACATAATTTTGTTTCGGTGAAGTTAGTATGAAGTATTTTTCTAGTAAAGGAAACCGGAACAAATCATGAAAACCTTTTTACATAAATTGAAGTTTTTATTGTTCATTACTTTATAAATAATAGTTAATTGCTATAAACATAGAAAAATAAGCGAAAGTTTCTTTGCTAACGATAATCTATTAGCATGTTCTCATACTTTTTAAAATCTTAATGAGACAGTTAGAAATCTTATTGACTGATTTTCAGAGATGCTTAAACCTGGCATTATATTTGAAAAATCTCCTGTTAATTTCCGGACTTGTTCAAAAAACAAATATAGTTTTGGTGTAAATAAAAGCAGTTAACTTCTGAAAGAATAATTTCTATTACATGAAAATGTACACTTTAGCCTCTTTATCGTGGTTGCCAAGGTTCGTAATTGCAGTTTTTTATTATGAGGAAGACTGTATATAAGGTTCGTAATTGCAGTTTTTTATTATAAGGAAGACTGTATATAAGGTT
>BGPR01001400.1:123740-146063 GCA_013235015.1 Araneus ventricosus
TAATTGCAGTTTTTTATTATAAGGAAGACTGTATATAAGGTTCATAATTGCAGTTTTTTATTATAAGGGAAATATAAGTATATATAAGATGCTTGACAAAGGAAAAAAATCATTACCATTTCTGAATTTTACTGACAAAATAGTAAATTAGCAATAGCAAGTATAGATATCTAGACACAGAAGAAAGAAAAGAACACAGATTTAACAAATTCTACAGCAATTCTAATTTTATTTGTATTTCCAGGCTTAAACATAACTTAAGGATTTTATGTTTCAGTGCTGCTACCAGATGTAAAAGATAACTGCCGAATTGTAAAATTCATTGGCAGGCTAGTTGCAAAAGAAAACAATTGTAAATTGCTAGGTCATTGTGATATAAAAACCTAACGAATTACTCGCAAGCGATTTACAAATGAGTTACTTTTTCAAACTCTTTTTTAAAAGAATTCTTTCAAGAATGAAATGCAGTCTCTAACGACCTCTAAAGAACATTATTTTAAGAATCTTATTCCGGAATCGCAGGTAATTACGCTCATAATAGCAGTGTTTTATTTGTTTACTTAAATGACTCTTGTCAGTCCAAGACATCCACTTCTATTGTTGGTAGAAACAGATGAGCCCATCTATTAATCAGTCTGAAGAATGGTAACAAAGGAAAGCTGGAAATATGATATCTCATATAAAAGATCATCACGATTTATGAATTTCTCTGACAAATGACGGAAACGGAAAAAAGGAAGAAGAGAAATACTTGAAGTCACAGCGACAGAGGAATTATGGGAACTTCCGAAAGAGAAATAATGCCTTCCTGTCTCAAATAAGAATGAAAGTCAAAGAAATCGGAAGTTGAAAAAAATGGCGAAACAGAGCAATCTCGCATCATCTTACATTTAAAAAGTTGGTTTACGGATATATGGAGCTTCAGTCGTGGAAAAGGTTTCGAACGTAGTGGTCTTACTTTTGAAAGTTTTAAAAAAAGACTTTGAATAATTGCTTGTGTAAGATATTTGAATAAAGAAATCCCCGGTACGTCAGAAATTTGAGAAAGAGTTTTGAATATCTGGGAATGAAATGTGATTTCATTTTTGATTTGAAACTCAAGTGAGGAATGAAATATGGGGAAAACGTTTTTATAAAAATGACCGTTTTATGCATGCTTTCTCGAATATTCAGGACGATCAAGATATGAAGCACATTATGATTTGACAGTGTGAGAAAAAGTTTAGGAATAATTCTCCATATACGTACGAAGTTTCCTGAATATGAAATATTAGTGCTCAGGTAACTTCTAAAAGGCTTATTGGTATGAAAGCATTTACCTGGGTTTTTTTACGTTCTACATCTTTTTTACATTTCACATTTAACTGTATTATACATTCTTTACCCATGTAGCACAACATGTTGTCCGATATTGTACAATATCGTTCGATATTATATAATTTTATGTGATATTGTACAATATTGTACAATATTATGAATATTGTTCAATATTGTTCAATATCTTTGTGCTACTAGGGTAATCATTACTAATTTTGTTATAAGTCCCAAGTAGAGAATTTTGCAGGTATAAAGTTCTAACAAAAATTAAATTTATATAAAATCATGATGAGCTGAAAATGAATTATATGTTTAATGCGGATTCATCTTTGCTGATTAATTGACCTTCTTTGCTTTGTTGTTGGTTTATTCGACTGACCTTCTTTTTTCAAGTAACCAGAAGACAGTTTTGAGACGGAAGTGAACATTTTGAACCGTGGTCACGAGACGAGAATGGCGAAACATCAGTCGCAGTGCACTTTCCAAAGTTCCACCAGCCCGAGTTAATTCGTTTTGGAATAACAATGGTTTAGTCCTTTTTTTCACTAAAAGAATAACTAGTTGATTTAGAAGATATATGGAGAAAAACAGTCGATGAGTTACACATTTGCTTGTTAATAGATTATTTCTTTTTCATTATAAAATATTATAATAATAATTGAATCAGTGTATGTGTATTATGCGTTTTAATGGTTTTTGTTTGCAATACTATCTTGAGGTATAGAATACAGTGGCTACGATAAGCTATATATTAATGAGAGTTATTCAATTCTGGGATATTTTTTGATTTTCACTAGACAAAATTACTGGGCTACTTGATTTGAAAATCAGATTTCTTGACATGTAAAGCAAATAGAATTCAATATTTTTACATGCGGTTCATAAAGGCTAAAAGTTTCAAATATAACGATGAATTCTATGAAAAACTAAAAAGTTATTAAAACCATCTCCGATAAGGTATTCTTGAATGAGTCACTATGACACCAGTGTAACCATTTATGTGTCTCGTTTTCAATTCTCGCTTTAGAACTTTTTACCTATTTATTAAGCATGATCTCTGCTAAAATATCTGTGTGGTAAATATTCATTAATTAAAAAAAATCTTTGGTTCCTCTCGCCACTGCGAAAGCAAAAGATATGCGAAATAACTTTCTTTCGATTTTTTTACACATTTCATTGAATGCATACTTGCAAGATAGAAATATCAGTGCAGAGTATGTTTAACCCTCTGATTGGAATAGAGAGACCTCAAACTACGGAAACACCCAAGTTTCTCTTCCCCTCTCAAAAATCGCAATGACAGCTGACCCTCTCCGAATTCTAAGAACCCTCTCCCCTGTTCCCCAAGCCCTTCTGAGCGAGCCACTGTAACGAAGAAAGCGCGCTGCGGGTGTAAAATCAAGCACACTTAACGAAAGGGGGTGGAAAGTTCACAGTGATATTCAGATGTCCACCGTATTTCGCTTGAAGGGACGGTTGTGACGATCCCGTATCGATAGAGTTAATAAATAAGTAAAATACAGAAGGAGTGTTCTGTCGTATACTTTCTCTTATACTCACTAAAAAATATATCATTCTCTGGCCCACATAAAAATTGTGGACTTCCACCGAGACCCGGAACACCACGAGTTCTCAAATTTATATTATCCTCGTAGACCGGGGCGAGACGAAAGGGCAACGATACAATCGGTGACGAAAGAGCAACGATACAATCGGTGACGAAAGAGCAACGCTACAAGCGGTAACTAAAGGGCAACGATACAATCAGTGACGAAAGAGCAACGCTACAAGCGGTAACGAAAGGGCAACGATACAATCGGTGACGAAAGAGCAACGCTACAAGAGGTAACGAAAGGGTAACGATACAAGCGGTAACGAAAGGGCAACGATATAAGCGGCAACGAAAGGGTAACGATACAAGCGGTAACGAAAGGGCGACGATGAAAGCAGCAAAATGCGTCCAGAACACAATATGGCTCATTTTTCGAATCATAGTATGATGAAGAAAACCGAGTATTCATTTTTAACGCCTCTTTTTCGACAGATTGAAACCAAAATTTGAAACATATCTACATCCAGGTTTAGAAGATCACACACCAAATTTCATTTATACAGGGTGCCCACTAAAGTCCGTTGCCACCCTTTTGACTACCGAATGGCTGCAGCTATCGTCATAAGAGTGGTGTCTAGGCATGGCAAAGTGACTTTGCGCTACCGGATGAAACCACTTACAGCGCCACCTGGTGGAAAACGGTGGAGTTAGCTTTATTATCTCTAAAACTGTACAAGATAGAGGAAGAAAATGAATTACAAAATTGTAGAGGAGCATCATCGATTTAGTACAAAAAGACACCTTACGGTCATGAATGCTAAAAACAGAGCGCTTAAGATGCACATTTGTTTTGTCACGTGTCAGTGTAGGAAATCATGAACAAACAAATACGTGTTTTAAGCGTTCTGTTCTAAGCATTTACGTCCACAAGGTGTCTTTTTGTACTAAATCGATAATGCTCTATAACTTTGTAATTCACCTTTTTCCTCTATCTCGTACCGTTTTAAAGATAATAAAGCTACCTCCACCGTTTTTTACCAGGTGGCGCTATAAGTAGTTTCATCCAGTAGCGCATAGTCTTACCATACCTATGCACCATTGTTATGAAGATAGCTGCAGCCATTCGGTAGTTAAAAGGATGATAAGGGACTTTAAGTCATCGCGTTTTGGAGTTATCGTGTTCATATGTATATATATAGACCGACAGACAGTCAACTTTTGGACGGATTTGATAGAAAATTTGATACAAATCTGCAATTTTGATGATAAAACTGTGTATCAAATTTTAACAATCTAGCTATTTTGGTTTTTGAGTTATTGGGTTCAGCTGAACAAGGACAGACGGACTTTCCATGGACGAAGTCAGTACAAAATTTGATAGAAATCTACAAATTTGGTGTAAAACTACATACCAAATTCATGCGTCTAACTCAAACCGTGTTTTAGCTATCGTGTTCACAGACAGACAGACATAATTCCAAAAGTGTGTTTTTTGGACTCAGGGAGATCTAAAACATGGAGATAAATCAAAATCTGGATGTTGAATTTTTTGACGATTAACAATACTTTCTCTTTGTATACTTCGCATACGACAACAAATGTGAGATTCTTAGCTACTTAGTTCCTAATCTTCAAACACTTGGCTCTGATAACTATATCCAGTTACTGAAGCATATTAAGCTTCTTTACACACGATAATAACCGCTGTTCATCTTCGAAGTGAATTTAAATTATTCGGTAGCAACATGAATATACCAAATTAAATATTCTTTTTTGCAAAGAGATCAAAATTAAAATAAAAGTTGATAGGAATTCCAGCACCGGCAACACAACAAATAGAAAATTAAACATACATCACACACACAAAAAAGCTTTCATCAGCAAATTAGAACATCTGTTAACAGAAGCATTTTATTCTCTTTCGCATTTGGGCATAGAGCATATTTAAATTTTAATAATCACCGAAGGAAAAAAAATCGTTTGCAAAGGCGCAGCCTGAAGAACATTTCTAGAAGAAGAAAGAAGAGGAAACGAAAGAGACACTTTTCTGATTAGAGAACTGGCAACAGCTGAGAGACTGACGATGCCATCTTTGATTTTCGTATGGCTTTGATGGACGCGGGAAGAAGAAACAGGTTTAGAGAGTATTTGCAAGCTGTCAATGTTCGAACTGTTCTTTTTCTGGAACAATATTTATTAATATTTCTACGGGCCAGTCGGTTGCTCTGTAAATTCTTTAATGTGCTTCCGATCATGTTTGTTAAGTACCTTGAAAGTTTTTTTTATTTTCGTTTTCGAAAATTAAATTTCATTTACACAAGCGGGATTATTTAGGAATTCCTGAATTTTAATCAACCAACTTAAATTAACACCACAGCATTCCCCCGAACTCGCAGTGAAACTTTATTGAAAAAGCCAGAGAAAAAAAGAGTTAATTAATAAAACGAATTTATTTTCCAGATTTTCTTGAAAATGTTTCTTTTCTTAAGAAAGAGACCTGTGATATGCTTTTCCTTTCTCTCTTGAATCCTAACTTTATCAAAATTTTTATTCTTTAATTTTAAAACTAAGAAATCTTTTACAGTTAACATCCTAAGGGTATCTTTTCATAAATTATAAATATAAATCACATGACCTCGATATCCAATTACTTTAGAAATGAAGTATTGTATACCTGGGTTCATGTTGATTTCTTGCACTAAATTTTAAAAGAAAAGATGTTTTCAAATGTTACATAATTCACTTTTCTTTTTAAATTTCTTATCTATATGTATAAAACGCTAGCGTACGTGGCACAGAAAATAGGTTAGTTTCTCTTCTGTCGATGGCAACGATCGGTTTATTCACAAAACAAAACCTATAGCCCTCCTCCATGTTAGACATAACTTCATAGTCATAGCCTGATGCTATGTTCGTTCTGGTGTAAAATAGCTTTTTCTCGAAAAAAATGAGTTTATTTCTTACAATATAATGAAACTTTGGATGAAATTATTCAAAAGAGATCCGTTAGAAGTGAAACAGATTGGCTTAAGAGATACAGAGAACGTCAAAATAGTTTAAGTTAGCTCAGATAAAATCGTGTAATTTAGCAAATTGAGGTGAACATTAAGAAGATTACCATTACGAATTTAAACTTCCTAATAAAGAGCTGAAAGACAAATTACAGAACAAGCAGTTTTAAAATTTTAAATTTAATTCAATTAGATATTCTCATAACAAACTATAAAGCAAATTACAGACAAATAATTTTAAAACTTTACTTTTAGTTCCTTTAGACGTTCTCATAACGAACTGTAAAGCAAATTACAGAAATGAAGTTTTAAAATTTTATATTTAGTTCATTTTAAGGTACTCATGATGAACTGTAAAGCAAATTAAGGAACACGGAGGTTTTTGTTTACAAATAGTTCATTTTAAGGTACTCATAACAAATTGTAAAGAAAATTACAGAACAGGGGTTTTTCAAATCGTGCATTTAGTTAATTTAAAAGAAAATTTGAGAAATTTAATATATAACTAATAATCTATGTTTCAAAACATATCCAAACAATATCACGAAGTTTGCTTTGTCTAAATCTATTTGAGTAAAACTTGAAAAGAATATCGGACTGTAACGCTAAATTTTTCTTAATTTGTTCTTAAATTTACTTAATTTTTCTTACTCTTAAATTTTTCAGCATGTCTCAATGACAAAGAGAATATTTGACGAGAGAAGTATTGACCATATTTTGAATACAGAACCATGTTTTTACGTGTTAATATAAACATCATAATAAGTTTTCAAGATAAAAGCTATGTGTAAAAAGTGAAGTAAAAACTAAATCCCCAGAATTTTATTACCATTTTGTAGACTTTAATTTATAACGCTTTATTATAAATACCATGTATAAATACGATGAACTCTTGAAATCAGTTATTTCTGAATTTAACTACCAACTTAATCCTTTGGTTTTGAATAAAAATTTAATAAAATTAATAGATTTACTGGTAATTGAATTCTAAAAATATTAAAATCGTGTATTGTCATAAAAAATACACGTTTGCAGATAATTTCAAAATTGTAGCAAATAAGGAACTGAGTGAAAAATCAAATGCAAAATTCCCTCTTTACAAACATGAAAAAAGTCAAGATAAATAAAAGTGTTTTAAAAGAATCAAGTTCGCTTATACCAAGTTTTACAGCAGGTTTCTTTTCCGAATGAAAAAAGGTGCAAAAAAAATATTTATTCCCACATTTTTCAACATATTTATTAGAATCGATATGACGTAAGTAGGTCACAAGGTTTTAAACTGTCAGCATTTTTCGAAGCCTTGCCTCTTTAAATAAAATCGATAATGAAATGATAAGTTAGCGAGGAAAAATATTAATTAAGTATAAAGCTCTTCTAGCTATAAAAAGAGATCAAGGAGCTTAAGAGAGCATTTCCAATTAATTTTCGCTTAAGCGTAATTTTTACAGTCAAGCTCCTTAATTCAAGTTCTCTTTTCACAACTCATTGAAAAAACAGCCGAAAAAAAAGGAATAATAAATTGAATCGTATCAAGTTATTTATACTTACATGTTCAAATAACATAAAATGTTTCAATTTCATCTAGGATTTTATATATTTGAAAAAGTGAGAAAAGAACTTTAAATTATATTTTCTCTAATCATATAAATATAATGTTTAAGGATCAACGCAACCTCAATTTTGTATTTTCAAGATTTAATGTATAAAAAAAAAGAAAAAATATATTTTGCTGTTTATTAATATTTAAGTAGTGTTTTTTTAAGTAGTGAAAATTTTATGGATTTTATTTATCGAGCTATCTAAGTTGTTCCGGAGATTCAGGTTACGAAACGCAATGTGATATTACATTTACATGTGAGAGCAAAATGTGTTGAAATATTTTTCTTCTGTATGAATGTTTCCTGAATTTGAAGAGATTTGTGATGAATGAACTTTCAGTATCTTTGTTACGAAATACATTATATTTCAACATTTTTTCTCTTATTACTTCAAAGTTGGTAAGATGTCAAATAAAATTATATTATCTCCTTTTTCTGATTTTTTTATTTTGCTGTAACATTAATTACAATTATTTTTGTATGTCTTAAATTTAAACAGTAAAATAAAAACACTTAAAATCTTTAAGTCACTTCAGTAATTGCTTATTCTGTTCTGTTGATTTGTTCATTTATTTGTTGGCCTACTTTGCTATCTTAAGCCAGATATCGTCATTCTGATTCGTAGCCATAGGAAGAGGATGTCACATCAGACGGTACCTCAACTTCCACGTCATACCAACGTGAGCAATTCACTTCTTGTAAGCATAAAGTATTACTTAGCTGCTGGAGTCCCAGTTTTAAATGGAAAATTTGAGATTTTACCAATAAATAATAAAATGTTGTGACAATCACATTTTTATCTCGCCCTCTTACCGAGAGATGGCACTTCAAGGACTTTTCGCTATCAGAAGGAGGATAGACAGAGTCTCTTGACTCTTCTTGCAAGAAGGATCGTTTTTTACCCTCTCACTGGGACCGGTCGGACAAATCTCGCCATGCGTAGAGAGTTGAATAATGTAACTTGTCAGTTTATGTATCGTAGTAAATCTAGAATTATTTTATATGGAAAATGTGAGAAAAATAAATTCAATTCAATTTAACTATGGCCCAGGGTTATTTTAACCGTCCATTTTACTTCCTGTGAGCTAGCCACATATGTCGGTTAAAATGTTCAAGTTTATTCTTTCATTACCATTTTCTAAACCGGTATTCATATGTCAAAAATCATTCAAATTAGACACTATAAGATATCCTGTAGAATTTGTTTTCCGTCCTGCGATTTGTTTGTTAAGCTATGAAACTTCCATTAAATTAACCCTTTAACAGTGATGCCCGAGCTAAGTTTGTACATCGAATTATGGCATTTTTACACTTATAATCTAAACTTAAGTCTTCATAGATGTTATAATTAGATACAAAAATTACCAGTAACCCATTCTCCTACGCTCTACACTGTAAAAAATTTCTTCGCAAAATTACGGGCAGTGACCGGCAGCCAGGGTTCGTCCATTGCCCGTTAAAATGCATTTTGCCCGTAAAACATTCTGATCGTGATTTTACGAATGTGGCCATAAACCTATGGCCGTGATTTCCTGGCCACTGACCGTAAATTTGGAAGCTAACCGTATAAAAGTGTCCGTTATTTCCTGGTCAGTGCCCGTAATTTTGGAAGCTAACCGTATAAAAGTGCCCGCGATTTCCTGAGCAACAAGTCATTGAGAAGTGTGGATATTTCGAAGTTTGTTGGAATGAAGTCAAGGCTAATGAAACTGTTGAAAAAACATTCAATTGTATGTACCAAGAAGTTTTAAGTGCCTGTTTTCTGAATGATGAAAAACATTTTTATTTGTAAACATCTTATCATACATTTTAGCATTCAAATTTCTTTTTAACATTTACATATATATGGTAAAAAGGTAAAATTTTAATTACATAATTTGATTATTTAGTTTTTAGTAATTAAAAGTTCAGTTTTTAAGAAAGAATTTAGTTAGAACTTCCTACTATTCAAATAATTTAAATTTAATTTTAGTAATTAATGTATTTATATTTTCCCATTACTAGCAGGCGCTCATAACTGTACAGCGAGCGAGCGAAGCAAGATGGGATCACGTAGTGATCCCGAAAAAATCGCAACGTGATTCTTGGTGGTTGACGAGCGGAGCGAGTAGGGGGTGTAACCCCCTATTGGTCAAATTATACATTAATTGAAGTATTTACAAAAATAGTTTATCTTGTGAAAATTCGAAAAATATTCAAAAGCAAAGACGGGGCTCATCTGTTCAGAAACAAGCAATGTTATAAAAATATTAATAGAATACAACTGAAATATTATTTTCAAAAATAGCTTTACCTTTAAACAGCCCAATCTTTTAGGTGTGATTATCTGAAAGTTATTTTTGGAAATTACCGTCGTATCTTTTTCCGTTGAGTTAATTCTAACAAAATAATACGAATATCGAGTAACCAGCAATGTTTCAGTTGAGGAAACATGAAAGTGAATCCGAAACCTAAAAAGAGGCCGGTGAAAGAGAAATTGAAGAAAAACAAATTAAGAGCGCGAAGGCGAAACTTCAGTGAGACTAAAGGGTTGAAAAAGAAAGAAAAAATAGAACATTATTTGCCTAGCACCAAACAGGAGCATCCGAAAATCAGTTTTGATTAATCTCAAGGACATGAAGAATACCTATTAACCTTTTTCTTCACCCATTTTATCACTTAGTTGTAAGCAATAAGAGAATTTTGTTTTTTACAAAACTATTTGGTGTGCAACTGCATCCTATTATCAGTCTACCTTTTTCTATTCCTTTTTGTCTTCTTTTCTAGTTTTCATCTTTTTTAGTTGATAATCAAACTCTAAGAATGGAGAATAGCAGCAAAAAAGAATGAAAAAGAAAATACAAATTTTAAAAATAATTTTAGTGAGTTCTGCAACTCCACAGTCTTCAAGGACGACTCGCCACTGCCTTTAGGTAAAGCTTAATAATACACACAACGCTGAGAGCAAATAATTTAATATTATTGTGTTTGATATTAGGAAATTCTCCCGTCATGTCTTAAATTTTCATTTTCTGAAGTTGTTCATCCATTCTACATCCATGAAGTTGTTCATCCATGCAACTATCTGCCAGTGAAACTGAGTAATAGTATACGTCATTGGCAATTTTTTAAAAATCCGTGATGATCCGATTATTGGATAATGAACTATTAGACAAATATTTGCATCTCGAAGTCTTTTTATGTTGAATAATTTTGCAGTTCTGCGATAAACATCTCCATATGAATTTGTGACAGGCCACTTAAAATTTAAAAATTAATATATTTACGCAAGTTTTGCAGATAGAATCGTGAAACTTATTTTATGCATAAATGAGTGTAAGATGAAAATTTTACTCATTGACGCTTTTACTCTACGGGGAAGGTATGTCAACTTCTTCAGAAGCCAAAGTGTTTTCACAGAAATTCCTACCGTATTTGATGAAACTTTGTAATTGGAAGTATATATCTAGGTACAATATTTAATGAAATAAATGCTTTTTCCACTTTTTTGGGACAACTTGTATATTAATTTACTAAAATAGATATATATATATATATATATATATATATACGAGGGCATTTCGGAAAGTAACCTCCGAATCGCTGTAAAAAACAAACCAGCACAGAGGGGGGGAAAATTTATTTACATATCAAAGGTACAACTCTCCTCTATTTTTCAACATAGTCTTCCCCATTATTCAAGCACTTGTCGTACCGTTTTACCAATTTACCAATTCCTTCTGCATAAAAAACGGCCGCCTGCGATTTTAACCAATGTGTCACAGAATTTTCAAGTTCCTCATCGTCAGCGAAATGCTGTCCCCCAAGCCACTTCTTCATTGCAGTGAACAGATGAAAATCAGAAGGAGCCAAGTCCGGGCTGTAGGGAGGATGTTGAAACACATCCCATTTGAATTTGCGCAAAACCTCTCTTTTTTTACAGCAGTGTGAGGGCACGCGTTGTCGTACAGAAGCACAACCCCAGAACTCAGTAGGCCGCGACATTTGTTCTGGATGGCTCTTTTCAGTTTCTTCAACGTGCGACAGTAAACTTCGGAATTGATTGTTGTTCCACGTGTCATGAATTCGATAAGCAAGATTCCTCGAGCATCCCAAAAGAAGGTAACCATCAGCTTCCTCGCTGACAAAGTTTGACAGGCTTTCCTCAGCCGGGTTGGAGAACCGGTATGACCCCATGCCATAGACTGTTGTTTTTTCTCCGCAATGACATGCGCTACCCAAGTTTCGTCACCAGTGACTATTCTGTTCAAAAAGTCCTCCCCATTCGTGTGGTACCGGGAAAGAAATTCTAAGGCAGCGCCCATTCGACTGGTTTTGTGGATCTCCGTGAGCATTTTCGGTACCCATCGAGCACAGAACTTCCGGTAGCCTGATTTTCCCGTTACTGTCTCATACAAAACTGTCCGAGATATGTTTGGAAGGTGTTCTGAAAGTTGGGAGATTGTGAAATTACGGAGCAAACGAATTGTTTCATTTTCTTTGATGAGATCAGCACTCACTACAGACGGCCTTTCACTCCGTGATTCGTCATGGATGTTTGTCCTTCCGTTCTTGAAAAAGCGTACCCATTGACGCACTACACCTTCACTCAAAATGTTTGGCCCGTATACGGCACACAATTCACGATGGATATCCGCTGCTGACAGTTTTTTGGCCCAAAGAAATCTTATCACTCCTCGCAACTCACATTTGGCGGGATTTTCTATGGCGGCACACATTTTGTCACGTTATAACTAACAAACGCTTGGCTCTACGACACTCTCACTCGCCGACTGGAAGCTTACGGAATCACAGATTGCTTGTGCAATCGACTGAGGGCGCTCCGAACCGTACTTCCAGCTCCACGCCCAAACGGCGGTTAGTTTCCGAATTGCCCTCGTATAATGCTAACTCAGTATATATAATACCGTAAACTATTAATTGATACGCAATGTTATTAATTAGCCTTCCAAATGCCGTAGTGTAACTATGTCTAAATATGACAAAGCAAAAGATCACAAGATGAACTAAATTTTCGGCTAACATTAAATTATAAAAGTAGCGAAATGTTTTCTTCAAGTGCCTATGCTAATTTCTCTAAAATAATCAATAGCGTTTACATACCGGCGAATCTTTTGAAAGGAGAAGAGAATGTTGTCAAATATTTCTACCTAATCTCTCGCAGGGGATTATACAAAGAAAATAGCACGTACTCAAAAGGAAGGAAGGACTGAATTAGCTTCGTCTGATTAAATCTGATGAATGCATATCTTTAGAAGGAGATAGCTTTTAGATATCTGATAACACAAAAGCAGTGCCGAAATCGCTTATTATCGCTCACGATAATAATTAAGAGTTAATTAAATAGTTTTCTCATCATAGGATTTGAGATGCATTGGGATAAGTATTTACCGATTCGAGTTAGAATGTGTGTACCACAGAACTGAATCGCACGTACGCCATACGTGTATCGAATTATCGTATTAGTAAGCATTTAAATTAAAATCAAGTTCTTCATAGGCGTTATAATTCGATACAAAAATTCGATGGAATCCATAAACAGTTCAAGAATTCTACGCACTCTTAGTTGAATCCAAACAACAGAACATTCTAGAACGTATCGTCTAATTAGAAGTGGAAGAAAATGAAACAGTTAAGTGGTTAACGTCTTTTATTGAATCTATTGGGATCTGTGCACTTTGAAAGAGAAGATTTCTTCCATTTTCGAAAAGAGCAAATATATCTGTTGTAAGGATAATCGTCTCCAAACTCTTAAATTTTCCATTTCCTCAGCTTTCCACTGCCAGCATTCACAAATGATTTAATATGCATATTTATTTTAATTTCTGGTAAAAAATAAAATAAGGCACGCACACACACACACGCATACACACACGCATACACACACGCACAAACATACACACGCGCACAAACATACACACCCACACGCACAAATATACATACACACACGCGCACACACATACACACACATGGGACCACTTGCACGTACTGCGCATGGGACCGCCGCGTACTGCCGCACGCTACTTTCAGGCCGTGCTGCTGCCTGGGCAATGCCTTGCAGCCTCAGGTTGTGCGCCACGCGGCGCAGATCGCAGTAACACTTGCGGCGCACGCAGTACGCGCACGGCGCACACGTACGCTGCCGTACTACGCATTACTACGCATCCGCGTACCGCATCTGCAGTACTGCGCGCAGCGCACGTACCGCGCGTACGCACGCGCATTACCTTGCCGCATGCCGCATGGACGCACGTACTTACGCGCGGACACTTGCAGTACCGCCGGTTCTTGCGATACGCATGGGACAACGTGATACCCGCCGCATGGACACCGCAGTACCACGCATGGACGCGCAGTACCGCGCATGGACAACGCACCGGACCGCGTACCTGAGGACCGCGTACGCACCGGACGCGCGATATCGCATCGGTTGGTTGCTGATTCTGCGGTAATGGTGGAATGGATGTTTTACCACTATTTTGTTAGTTTTTACTCCTCCTGGTATAAGTGGTAAATGGGAATCACAGATTATATAGAAGATAATTTAACCTATTCCATCTACTGTATAACTAACTACCTGTGAGACTGTTGTACAGTTACAGTACAACCCATAAGCGCAGTTTTTTTAGTTGTTGATTGCAAATGAGAGAAAGCAAGAATAGGTAAATTCCTGAGCAGGAAAATGCAACCCCTTGTGTCTTATTATGATTTATTGTACTACATCAACGATAATCATGTTTTCTGTTTTTTTATTTTTTATTTTCGATTGTTACAAAAAAGGAAAATACAATAATATTCTCTTATTTGTTCGGATTTGAATAATCGTCTTGTTATTATTTTCAAAGTCCTAAGATTTGCGAGTTTAAAATTGCAATAATTAAATGCTAAGGTTAGGACGCGAGAAGAATTCTTAATTTTCATCTAATTTTTTTAAGTTTACATCTCGGAAGCGTGAACAGTTAATTAACCTAAATAAATTACCATGTAATATAAATGAAGATGCATATTCCATAAAATTTAATTACCTAAACTATTGGATTATTTTCTAATTTGGTTTATTGATTGATAGTAGTTGACTTCTTATTAAATATTTTTTAAATTAATGAAAAATTTGTTTGATAAAGGATTAAAATACAAGTATCAAATCCTCAATAAATTAAAAAAAAAGATGTTTAATTGTAAACTCCAAGAAATAACTGTTAAATCTGATGAAGAGATAGAAAATGCAGGCTGAAAAAAAACCTTATAATACACAAAGACCTTCTATCGATGGAGTCGAAGAAATGTTCCTCTTTGACTCAAAGAGCCTCAAGGGTCGTTCTATTAATGTTGTCTGTTGCAATCCAACAGCTCCCTAATGACCAATGAAACTGGCCATTTATTTGGTGGCATCCGATAGAAATATTGTTTTAAAGTTCCTCCAGGGTATAGCTTCGAAAATCTCGAAAAACTTGAGGAAATGGAGGTATTTTTTAGTTGTTGATGACAGAAATTTTCGAATCTCTGGTGACCACATCGATTAATTTGATGACAAAAGCCGTTTAAAAATTTCGTCGAGAGTCTTTTCTCAATAAGAGAGAAAATATTTAAGTAGTTTTTGAGGAAATAAAATAGTTTAAGAGACCTACACACTTGATAGAATAGATATTGGTTTGACACTAAGGGAGAGCAATTCTGGGCATGTAGATAGGATTTGTGGTTTACTAAAAATATTACATCGTTGTGACTGGACTATATACTCATTAATAGCACATTTGCGACAGAAAGAAAAGGGGGTTAAATGCAACATGCGAGAAAAAAGTGTTTTAAGTTCTGACATTTCATGTAAAAAACAGGTTTCAACAAATATGTAATGTTAATTGTAACGGAAATCGTTCAGTGGTGAAAACAGTCCAACAAACAGGTAATGGAGAATAGATTCTCTAATAGTTTGGAAAACACGAAGCGCAGGTAATAGTAAAGACAGCACTTGCGCAGATTAGCAACACAAATGACAATTCACTAATAATAATAATAACAGCAGCACATCTCGCTGCATTAGCAGCTCGGCGTCTAACAGCTTACTGGCTTGCACTGAGGATAAAACTCCAATGAGAGATTCCAAAGACGTTTGCAATCCAAAGGCGATCCCAGGCGATCAGCACACACTATTCCTCTGTGATCGGAGCAACTATTACGAACTAATAGTGTAAAAGTGAAAATGCCTGTGCTGTACGTAGTGTATATATTTCCTTCTTTTTGTTTATTTTGTTTTTCTTAAATAAAATTCCCGTGTCTTGGCCATCAGTGACCGGTCTGGTCACTGATACGGGGGTAAGGGACGGCGTTCTGTTCTGTTATCGTAGCACGGTCCTTTTATAGTCTCCCCGACAGACCGTGACGTCACACGGAATAATCTGGATAAATCCGGATCTAGGTCCTAATAGAGATATCGAGAAAATTCCGGCATTTTTGAGGTTCCACATTTTGTAGCCAAAATCGCCAAGTCACCAAAATGGTCATTAAGGTCAGGGGTCCATATCCTCTGAGCGGCTGAAACGTCTTTTTTCGTTTTTCGTATTCAGTGCAAAAGCAGATATCTCGCATTATATGCATATCATGGATAAAGTTTTCTTAAGATTCCAGAGATATGAGCAAATACGGAAAAGATCGAATCATTTACTTAAGAAGCTAAGTTTTCTAACCTGAGAGCTGAAAGTTCAAAATAATAGCGCGCTCAGAGGTTCCAAAAAAGTGCATCGATGTCTCCTTGTTTCCCTTACACCCAAAAATGACAGGATAAAAATGATTTCTAAAAGGGACATGTTGAATAAAATATATTGAAAAAATAATTAGTGCAAAGAAACCTCCCGATAGCGAATTAGAAAGCAGACATTCGTTTGTAAAAAATAAACAAGAAATGAAATTTGCATAGACTGGGAAGAAATGTTCCAACAATATTAATTTGAGAATTTCGACTGTGTATTTCCCTCTGAGAGCTCAATTATTTTGAACTTCGACGACTGTTCGAACGCCGTCGAAATTCTCAAATTAATATTGTTGGCGCATTTCTTCCCAGTCTATGCAAATTTAATTTCTTGTTTATTTTTTACAAGCGAATGTCTGCTTTCTAATTCGCGCTTGGGAGGTTTCTTTGCACTAATTATTTTTTTCAATATATTACAATAAAAATCTTAATATATGTTAGACATATTTTTTAGGAAATCTTGGTATAAATATACAAGACAAACAAACTGTATCTATATGTATATATATATGATTAGAATAAACAATTAAATTATCAAACCCGGTTGTGTTGTATTGGTAAATAAATTGTATCCGGTGAAAATAGGATCCCCTGTGATATCTGTTACAAAAATATTTAGTTATTTCTAAAGTTTTCTTTCTAAAACTTTTTAGTGTGGCAATACGATTTTAGTCTTACGAGCGTTGCTTAGCAACGCAGGATAAAACATGTGAGTTTTCTTTTTGTGAAAAGAGATGGTATTGTAGAGAGACTGAAATGTAACGACTGATGTACATAGTTCCAGCGAATGAGCGGTTTTTATGTGAAAATTATGTTAAAATAAAAGTGTTTTTTTTAAAAAAGTCTGATAATTCATCCTGCAATACAGTGCACGCTTTTAGGAATCCTTTTATCCTGTCAGTTTTGGATGTAGGGTGAACGAGAAGACATTGATACACTTTTTTTTGGAAAGCTAAAAAATGATTTTACCAACGGAAATAATTAGACTAATACACTATATTCATGCATTAGTTAATCGAATATAGGATTATAGTAGAGTTTTGGCAATTAATGAAATATTAAAATAATTATTACACTTTTTCCCTAAAAATGTATTTGCATCCCATACAACGAATTCAAGTAGATTGATACACACGAAAATATCGAAAGTAATGATGGTTAATAGGTATGGGATCAAAACAAAAGGTGTTTTATCAATAAACTTTATATTCCAAATTAAGGTTTAAAAGTTTAAGAAAGTAACAAACTTTTATTTTAATCAAAATTCAACATTTTTAATGAGAATGGAAAAATTAAAAAAAATAATGCCTCAAAAAATAATTTATATCTACAATAAAAAAAATTTGCATAAAAATACTTTGGAGAGAGGGAATATGAGCGTCGAAGCCGTTTTTGGAAATGTTAAGCAATTAAAAAATGAAGGGAAACTTTCGCGTTGTTCCTCGATAACTCACGAAAATAATATAGCACAAAAATGATTTTCACACCTTCTCAAAAATACATGAATTATCTTTTCGATGATATTAATTAAGTTTCCTTACATTTTTTTCCAATTTTGATAAATCCGAAAAAATATTTTAAACATAATTTACAACAATACTTTTCATTTTTGCAATAAAATTCAAACCGTGTTCATTGTTTAAAACAAATACTTACTTATATGTTTCTCTTAGACAGTTCATTTTTTACTTTTTTCCATTTCTGAAGACGATTTTGCAAAGTAGTTTCTGTTAATTCGCATTGATACACACAGAAGATGCGTATCAATGTGCCCCGGAGTCAACTGTATTAATCTGCACCAAAAGACTTATTTTACTTAAAACAAGGAGTCACGCAAAATCAACGCTAAATAACCTCGAAACTTAAAATAGTTTAGAAAAATAAATTCTTCCTAATTTTGGAGTAGATTTCCCAGATAGCAATTTTAGTTTGCAGCAAATTTGCAGCAGACTTGCACTGCAAGTCTGCAAGCTTTCTGCAAATTTGTCACAAGTGTGCAAGTTAACGCAAGCCTCGAAGTCACCATAGGACGAACTTGCAGCAAGTTTGCCGCAAGCTTGCATTGCAAACTCATTGCAAATTATAGCAAAAACAGAGTACGAACACAACCCCGGGATAGAACTCGCGACCTCCTCGTTCCGAAGCGGAGACCATAACCATTGAGCCAGCTGAACTCTGAGAGGAGAAGATAGATTTCGCTAATACATCGTTCCATTCGATTCGTATACGATTTATTTTAAACTTTTTTTCTTGATTTCATTAATTTTTTGAGTTGAGAATATGATTTGAAGTCAAAGAGAGAGCGATTTTCGCTAATTCGCTACGTTTTGATAGTAGAATAAATTATGAAATTAGAGTTCAAAAGTAATTTACGTTAAAATGGGACAATGTATAAGTTTATTTTTCAACAAACATTGACTGTTTTTTCGGTTTAATTTTGTTTATAAACGCTAAAATTTCAACATTAAGAAAAAGGCGATATAGCTTTCTTTAAAGTGCGAGTGATATATTTAGTAAAAAGATGGAAAATGTTTCAAAATTTTTTTTTATAAAAAAGTTAGTTTTTTTTACAAATTATCATTGATTTATTGAATTAATAAAAAGGACGGTCTAGGAGATGCTATTAAAAATCGGATGTTTCTTTTTAAAACAGAGACAAAGATAATTATCTCTTTGTGCTGTCTTTGCAGGAAGCTTGTTTTGCATATTGCTGCAAGTTTGATTTGCAAGCGAGGGTGGCGCTATTTGTCACATCGAACTTGCTACAAGTTCGTTTCAAGTTTGACGCGTCAAATTTTGCCATGACAAGTCAAAATCAAACTTGCTGGAAACTTACGTGCTATCTGGGTTCCCTGGCAGGGAAACGTAATTAGTGAAAGAGATTACCCAACACGCACTTCGAGTAGATCAGCGGTTTGATTCATTTGTAAATGAACCTTTGACTTAACATGACCGAAAAATATATCGTGTGCTAAGCGTTACAGTGGCATGAGGGGATATGAATATCTTGAGCCATTACAGTCATCAAAATTTAAGAACTGCATCAATGTTCTCGCGTATCAATCTCCCCCCTCTCTCCCTATTATTAGGCCGCGGTGGCCTAGTGGTAAGGTCTCGACCTAGGGACCGGAGGGTCGCAGCTTCGAAACCCGATTCCACTAAAGATCCGCCGTGTATGGGGCCTGTTGCACGCTAAATCATACGTAGTGGCCAAACGTCCTCCCGTTGGTGTGGCGCGGAAGTTTGGAGAGGGGGTGCCAGCTCAGGCGTCGTCCTCGTCATCTGACCGTGGTTCAAAATTACGAGGTCTGTCCCTAAATAGCCCTCGTGTTGCTTCAAAACGGGACGTTAATATAGCCTAACCTAACCTCCCTATTATTAATATACCTATCTAATATCACTTTCTTAGATCAAAGTTTATCATCATTTTACGGCCTGCCTTTTTGACAGAGAAACCAATGTCACTGAATTGGAATAATTAATTCACAACGTTATTTTCCTTTTCATTGAAGAATAACAAAGGGATTCTACGTTTCCATATATTCTAGGTATTTTTCTTCTGTAATAAGCTGTTCGCTTGGAGTAGCAAAAAAAACTTCTGTCTCTTTAAGAGTAAACTAACCTTGTGAAATGGCATCAAAGCAAGCTTCTAGGGTCTCTGAAGTGAAATTCGCATACGTCCAAATCCCTAACTTCCTTTTATAAATCCTTGGCATATCTGAAGCAAAAGCAAACATTGTTCTTATTATTCTTTAATACAAAAGTTAAAAAAAAAAAATGAACCAATTTAGGTTGCTTGAGCCTCAAATTTACAGGTGCAAAGAAACCCTCTTTTTTCAGTGCAAAGTTACGCCATGTCCGAAGAAAATTAATTACAACTTAACTGATAAACATAACTAGCATTCAAAGCAACAAAATGAACACTAGGTTTATTATCTTTCACATTTAAATGGACTTGGTTTCAGAAATGCTGTCTTTACCACAGAAAGATTTTTCGACACTAAAATTTTCGCTGAAAAACTGGTTCAGTGTTTTATTTCTTCTGTGACGTCCTAAATAATGGTTATATACGTTTAAGGAATGATATGCACTAGTCAGTGTTGCCAATAAACGAGAAAAAGTCTCAATCCCGTATCCCTAATCAGTTGGTCTGTGTTTCACTTTTCAATAAACATTTTATACTGGTGCAAAGTTACCTCTAAGAGCTCAAAGTAACCCGGCTTAACGGCGTTCAGTTAATGATTAATTCTTATTTAAAGAGAGTTTAGTTTAATTATGTAATACGAAAGCTATTTTGTGACAGACCTCATAATTTTGAAAAGGGGGAAGTATACGAGAAAGTTTAGGGGAGAACACTCCTGCTGGTTATAATTTGAAGTAAACATTTTTTGAGAACCTTGTTGAAGAAAAGAAGTCATAACATAAAAGTTAGTCTTTATTAAATGAGTTTTCGATTATCCGTGGTGATTACTACTCAGTTCGGATTACCGAGAGTCTACTGCATATTTATTTAATATCAATGATTATTTATTTTAATTACTGAATTAGATTTATTATTAACCTAATTAATTTATTTATTTTGTACCTTAGCACTGATACAACACCGTGGAAAAACGTCTCCTTCACTCTAATGGCCACATCGCGCGTCTGCACGTAATGGCAACTAGCAATAGCACGGCGTTCTTGGATGGTCTAGACATGAAATTCCAAAGGAAAAATGTGAAACTCTAAGAAATGGCATCAAGAGAAAAAAATACCGAATGACGTTCAAAAATATTTTGTCATCTCTAAGAAACACAAGCTGGCATGTTAACTCCGTGACTTTCTCGTATACTTAGGCATGTTTCGTGGTTACCTTCGTCCTTTAGTGAAGAGAAAGTCAAGTCAGACAAGAAACCACCCTATTAGCACAAGATATTCCACGGTATCTCCACGATATTATTCGATATTCTGAATACCGTAAAATAACGTGGAGATATCGTAGCAATACTGTGGAACATCTTGTGCTAATAGGGCAGTATCCATTTTAGGCGTTTTCCTGATAAGCGATTCGTTCCAAAATTTGAAGCAACACGAGGGCTATTTTGGGACGGGCCTCGTAACTTTAAACAGCGTTCAGATGACGACGACTACACCTAGCTGGCAGCCCTATCTAGAAACTTCCGCACCACACCAGCGGGAGGACGTTTGGCCCCCTACGTATGATTTAGAGTGCAGAAGGCACGACGGATCCTCAGTGGAAACAGGTTTAGAACCCCGAAGTCGAGACCTTACCCCTAAGCCACCGCTTCTACTTTTCTCTTAGAGAGGGGAGCAATATTTAATGCTTATTAAACAAACTGTCTTTGTCTTTATATGTAGTGTTACACTGAAACTGAATTTATCAAATAGTTGCATTAAATAAACATGTTTTTAAATGATTAATATCTCATTTTTTATTATCTACTACATTTATGAAAATGGGGGGGGGGGCTCGAGAAAGCTATCGCAATTTTTTTTCAATCAGAGTTGAACTCACCAATGGCTTTTAAAGCTTCAAGAGTAGTCTAAATGTTATTAGTTTATTTAATTCGAAAATTTTGAAAATGAAAACTTCTTTCAATTCACAGTTATAAATTATGTCAAAATCTAGAATTAAACCAATTATTTTGAGATTGATGCTCGAAGATATGAATAAAATAAGATAACGAAAACATAATAAGAAGTGAATCATTCTGTTAATACAAAACGATGCCTTATATCTATTTTTGTAGAAATTATTTTATTTCCAAAAATTTGCAAAAGAGTCCCCCAGATTTATTGCAAGTCGCAAAAATTGTGCATTATAGTAACCATTCGTGAAAGTACAAAAATAGTACTAGCATTAGTTAGGCCGATTTTAGACAATCACAGACAATTTTGAAAGAAAATTCAACGATCAACTCTAAATTCATTTTGTATTAACCTCTTTGTCTGCTATATAATTTGATAACATTTTCTACTTTGAGTACTTATTAATAGATTCAACTAAGAATCCTTGAAACACTCGGGATGTTAAAAGATTCTGTGTAATTTATATATGGAATTATAAATTATGTGATAACGAAATCTTAGCTTATT
>BGPR01001400.1:146073-177249 GCA_013235015.1 Araneus ventricosus
TTATATATGGAATTATAAATTATGTGATAACGAAATCTTAGCTTATTAGTGTTAGCCTATCCACGAACATTAATTCTTAATTAATTAATCTCTTTAATCTGAGTACTTGTTAATAGATTCAGCTAAAAGTCCATGGAACACTCGGGACGTTAAAGACTTCTATGTAATTTATATACGGAATTATAAATTATGTGATAACGAAATCTTAGCTTAGTGTTAGCCTATCCACGAACATTAATTCTTAATTAATTAATTTCTTTAATCTGATTAACAATTACAAAAGTACACAAATTACGAACGAATCCTATTAACACCTTAACTGGTTTGTTTTCTCAACTATGTAATTAGATGATACCTTCCACTTCGGGAATGCGTTGCCATTTTCATTCATTTGTGAACCTTAAGGACAGTTGAAATATTTATGGATTCCACGGAATTTTTATATGGAATTATAATATCCGTGAATGGCTTGTTTTAGTTTTTAAGTTCAAAATTGCGATAATTCGATGCACGTAGGGGCAAACCAGTTCAGTGGTTAATTGATGCTATCTATGGGTTAGACAGACTGAAATAGACAAAAGCTCTTGCTTGGCCCCGGTGTTATAACTATGAATATTTGGACAGCAAGGGGGATTTTGAAATGAAAAGAGTTAGAACTTGTAAGCTACGAGAAAATATCGGATTACTTCTTGAATGCATTTTCAACAAAAAATTATCAAAATACTAGGCATGAATGAATAAGAAGTAAAACAAAGAACTACTGCTTTTGGATTTGAAATAATTTTTTGAATATACATGAGTACATTTAGGGTACATTACGAAAATAAATACATGATAGTCATTTAACATGACAGAAGTCATCAAAAAAAGGACAAAACTCAGCAGATCGATGCTTTTAAAAGTGATATAAATGTTCATTCTCAAATACTACAAAGTTTAGAAACACTGATGTAGAAAAATTAAAAAACTAATTCTTTGTTAAAGGAAATCCTGATAAACTAATATTCTACCAAAATAATAACATTTTATGGGTAATGAAATGTTCGATTTTAGCCAAATAATGCAAATGATTTAAAAGACTACTATTAATGCTGTGTGTACAACAAGATTCTTTAGTTCTCCGAACTAATTATTTTTCTCTTAAATTTTTTAAGTGACTCCACTATGTTAAATAGACCTACATGAAATTCAAGTTTTTAAAGAGAGAACTTCCCCGGTGTAAAAGAGAGCGAAACCTCCAATCAAAAACTCCATCGCCCCCCATCGTCACGGATGAGCAACCAATGGAATTGAGGAGGAATTCTTCCGCAAATGGGTGTCAAGAAAGATGGTTCTCTGCCAAGCAGAGCGGAAATGACAAATTTAGAACCTCGACAGCAGATCAAGATTCTCAACGGAAAGAAGATAATATAGAAAAGCGATGCCGCAAATTGAGGTCGGAATAAATACTGATTGCTCGCCCGCCAGATTCCGGTTAAGAGATAGTGAGAATTTCCATAAGAAATGGAATTACACTTTTATGTCGCAGAAAATACTCGAATTCTGGAGTCGGATGGATAAATCTGATGGTGCCCAGGAAAGTAATTCGATTTGCTCTTTGATTCTGGTCGCTATGGTGCTCAGTTACGGATGAAGTGATGGATTTAAATGGTGTTCTTTTTTTTGTATTTCTAACTTTGTTACATTTTCAAAAGGAACTGTATAACATTTTAGAATCGTTTTTATCTAACCAAAAGTATTATTTGTAGGAATATAGATTCCTACAAGATGTGAAAACGAATTCAGAAATATTCGTTGCTGGTGGCAAAAAAAAATTGAGTATTTTCTTCTTTGAAATTAAAAAAAAATTGAGATGGTTGATGTTGCTGGTTAATCAACGATATGTACTTTTGATTCTTCCATTTCATGATGTATGGTAGAAAACAAAATGACCCTAAGATAAATGAAACTTCGTGCTATTTTCGAAGTAGTTAAAGCTTTTTTATCGTTCCTTTAGTATCATTTATTCTTTCTTCAATATTCTAAAATCATAAGGCATAAAAATGCAAGTATGCTAAGAATTACTAATGATATTTAAAGAACATACAAAGATTTCCATTATTTTATTCCTTATCAACCAGGCGGTTCTTAAACAACAATCTTTGGAATTATTTTTCATTCAAGTCTTAAATAATTACAGTCCATAAACAACTCTTTCGTGAAACGTATTAAGTAAACGTAACTTGTCTTACACTTATTTTAAGAGGCTAACGTGACATATTTTATCTCCGAGAAAGAGTTTGCGTTCCTTAATAAAGAGTAGTTACTACTAAATTACTGTCTATTACGTAATCTTTGTTTCTAGTTGGCTCTCCCATTAATTATGAAATTTACTTTTGCGTCATTGCTTAGAAAGTGCAATTTCCCAAATAACATGATTTTCATTCCAGGAATAATAGTTATCTAACAGTTTAGAGTTTATCTATACCATAATTTAATATATACGCTCTGGCAACCCTTCGACAACATTGGCGAGGAATTGAATCGCCAACCATCAGCAGAAGGGAGAACACGGTGGAGGACACCAAGAAAAAAAAAGAAGAAAAAGTTGAAGAAAAAATGCTTTACGTTTTGTTTTGTGTGTATGTTTAATGTGACGTGTCCCATAAATATAAATAAAATTACTGGGAATAAAACAAAATTACTGGGACTGAAGATGAAGTCGTTATTTCTTGTCTCTGTGCCGTATGAGTGTTGAAGGTTACCGATGTGGCGGTAGAAAGTGCGAGTTGGTGCAGGGTATGATTGGTCATAGGCAGAGTGGAGTTGGTGCAGGGTATGATTAGTCATAGGCAGAGTGATGGCTATGGCATAAGATCCCGGCTATTATCAACACCACACTTCACACTATCTCTGACACTACACTCACTTTCTTCAGAAGGGTTAACTCCATGGTGACACGGTGCAAACAACACCACAAGTTTAGAACGATAACATATTTAATAGAACAACGTTTAAGTTAAAAATTTGAATTAAACTACTTCATCATATAACAACGCGCGAGGTGATATGATAACAAAACGTGAGAGATTATGTGGAACATTGCCCTTAAATACTGCAGCAGCTCCTTCGTCATTGGTTAAAAGATGACGTCACCAAAAAAGGCGGGATAGACACGTAAGCAAAACACAGCTATCAACACAGCTGGCGATGATGCCATTCATTGTAGAATACCGGTAAAATAGTAAAATGAGCTCATTACATAGCTAATCTTTATTTTATATCTTCTTTAAGAATGGGGGGCTGCGGTGGCTAGGGATTACAATCCGGAAAATCGGATCCGGTAAATTAAAAAAAAATACATGAAGCCGATTTCTTGAAAAAATACTCGCGTTGTTGCAAGAGTAGGTACTTAAATGCGTGGTGTGTACGAGTCGTTCGACGCTGACTCACCCGCTTCACATATAGACATTCTTATTGTTCAATTGATAGATGAATTATGTTTATGTTGCATTTACGAGTACGAGAATGATTTAAGTAGATAATTAGACTTAGAAATGAATTGAGTAACGATCCATATTTCTGATTTTTCTTTATAATACGACTTTCTTCTTACATAGTGACCGAAATAACGTTTTAAACTATTTGTGTTACATTGCAGGTACTAGTCTAAAAGTTATAAAACAAACATGCCACTTTCGAAACCAATTCAAAATGAAAACAGGAATATTAATATACTTACAGAATAAAAAAAATATGATGATGATACAAGACGAACTGATGATAAATTTACTATGCCGAAAAAAAAAATTTGCAAGACTAGAAATGAAAAATATCTTAGAAAGAGTTGTTCAAAATGATAGCTTTAAAGAAAACGTAGATAATACAGTAGAAAATAACTGAGATTCATCGTCACTGAAAAGTTATTGGACATTACAGAAAGAATTACAGATGCAAATCCAGCAAGATATGAAAACCTAGAGAATAAATACTAAAAAAAAGAGAAAGTTTATGAGAAAACATTAAGAAAGGAAATGACTGCATGTGAAAGTGAAGGAGTTCGAGGAAAATACTTGTCTTCTATTCATGAGTATTTGTTGACAATAAAACCAACAAGTGTAGAAGCAGAAAGGGCTTTTTAGGCCGCTGGTTATATTTGTAGCTCTGTAAGAAGTCGATTGACAGATGACACAATTAACACTTTTTGTTTTCTACGATAATTTTTTCAGAACCAAAGTGAGTTTTTTAAAATTGTTTTACTTAAAATAATAATTTAAAGTAAGTACATTAAAAAATACGAAGAAATTTTAAACTCGTTATTGTGATAATTGTGCCATTGATTTAACAGATTCATGATGACTGTCATAATTATGAGAATGAGACTGCTTGGCGTGTCTAAAATACCTAATTATTGTGATTTCAGTTGATAAGCTTGATTTAGTTAGATTTAATATAAGTTACTTACATAATATAAGTTACATTACAAGTTATCATTGATGTCATTTGTGAAATCTAGTAAGTGAGACCGAACTTAATCATCCGTCATTATCTAATTATTACTAAACTAATATAACAATTACAATTTAACTAGTTATACTATACTAAGTTTTTTTTGTTGATTCATACGTAAATGTTGAGTAATTATAACAGTGTAAATAAAGTTGATTTCATAAGAAATTAACGCTTTTATTATAAACTTTGTAATACACTCACTTTATCGTCTTTTATACAGTTGATTTTGGAATGAAAAAGTAAAATAGTTTTGATGTGTCCAATCCGGCCGGATCCGACCGGATTGAAATTGGTGCCGGATTGCAATCCCTAGCGGTGGCTGATGGCAGTCTCAATATCGGGGTCGGAGGGTTGCTGATTCCACCAAAGAACCGCAGCGTAAGTGGAACTGAAAACAAATCCCCGTCCCTCGGGGTCAAATTTACTTCCGTTAGTGTGGAGCGGAAGCATGAAGAGGGGTGCTGGAGCAGGTGACATCAGAACAAAGTTCAAAATTACTAGGTCCGTCCAAAATAGCTATCGAGTTGCTTCAAAACGGAACGAAAAAATAACATTTTTAAATGAAAGAGGGAATAAAAAAGTTCTTTTTTCAGATGGGTAGCATACCATTACGGCGTTCTAAATTTGCTGCAGCGAGAGATTTCCATATTCAGTGGCTAACGGTCAACAGAAACCGGTACGCGTTTTGTGATTTCTTTTTTTAGTTTTTCTTGAATATATCGAAAACTATCCATTTTTCGAGTTTTTTTCCAAGTTTTAATAGTTTTCCTGATAATCGCTCTCAAAAATGGGAGATGTTCAATAATTTACGGCCACCTAGACCACCGTAACGACGCGTCACCTATCTGAAAAAAGACTTTTTAAATGCGCTCTCATTAAAAAAAAACGTAGTTGTAATATTAAAGGTTTTTTTAAATTAATTTTTGAAACAGGTCTAATAATTTGTGACCACCCTGCATAATTAAACTAAACTTTGCGGATGGTGAAGTTGAAGTAACACGGATTATATTCCTTTCCTTCGAGGCTAGTACAACTGCCATAATGAAAAAGCATTTAAAGTTTCTCTGAGCTCACCATTAATCATAAGACGACCCATTGTCGCATAAAACTGGTCTACCATTCACTCAAGTCGCACTCTAGGAGAAACTCTCACGTCCTAGCACAAGAACCCAGTTTCATGCGAAACGTGTATTTCCTCATATATTACAGGATCCTCACCCCCTGTCTTCGTCGACGAGGACATGGGCAGGAATGGGTGAGGGCTGTGGAAGAATCTACTACCCAGCGCCAACACAGCCAGGGGAACCGACCCGACGTCCTCGGGACGCCCGACCCAGAACTTGTAAACCAGGGACACGCTATGTCGAAACACTCGCGTGCCCGTAGTCATCACTCTCTGCACATCTCCGACCCTCGCTGGGCCACTCCCACCACGACCCCACTGGGCCAAATAAAAACTAGCCCTTCCGGGCTGCTAAAACATCATTCGCCGACCCCTTTGGGGCATCAGTAACTTCAACCCGTACGAGTTGCCAGTACGGGTTGCCAAATACTCCCAACCAGTACATCTCAACACCACTGCTTCGACTAGAGAACTTCGACCAAACAAATGATCGCCTAATATCAGCGAAGACCACATCTCCACTACAAAAAGAACAGTATACAAGACACTCAGAATATCACTAATCTAAAAAGATCCAAAAACAACAAACAAGTATAACAAAACAAAAGCACACAAACCCCCCAATTTTTTTTTACAACACTAGAGGGATGCGTAATTGCAACTCTTCACATGCCCTTAAGAAAATAGGACAGTGACGTGACACAGCAGTGTGGGTGACACTCAACCGTGGCCCTACCCGGTTACGCCTATTGTAGTCGCTACAATTCCGACATTTCGATGTGGCCTCCGAACAATTCTTAAATGAATGAGTCCCCAGGCAACGAGAACACAACTCCTCTGGAGCCCTGCAGCGAGACTGAGTATGGCCAAACTTTAAACAGCGGAAACATTGAATAGGTTCAGAAAATACTCTGAACTTTAACGACCCTAACCCCTAATGGAGCCTATTAGTGTTACGAATGCAGTGGTAAACTACAGGGTCTAATGATAAAACCCAGTGTTGGGCCGACCCTCTGCCCCGCCGCCTAAAAAGCACCGATACTCCCCCTTCCGGGAACGAGTTGGAGACCCGGAGCTTCTCCAGAAAACAATTTTCCTGTTCCTCACGGTCCCCTGGTAGGGACGGGACGTCATATATCAATATCCGCGGGTGAGGCCGCCTTGGTACTCTAGCCCGACAGACCCCATTTAACTCAGGATGTCCATTAATATGGGTCTCCAATAAGGTAGTCATATCATTAGTCTGTAATGTAACCATGACCCCACACTCTGCAGCTGGTAAGCATGACATTACCCTCAACCCAAGTTGCTGAGGACGAATGTGGGCCTCCAGAAGACTCCTAAGCGCCTTAGAGGAATCAACAGAATTCCCTAACGGCTGCACCAATACCGTCGGCGACTCCGGCCTTGGCTTCAAAGTAACCCGCGATTTTACCCTAACAGGAGCTTCTTGGTGGGATGTCTGTGGAACCCGATTCCCAGTCGGGGCAAGGACATTTGGAGCCAAAGGAGCTATCGCAGAAGGAACAACCGCAGGCTCCAAACCCAAAGAAGAACCACCCGTCTTAGGCTTCCGACGATTCCTCTTCGCTTTTACAACCGCTATGGGAGGAGGACCAGACCCTTGGACCCCCACAGAAAACAGAGGAGTACTCACAACCTGAGTGAACAACGGTTTCGAATGAGCGGCCTCTAATTTGTCCAACCGAGCAGAAAGAGACTCAAACTTCTGCAAACGGCTGTTCATATCTTCAAATACATCACTAATAAGCTGGAGAAAAGTCTTCATATCCGAGACAGTGTTTTCTGGCCCATCACTATTCGCCATATAGGTCAGCGTTAATTTATGGAGCCATGGACTGATACCAGTGTTTTTATAACTAAAACGGTCTTCCGCATATTTATCCCCAGGAACGATACTATCCGGACCACACGTCACCGAAAGCGGAACGCGAGGGGTGGGAGGGATCTCCGTGTCGGAGATATCTTCTGAAATAGTGTCCTCCGCGTCGGGAAGAGCAATCTCCCTCTGGTTATCACTGACAATTACCGTACTATCAGATCCAGAACTGGAATTATCCAACGAAAGGGAATCAACAGCACTCTCCGTTTTACTTTTATGTACCTTCTTAGTCCGGGTACGAACCCTATCTGGCTTTCGCTTATGTCCTGACTTAGTACTCACTTCCATTGCTCCCCCGATTGGATTTTCAGGAATGACCGTCTGGTCCGGAGGCAAATCCCCATCACCACCAGGCAACAAAACACCCCCTTGTAACGCCATAGGTGTCTCAGGAACCATACTCACTATCTCCAGTGGAACATTACCTTCCACCACTCTATCGGAAGGAACCACTGAGTCCGTACCTAAGTCCTGTGCCCCCAACAAAATCAACCCTGCCGGAGCCTCCGAAGACTGCTCCATCACTGGTGCCACCATCGTCTGGGACAAATGATCCACGCCTGTACCATCCATAACACGAGCAGCTGCCAAGCTGCCGGGGTATGGCGTATCTCCCCAAGAAATCCCCTGGGGCAGTCTCGAGGCAAGCCCAAAGCCAATATAACCGGTACCTTGTTTCTCAGTCCCAGCAGTGACTAATCCCTGGTCCCCAGTCCCAGAAGTGGAAGCCCCAACTTTCGGCAATGCAAAAGGATTAGTTTGTCCAAATCTATAAGTTCTCCCCGCCATCCCAGGAACAGACGGAACATGGACCGTCCCCGGTGTCACCGACCCCTCGGTCAGAACCGATTTTTTCGGAACGACAAAGTCGTCCGCACTTCCCATAGGAACAGAATCTAAAACTTCTATAGTCTTTCTATTCTTTTTCTGTTTTTCGGGCTTCGCCCTAGCAACCAAGGAATCCGAACCAAGAGCCGTATTCGAATTACCTTTATTTGCGGCCATAATCAAAAAAGGGGGGAAAGGGTGCTCTTCCTTTTACGGAAGATGAAACCAGAAACCGCCCCATTCCTCTGGACCCGTGTGAAACAAACGGAGCCCTGGAGTCTACAGGGAAACTGAAAGGGCCCTTCGCCAGATTAGAACGCCCCAACGTGCCTTTCCCAAAGCACTGGTCCAGGGCCTCCTCCGGACCGTACTCGCGCGCGGCACGGATTCGACCCTGGAGGACTTCTCGAAGGGGTCTACTCTAACCCAGCCCGCAGTACTAGACGTCGCCCCTTCTATGAGCAAGGACGCGAAACAGGTACCAGTAACACCGCGCCACTCCGAAAGGATCCACCCAGTGCACCGACATCTCCGCTCTGCCGAAGGGCCCGGGTCACCCCTGGAGGTTCCCAACAGTGGCAAGAGATGCTTACCATTGAAGGCAGGCACACCAGGCTTCCTCTTTCTCGGTTTTGACAGTGCACCAGCCACCGCCCCGAGCCAAAATGCCACGGGAAGGAATTAAACTAAACAAACCCAAAACGGTCCTAGGGCCCCAACTGAACCCAAAAAGGGGAAGAAGAAATACTGAAAGAAAAACAGAGACCCGGGAAGCAAGCGACAGCATCGGAGGCCACAATGCACCAGCCTGAAGTCACCGCCTCCGGGTCTTCACTGACAAAAAACAGCCTTAGGACCACCAAAAAACCCCCAAAAGGGTGCCTCCCTGCCTCCCAGGGGGGGTAGCCAAATATGCACTCCAAACGATGGGCCCCAAGCAAAAAGTGAAAAACCCAAAAAAAGGGAGTAACTTAAAAATTGGGACCCATCGTCGGAAACATCATCACACTCACAATTCGAACCCATAACCTGCAGGTTATTAATTAAAAGCAATCAATCAAGCAAATCTACTGAAAAATAAATCCCATGAAATCCTTCCCTATTAGCACAAGATATTGTTCGATATCTCCACGATGTTGTCCGATATTCTGAATACAGTACAATATCGTGAAGATAACGTAGCAATATTGGAGGGCGTTCTGTGCTATTAGGGTTAACTGTTAGAAAAACTGAATAGTCATAAAATGCCGACCAATCAATCAAGCAAAGTTTCATATCAATCAATCAAGTAGAGAGTAACACTGAGAAACATCTCTAGCGACAAGAAACATCGACCCGGCAACAAAAACCGGGTCATCATTTTTAAAATTCCTTAATTAAAACCCGAATTAATCAAAATAAAAAGTTGCCATAAATAGAATCCAAGTGGGACCATTAGAAACGCCCAAAAATGTAATTAAAATATCAAAAAATTTAAAATATTTAATGTGTGAAACATCCCGCCGGCGATAGAAACCGGGTCATCATTTACATTAATATGATAATGAACCGCAAAATAATTACAATAACTAATGATGAATATAAAATATGTCACCAGGACAGTAATAGCTAACACCTAGTAAAAGTGCCACAGCCTAATTTATTAGTTTTTAATTGAGCAACACATCGCTTCCAGACTGGAAGCCTAAAAAACATCTAAACAAACAACATGGCGAGGGGGGCGGTGCTCCACCTCCGCCATTGTTCAAGAAGACATGATAAGTAGTACAAGCAACCACTTAATTGGCAAAATTACTTACACACTCACATAAAACCAGCACTATTCAAAAATACAACTGTATAAATCAACTTTAAAGCGCTCTTATAATAAGAGGCTTAATATATAAAGCCTCGCAGAAATATGCAAAAGCAACATATATAATCACACAGCGAGACAGGTGGGCGTACGGAGCCAGGAGGGTCCATAATTAGAGTCCCCAGAGGGGAATAAACGCCCAAAATTGACAAAACAACTTACCCCTCTGTTGAGGGTCAGTAGGGGAGTAACTCCACCCCATTAAAAAAGGTCCACCTCCGGGGAATTCACAAAAACCAGGATCCCCTATCAGAGCTCAAACAACGCACAACCACCTGCTTGCCGCCATCTTGCAGTCCGTGTATTTCCTCAGACGGGAAGTCCTTTGAACACCTACTTATTCGCCTCCAACTCTTCAAGTATTCCAAAGGTTTGATGTTGATACTCCGTCCTACTTGCCATTATCGAATACGTCAGGTAAGACTTGTAAAGTTGTTATTCATGCAACTGGGTTGTTGCGCTACTGTAAATTTGCATTCCCTTCAATTTGTTTTGTCTCGCTACTGTAAATTTGCATTCCCTTCAATTTGTTTTGTTGCGCTACTGTGAATTTGCATTCCCTTCCATTTGTTTTGTTGCGCTACTGTATAAATTTGCATTCCATTCAATCTGTGTTGTACATTTCATCCGGTGTTTCTTTCTCTTTTACTTTATTCACTGACAAAGGGCCTCCTGTAGCGAATCACCTTTGCATTTCCGATCCTATGGTTCTACTAGGGATGGCGGTCATTGCGAAAATAACTGTTTTTCGGTTATTCATGTTTTTTTCACCTCTGGTTTAACCTGACGGTCACAACCGTTCAAAATAACCGGGTTTTATTTTTTAAATAACGCCGTTTGTAGACAAATTTTTTTAATAATACTGTTTTTAAAGGAAATCAATCCATTGGCAAATAGTTATCTGTTCATAAAAAACCCTTTCAGTTATCCGCCAACCAGCAGACGCCTCGAGGAAGCGGTTGTTGTTGATTTTCCTAAGATGATGAAATTCAAAGCTTCATAACTTGGTAAATTTTAGTCTAATCGAACATAAAATCGAGCCTATTTTCCGATCCGGTATTTTTGCCCGGTTATTGGATTTAAAAAAATAACCGGAACAAAAAATAAACGAAAAACCGATTAACCGAAACGAAAAACCGGTTTTCGGTAAAAACCGGAAAACCGGTTAGTTTTTAGTGTCCTATTATAGTATTTTATCTTAGATGAAGAAGAGAAAAATTAAGCATTCTTTTTTTTTGTACGAAATATTATTTAGGCTCAAAGAAGTTTTAAATTCTTATCGAACATCAAAATTCTTCTCAATTAATGTACAGTTACAATTGTAGAATTTATTTAGAAAAATCTCTCTTTCCACAAGATTATAATTGGCATTTCAGAAAAAAAATGGTTTTCTAAGATCGGAAGGAAAAAAACAATCAAGAAGTTCCGCTTTCGAAATAATTACTCGGCTCATAAACTGTTAATCCCTCTCAGAAAATCCTGCATTTTTTAAAATCGTGTTTCCCTTTTGGTGTCGTTTTCATTTTCTTTTTTTAATTTTCATTCCTTGAGATAGAAAACGTTTTGAAGACTTGAAGAAAACATGTGAGAAATAAAATAGAAAAACGGTCCTGCTTTCACATTTTTCCCCCTTTCTTTTATTGAAAATTGCAATTGCTAAGACAACTTGTTCCTGCTTTCTTTTGGGGGGAAAAATTCCAAAAACATATCTAACCGCTCTTAGCTCAACAGAAGTGTTGACAACTTATCAGGACTGTTTTTGGAGAATTTTTCTTTAAACTAATTTGAATTTTGAATTGTGTAGCAAAGTTTTAAAAAAATATTATGTTCGGCTTTTTTCCAATTTTTACTGTATGTTATCGATAGTAATTTTCAATTCTTCCTTTAGTTTTAAACTTAAATTTCTGTTCTATTGAAGAAAAGAAATATAAATTTCACAGGGATTTTTGAGTAGGGTTTAACTTTCAAGGGAACTTACAGATGTTGCAATATTTCAGTATAGTGAGTTTTTACAGAAAAAATATATAGGAAAACAAGGCGAAGATTTTTTCACATTGGTTATGGATTTTTACTAATTATTATCGTTAAAAATATATATAGTAGAGCAAGAGAGTATCTATAATGTTCTGAAAATTCTAATAAAGATGCAAAGCAAATTGATTGTTTAAAAAATATTTTCCAGTTAAATAAAACAAATAATGAACAGACATTCAAAGTATAACTAACCCAGTCCTTTATTTATTGCAATATTTATTTTGAAGGACAGTAAAAATAGAGAAAGTGAATGCAAATAGTGTCATCTTAGGTTGAATGAAATTTTATTTTGACTTCGGGCATCAATTCCGGTTTTGAATTTGCTCGTGGTCGACATTTATGCATAACTAGCTGTTACCCGCGACTTCGTGAATTTGAATTGTTAATTTTTTTTTTAAATTCGCGAATGTAAATGTGTCGTTATATGTAGAAAGGGGAAATCAAAAGTTCTGTCGGTTAATAATTCATAATTGGACGACTAATTTAATTCTCCGTCACTGTAAATTACATCATTGTACTCAATGGTATTATCTGGTCTTTGGAATATATCCTCCATCATACTCTATGTCAACCGCTTCTACTGTTTAAAAGAATACATAAGACAAAATATATCTTCCTATTCTAAAAACTCTGACAACTATATCATATCTATCAATGGACGATCCTGGTTTGTTTATTTTGGATTCATAGACCGTTTTACGGTAACCTTCCGATTTAAGTAATCGCCAAATCTATTTGGCAACTGTATCAAGCGCCAAGTTCGAATCAGTTCTTTCTTTAGTAAACAAAACGTTGAATTCCGTGTTCTTTGGGTTTGTTCAATACTTTCTTTTTAAATCGGTTAAAAACAGTTCTTAAAGCATTAAAATTCGAAATGGAACTATTGTAATCAGCTAAATCGTTTCGTTTAGAATTTAAACGCCAGTGATTATTCAAATCGTTTGGTTACAAATTTAACGGCCAAAAATATCTTGGATGTCGATGAAAAGAGCGATAAAGAATAATTTTGGCTATCTTTCCACTAAATTAGGCTCTTATTTTAAGTAAACATTGAGCGCTACAACAATAGAAATATAAAATTTAATATTTTCGAAGTATTCTTAAGGCATAACATTAAAAAAGCTCCACTTTAAACATTAATTAATATTCTCAAACAGAGTGTTGAAATTTTGAAAATTCCAACTGACTTAACATTATCACCGAAAGCGTAAGTTACACGCGGAAATCCTACTTACATGCAAATAAAAAAAAGCAGAAAACGCGTCCATAGACCTTCAATTTATCGACAATTTCTTAATTAAAATCAAGCGTCGAGTTGAGTAATTTCAGTTATTATTCCACAAATTAATTATTTATTTCTTTTTTCAGCAAGATCAAGTTTTCTTTGTGATCATGTGATGTTTGACTTTAAAAATAACTGATTCCACGTGTTTACACATTCCTTAAGGATCACTTGACAGTTGATTGAAAAATAAAGTTGTAATCTTCATCGCGAATCGCTGAGTCAATGGGCTTTCTTTGTTAATTATTTAATTGTTTTCTGTAGTCGAAAAAAATGAATTTAACATTATTTTACCTACACTATGTCCGTTCTTGTGTTTCAAGCTAAAATTCTGCCAATTTTCATCCAAATCGGTTTGGTAGATTGGTCGTGAAAGCGTAACAAACAGACACACTTTCACATTTATTATATTATAAGGATAAGGATATGGATATTAATAAAAATAAGCAAAATTTTCAGAAATAAAGGTGAATTAGTTCAAAGCCTAACCGTTGCCTAGCAACGGAATAGCTATAAATCTTCGTTATTTCAAAATCGTCTGCACGTATTTAGAAATTATGGAACATTTAAAAATTAATAACAATCGAAGCAAAAATGTCACAGAAATAATATTGGTATCACTGAAAAGATAAAAATTTGAACTTTAAGATGGTTTAAAAATATTTTTGTCGCATAATTGTCTCCGAAGTTACGGCGGAAAAACGGTTTCGGTTAATTTCTAATTAACTGCCTGTTTAATTAGCTTTTGGACTTAGAAAAGTTCATAAGTGTCTTCCCCTTGTCTTAAATAATAAGTGTACAAAATTTGGTTGAAAATCGTCCATTAGTTTAGGAGGAGATGTGGAACATAGCCACATACATACCCACATACACACATACCCACAACGACTTTTATTTATATTAAGACTAGCAGTACGCGAACGGCGTTGCCCGTGGAATCAGGAATTTAACAAAATGGAAAAAGCACCCACAATGACATGAAAAAGTTCTGAAAACAGAACAAAAGATACACATTATCTATTTTCCCGCTTATTTTTCCTCGCGATAATGACATTTCAATTGTAGAAAAAAATACAGATACGTTAATCCGAAACAATATTAAAAAATTGCAACGTGAAAATGATTATTATACTGCAAGTAAAATATGCGAGACTTAAACACGTTAAGACACTGCCGAACGCACGGCGTTGCCCGTGGAATAACGATTTCAACAAAATGAAAATAAAACCCGCCCACATTGACATGAAAATGTTTTGAAAACAAAAGATACACATTATTTGATTTTACTGCTTATTTCTTTCGCGTTACAGTACAGAGTACTTTAATCCAAAACAATATTACAACATTGGAACGTAAAAATGATTATTATACAACAAGCAAAATATAAAATCGATTCCTAAAATAATAATCGAAATAATTCATTCAGTTGAAGGTCATGACGTATCCTGAGATCTGCACAGTCAGCCAATCAAATTGCCAGCAACGTTCCGAAGAAGTGCCGCGCGAGGTAACTCGTTAGAGGAAAAATATCTTTCAATTGACCAGGGAGAAATTAATTTTAATAAAACGGGAAAAGATATTTTAACCATTCTTGTTTTAAATCCGACAGAACCGTTGCAGTTATAAGCTGAAACAAATTGAAAATAATACTGTTATCAGAACTTCGGATGCAGCAAATTTAAAAACAAAAATAAAATCTATATGACAAAATTTACTATTTTTTAAAAAGTAATTCAGTAAATTATGTTAGACGTTCAAAACAAACTTCATTAGAGCGAAACTTGTTCGTTCTATCCGATGGTGCATGGATTGTTTTTCAACGATCATGAGGAAAGATACTACGGTCGTAAACGTGTAAAAGGTGACCCAAAACAACACAAAGCTTTAAATAAAAAATTGTCTAGATTAAATTTTAAAATTCTGGCTTCGAAGTGCATTGAGTCACCATTACGACTACCTGTGTGCCAGATTTCACGGCTGTAAGTGCGATAGATTCGTCTAGACATCGCAGACACACACGCACACAAACATTGCCTTTTATAAGTATAGATAACTAGCAGTATGCGCACGGCGTTGTCCGTGGAATCAGGACTTCAACAAAATGAAAAAAAGAAGAAAAAAAAAAAAAACTCCCAGAATGACATGAAAAAGTTTTGAAAACAAAATCAAAACAAAAGATACACATTATTGATTGTCCAGCTTATTTTTTTTTCGCGATAAAGAATAATAAAAAATTGCACCGTGAAAATTATTATACTGCAAGCTAAGTATGCGAGATGAATAAATACGTTAAGATACTGCCGAAAATAATAATCAGTCATTCAATTCAAGGTTATGACGTCACCTTCCCTTCAACCAATCACATCACCGACAGAAGTGCCGCGCGAGGAACTCTCTCCATAAAAATAACTCTCAACTGCCCAGAAAAAAATTAATTTTAAAAAAACTTGAAAAGATATTTTAACCGTTGTTGTTTTAAATCCGACAGAACCGTTCTACTTATAAGCTGAAAAAAAATTGAAAATAATAGTGTTATTAAAAAGTCGGATGCAACAAATTTAAGATCAAAAGTAACATCTCGATGCCAAAACTGGGTATTTTTTAAAAATTTCTCAACATTCAGTAAATTGCGTTAGAAATTCAAAACTAACTTCATTAGAACGGAAATCGCGTGCCCTTTTCAATGGTGTATCTATTTTTGTCGTACAATTATTTGAAACCATTCTATTGAGAAATTAGTGCAAAAAATCAATCAAAACAACACAAAACATTAAATAAAAAAATTTCTAGATTAAATTTTAAAATTTCGGCTTCGAGGTGCATTCAGTCACTATTGCGACTACCTGTGTGCCAAATTTCATGGCTGTAAGTGCGATAGATTCGTCTGGACATCGCAGACAAACACACACACACAAACATTGCCTTTTATAAGTATAGATGATTAAAATAAGAAAACTTCGGGAGAAATACTGGATGAGTTTTCTGTTTAGTTTATTTTCGGTACACAGAACTTCTGTGTACCGGAAACCCTTCCCTTTGACGAAGCATTACATTTGAAATTGGTTCTAGGCACGGATGTTACAGTGAATAACCCTAAATAAACAAAACAGAAAACTCGTCCATATAAGTCTCAAACAATTTCTAAAAAACATAATTTTTAAAATTTGTATTCAGCTCGATAATATTCTAACTCGAATATTGCTGTGTTTGTGTAATAACAGTCATTCTTTTCCTATCTAAATGCCATTTGCCGCGACATTCATTTTTTTTATTAGAAACAGATGAACACATGTATTGTGAAATCAAGAAATAGAAAAATAAAGAATAAAGAAAGGCAAAAAATAATATGCCTCGTATAAAAGCTGATGTTAGTTTGTGAATTTCCTGAAGATTTTTTAATATGGACAAAAAATAAACAAACATTTAAAAAATCTTGAGCAGTTTTAAATTTCGTTGATGTTGCCATATGCGAAAGATCCAGATATAAACAAATTATGCAGGGTGGACGATAACTGTTGGCCACATTTCAAAAATTAATAAAAAAAAGTTTAATAAATAAAAAAATTAATAAATAAAAGTTTAAATTTTTACTTCATTTTATCTGCCTGAAATTAGGAATTACAAAAAAGCAATAGTGTTCGGGAAAATTAACTAATTTTTTATTTAAATTTTTAAATTTTATTGTCTATCCTCTATACTCCCGGGTCTTTTAGATGTCTATAAATTTTTTTGCCGCCTCATTTTTTCCACCCAATCTGGCACCCACTGGTTCACACGGGGCGTCCAGCATGCATGGCTTTCGCGACCCTATTCAACATTAATCATTCTACCGATGAGTGATAGATGAATTCAGTGAGACTTATTTGAAACACAGTTTTTAAGTTTCATTAGCTGTGATGTATCATATTGAATTTTATCGCTTGCATTTTAAAATTTACGTCTTTATACATTTACTATTTGCCAAATACAATAATATAAAATACAAAAATAATCCTTATTTAAACGGGCGAACCAACTGGTAGTCGAAGGCGGCTATTAATAAACGAAGATTTAGGTTGTAATGTTTCCTTCCCGCGAGCACAATTCCCATGAGAAAAGAGTGCCGTCCCTTTTCATATTGGCGGTAAACAGCAGGACAGTTGCATCTGGACATCGCTAACGAGACGTGCGCAAAGAAATGGCTTCACACAGAGGGCCGCCACAATGCCGAGGAATCCATTACTGTCAGCGAACACATTAGCAGTACCCTTTGGTGTCATCCCTGAATAGGCCGGTGGTGGCGAAAACTCAAGAACCTTCCCATAATCGGGGTTGACGACTAGGAAGGTGAGCTGTTGGTCAACGAGAGTACCATTATCCAATGTAGGAAAAGGTAGGTGGAGCTTCACCACTCCACCCACCCCTTCAGGGGTGAATAAAAACTGGATGTTCGAGGGAAGGGCGGGGGAGAGAAACGGATTAGGAGTCTCGAACTAGGTTTCAGGCTCCGGAGGACCGAAGAGAGCTGTGTGGTCAGCGGATTGAAAGTCCCGACTGAATTCGGACTTTGGTAGGCAACCCCGAGGAATCGGCATCCCCGAACTCTCGGCTCATGAACTTGCGAGCACTCCTGGTAGTCTCGTGGTTCGGAATCACATTGATAGGTGGAAGCTAACCATCCTGTGAATACAATTCTTTAGGGACTAATTGCCATGGAACTTTGACGTTCTAGAACTATGATGGTATTGATTATTTTGTAAATAATCATATTTAATTAAGACTTCTCTGCGAGAAGTGTCTGTTAATTATTGCTGTATTAATAAAAGTACTTAGGCCAACCTAAGCTTGAATTTATTTGGTCACACCTAGGCCAAGACATTACAAGGTACAGTGACCTCTCACTTGTACACGCTCTCTTTCATGCGCGTTTTTCACTTATGAGCGTTTTTTCCGCGGTCCCGGCCAGGGATATAGGAAAACAATGATAACTCTTATTCATTTATGCGCCGCACTAAAAAAGCACCTCTCACTTATGCGCGTCGCAAAAATTGTCTTCGTTCAAAAAGTTTTTTTAGCAGAACAAAAACCCTTTTTGCTCTGTTTCTAGGAATGCATTGCCTCGCCCTTTCTCTATCGTTCAGATTCCAGGAACACATTTCTCTAACTTATGCACAGGGGTGTACGTGGGGGTTCTTGTGATTGACGTCAGTAAAAGTCGCATTTATTCAGTAGCCAATTAGAGAGGTTAGTGCTGTACGTACCAAGTGGCATTGATCCCTAACGAAAGAACCATCTTTGGAGTTTTGGTTAGATGGTTACGTTTTAAAATAGCGGAAAAAACGAAATTGTCGCTTTCGTTTAAAATGGATGTTATAAAAAAATTCGAAGACAATTCTTGCACCTCGAAAAAAGCTTTAGCGGAGCATTTGAATCACCCAGAATCGACAATAAGAGAGATTTTAAAAAATCGGGAGCATTTCCATCTTCTTTGTGTTCTTAAAAAAATAATTAACGGAAGTTCTACACGTATTTGCGTTTTGAAACTAATCTTATTTACATTTTTCAGTATTATATAAATAGTATTAGTTAACAATATATGTACACTGTATTGGTGTTTCACTTTTAAGCTCCCTTTTGTAGTCTTTCACTTATACGCGTTTTTTTCTCTGTCCCCTGTGCCCGCGCATAAGTGAGAGATCACTGTATACAGTCGATATAATGTCCCATCACTAACTTCACGACTCTTTCCTCTATCTCTAAGCTGGCTTCCTACCATAAGTTCTGAACTGCGCAAAATCTAATATCAAATCTGATGAGTTAACACTTGAAGAGATTCAAGTTTGGCGGCAGTAGTACTCTTAAGCCAACCAAAATTTTAATAAAAAGTTACCTATAATGCAATTTACAAAAATTTGAAAGAGTTTTCATGTCTCATAATTTTAAAATGGCAGGAAAGCATGAGATTAAGTGCTTGAAGAAAGGATGAAAATCATTTCAGTCTACCTCACACACAAAAAGAAACAAACCTGAATTCAAATACAGTTGATGCTCGTTATAACGACCCTCTGCGTCCCACAGCAAAAGGTCTTTATAACGAGTGGACGCTATGGTGGATATAATTAAAAAATGCACGCATGCACGCTCAGCAGTTCCGTATAAATAGCCTATTTTTAAAGAGATTCCAACTAAATACTCAAATTATTTTTTATCATTAGCATTAAAAATAACATTTTATCAATTAAAAATTTATTTATAAAATAGATTTTAAAGTAGAAAATAAAGGAATTTTGGAAAAATACCGGGAAGAGTGTCCGCTGAATTCGGACGTTGTATTGGGATTAGATGACACTGGACGGTCGTTATAACGGAAGTAAAATAACATAGAGAAACACAGGTGGGGATTTTATCACTGGTTGTTATAATTGAAGGGTCTTTATAATGTGTGGTCATTATAACGAGCGTCGACTGTATCTGTTGCCACGTCTTAAAAAATATAACTTTGAAGCAGGTGCGATAAAATATTTCAGCAATGCAATGAATACCAAAGTGAAAATTCTTCTTTGGAGTTAATTTCCCAAGAAAACAATTGATACTATCACAAATGTAACAATCGCAAAAGCGCGTGAATTTGCTGAAATGACGAGATTTCTTTGAATTTTATTTGCAACAATAAAAGCATTGTTGCAATTCATGTTTTGAAACATTATTTAAAATAGAACAAAATATCGCATGGAAATAAAAAATGGTATCATTGAAAAGCTATTTTTTAATCTTTAAGATGATGTAAAAATGGTTGTTATGCGATAATAGCTTCCGAAATTATTCCGGAAAAACGTTAAAATTTAAAGTCATTTTTAATGAACTTAAATTCTAATTAAAATTTCGAAATATTATTTCTTAGTGAGCACCTACTACCGAAGAAGCAACCGTCTGCCAAATTTCAAGTTTCTAGGCCTCTTGGTTTGGAAGATTTCGTGATGAGTGAGTCATGGTATTTGTCTTTTATATATAAAGATCATTTATTTCTTTCATTTCTCAAATGCAAGTTATATGTTATTGGCAGATTGGGTTTGAGGTAGACTGTCACAGTTTTAAATATATTATCTTGAAAACTGAACAAGGATTACTGATGAAAATTTTTCATTTCTTAGAATAATATTTGTCCCTTACCTTTAAAATTGTTTAAAAAACTTTTGATTTAGCAAATAATTTCCTATAAATCAAGAAGTAGAGAATAAGAATTAGAGGGAAGTGCTTCTTCCCTCTAATTCTTATTCTCTTCTCACTTGGAACTCTTTATTATTTTAATATATATATATATATATATATATATATATATAATCTGAATCCAAATAAAACCAGTATACAAACATACAGAAACAAACAAGAATTAAATCCTATATCAAATAGTCATTATTTCAACTATACATCACTTTTAAATAAAATCTAATAAATTGAAATTACTAAAGATACCATAAACAAAAATCAAGTTTAAACATTATATGTCAACAAGTGAAAGAACACTGTTGTTATTAAAAATAATGAAATAGGCAATCCAAGTAAATGGAGTTTTCAACAATTAAAATAGCAGCTTGGCTGTGGACAAGCTTTAGCCAGGTTAAATTAATTTTCTTGTACAAACCATCCCTGTTACTATTGTTGTTGAAAAAACAGACAGGGTAATTTACCCTAAAATGAAAGAATTTAGAAAGAAAAGTCTTATACTAACCCTAACTATAAAGCATGACTATATATAAACGACTAAAATCAGGATAAAATATGTAAATATCATTATATTGCACTAAAGACAGTAAATATATAATTCAATAAAGTACCCACACTTTACATTAAACATAAACTAATCTGTGTCTCCTCTTAAACTTACCAGAATTCATCTCTTTATTCATCTCTTTCTGCCTATATATATATATAATTCCTACATTACATTTTAACTATATTTTTAAAGTGGTGTAATTAGAGTCTTATTGCAAAACTTTCCTCTGAAAGGCACCCGAAAGCTGCTGGTTGTTGGCAAACTAATAAGTTAGTTCCTGAGTAACAAGATATGCTCAAAAAGTGATGTCTAGTTATAGTAAGGATGCAGAACGCTACGCAATAAGGCAATTTACTGCGTCATCTAGTGGTGAAATTCGGAATTAAAATTTTCGAAAATGGTAAGAAATACGGGAATAATGTAAATTATAAAGTTGTGCAACATCATCTGGTAGATACGAAAAGACACATTGCACACATTCATGCTAAGATTGGAATGCGCAAAACACGCATTTATTTCATTTCTAAAACTGTGAAGTCGCGACTCGAATGTATGTTTCTCAAAAAAGGCGTATTAGGAAAATCCTGATTGAATTCGAGACGCATCCGTATTGACTAACACCTTTCGAGGCATTATTGGCAGTTGATGCTGCGAGAGATTACGCGAGATGCATTTTTATCATGAATCAATAAGATGTCTTGTGAATTCTCCTTAAAGACGAGATATGGATGGATGAGGCATGCTTTTGCATAAATACGCACAATATGCAGAACGCTTATTATTAGGCGATTGAAAACTCTAGAAAACCTGTCGAAGCTCGATAGCAAGTACGCTGGTCACTTCGGTGCGGAATTTTCAGTATCAGGGTGATCGGCTTAATGACTTTCCCCCTTTCTTCTGAATTTGTTAGAGATTTTAATAATAGAGAAAAGGCTAAGACTTAAATACCTTGTGTTTGGCGCAGAATGGTCTGCCCTAGTCATAAACCCAATCCAATCCAACTAATGATCGAAAATGCTGCAATATAAAAATGGCGAATACAACTATAATTATCTTCTTGAGACCCAAAGGTGTATTTTAGTGCGATTTTCACAAAAAATCGAGATTATTACTATCGGTAAGATTATATAACACTATATGTAATTCATCTATTAATTATATATTAATAAGAATAATTAATTAATAATTTATTAATATACGTAATTAATAAAAATTATATATAATTAACACATGCTCCAAGGACTATCCAAAGGGATTTAAGGGTTTATTGGCAATATCCTTAATGTCTAATAGATAAAATAGCATAACACTATTTTATCTATTAGACATATTTTGACTGAATGCCCGAGTTATAATAACTTTAGAATAAAATATTTTAAATTTTATTCAATTGGCTTTAAGTGTTTTGAATGGAAAGCAACCTTTTTGTAAATGAAACATAAATATTCATTAAGATAAACGCGAGGACTCAAGAGGTTACAGAAACAGCTATCGGAAAACCTCATATTTTCCCTTCATGGTTTTGCAATTCGATGCGATTATTTTTACTGTTTCTTTAATAGTACTGAACTTATTTTATTTTTGAAATTATTCTTATCCATCATGCAAATAAATACCACATTTATATTTTTTTAGAAAATTGCTAATTGAATATTGATGTTATTTTCAAGATAAGTAAAAATTATGATTTATTTTAAATTCAATATCGAATTATAGACAGTCATACATTCTTGCATGAAAAATTGACGATATCGCAACCCACAAAATAAAATATAGGTCCACAACAATTCCAATACTAATGCTTTCTTAGTCATTATGGAATCTTTTCTATTATAAAATACAAGTTCTTAAAAGTTAACCTTCAATTTACGGGAAGCAACAATCTCGAAACATCCTCTACGAACAAGGATTTAATCGGCGATACGGAGAAGTCCCTTCCCTCTTTTAAATTCATTGAAATATCAGATCTCTTGTACCTTGATAATGCCCGTGGAGCTTTTACTTCTTGTCTTTTCTCAGTAGAGTTAAGCCTAGCCATCTTATATGGAGCGATATAATGGGTGGATCATTAAGTTTTCGACTCATTAATTAGATGACAGTCTTATGCGATTCGTGTTGAGAATGATATTCTATGGGTTCAACGGATCATTTTCTGTACTAGCCCCGTGTGTAAAGGGAAACATCCTACTGGTACATTTTAGACCATCTCTGTACAGTGGCGTAGCAACCGGAGAACAAGGGAATTTGGATGCCTCTGGTGCCAGTTTTAGGGGAAGTCCAAACCTGCTATGTTTATGACATTTTCAAAGCAAAATGTGATGAGAAGGCATAGAAATAATACCATACCATTCGCGCCATTTACGCTTCTTTAGCCACTTATGGCAAATGAGATAAAAAACGTATTATTTACCAGGCGCCACTTCTTCTCGCTACACCACTGGCTATGGTGACAAACCATCATGGCATTTGTGCCAGTTTGTGAAGTCAAATACGATAAGGGGGAGAAAAACTGCAATTCTCTGGCGCGGTTTAAAAAACCTAAGTCACTGATGATAAGGGGTTGGGGCGAAAAATAATATTACGATCTCTGTTTTATTCTGTCTATGATTAAAATAGTGCTTCTATGAATATAATTCAGGACGATGTTTCTATAAATTTGAATACTGATATTGCAAAAAGGAAGTTCCAAAAGGTTGTTCCAAAAAGGAAGCCTATTTATATTAAACTGAAAAGTGTTTTTTTATCATAAATCTCAGTGCTTAATTTATTATCAACTATTTTTATTTCAAGATCTAGAAAATCTGCAGAAGTAAAACCTTCATTAGTTTTAAGTAAAATCAAATACTCTGGATAATATATATATATATATATATATATATATATATATATGTAATAATTTAACACTTTCCTAATTTTAGAAAACGCCACTCAAAATTTAATTCGTAAAATTCGTAAAATTATTTCTACTTAAGTTCTAACACACAATTAACTGTCACTTTAACTGGCTGAAATCCAGTTTCAACCGCTCTCACGATCGGGAATTCCCCCTTTTTTCCAATACTACTTAATCTCTCTGTGATGGTGCAACCTTCTCTTTTTAAAATCATGTAACCTTCATACCAGACGCCTGTTTTTGGCGTGGCTATTTTACTTGTCGCCGGTGACCGCGCTTTGCGTTTTTATTCTAAAACATGGCTTCATATTAATCAGAAATATTTAAAACCAACTGAAACTTATGAAGTAAATTAAACAAACTGATTTGGACTTCAACGACTGCTTGTTTACTAAGATGTCTACTCTACACTGCACATGATGAAATATATATATAACGCTTTTGGGTTCTAGGGGTCATGATCGGCGAAGATCTACAGAAATTCTACGGAAGTCGCGTCATGAGAATCATTGCAATAGGTAGACTTCCTATAAGGAATCTACCTAAAAATATGAAAACAAAACTCACTAGGCATAAAATGGCATGAAAACATTACAGATAATTAAAATGGAATGAACAGCAGTAAATAAGTACGTTAGTAAAATATATTAATGAAAATTGAGAGTAGTACCACCTGTAGAGTGAACAATAGTACCAAGAGCGTTAGTATAACATACTTGGAGCCCTTTTGCACAGCCTGGAGGAAGGAATTATTTAAAAACATATTTGAATGGGTTAACTTGTGTACTGTATTAGTGGAAGAGAATAGGCACAAGTTGTGGGAGATGACTTGAACTTGGGTGAAGGTTGAGAAACTGTCTGATCCGAGTCTGGATCTGTTGATAGAAGGGATTCGCGGTCCAGGAGAAACTTCAGTAGGTTCCTTGTTTTAATCTTGGATAATTTATTTTTCATAACTCTGTTTCACCAGACTGTTTCGGGGTCGTGGGTGGGTTTGGTAAGATGAAAAAAAAGCGGTGAATTGGCAGCTGGTGGCGTAATGGAGTACGAAAAGGAACAGAAACAGAGTAATCTGCTGAATATTTTACTTGAAGATAAAATGCATCTATAAATGTGATAAATAAATATGAAGATAAGCGATTTTAGCTGATCAGAAACAATGGAAAAACGATTTTGAATTTTCAGAGAATACAATCCCATATCCCAAACTAAATCAAAACCTCACCATGAAACATTCTTTTACCCAACTTTAATCTTCATCAAATTTGAAAAATATACCTGAATTATACAAATTTCGAGTAAAAGTGAAAAGAACAATATTTAAAAATATTTTAAGCATATTTTTCTGCGTCATGAAATCTCTGAAATCAGTTAATACGAGGCGTGTCCGGAAAGTAAGTACCGTTTCGTTCTACCGCCACCGCAGCGCTAGTGTCGCAGTTCCGCGCATGTGCACACGTGTCTCTGGTTCATTGTCTGTCCACTGTCGCCATTGCAGCCGGATTGTGTTGTGTTTACATGTGTTAGTGAGCGTTCAAAATGTTTAAGACAATTGCTGATCCCGCCGACTGTGAAGTGCGTTCTGTAATACGGTTTTTGAACGCAAAGAAAGTTAAGCCAGCTGAAATTCATCGTCAACTTGTAGAGATTTATGGTGAAAATGTAATGACTGATGGAATGGTTAGAAAGTGGGTTCGACAATTTAATGATGGACGCACCAATGTTCATGACGAAGCACGGAGTGGGCGACCTTCTGTTGTCAATGATGGTTTGGTTGCAAAAGTGAATGAGAAAATTCGTGAAAACAGACGTTTCACAATAAGAATGCTTTTTGGTGAGTTTCCACAAATTTCAAAAACTGTTTTACCTGAGATTGTCATAAATCGCTTAAATTATCGCAAATTGTGTTCCCGTTGGGTTCCGAAAATGCTTACGGATGTCCACGAAACGAAGTGACTTGGCAGTGCTTTGAAATTTCGTACCCGATGAAGTGAAGAGGGTATTGGATGGGATAGCTAGGATTATTATAAAAACATTAAATCAAAACTGGTACCCAATGTTAAAATTTAGTCTATTTAATATATATATGGATATCAATTATCAAATCAATTTTGTGTACTGTAAAAAAATAACACGATAATAAGCAATTCAAGCTACAATGATATTATTCACCTACCTTTTCAGACCTGAAAAACCTAGCTACTATTAAAAGTCAATTTGCATATAGTGGTAGTACAATTCTAGTTGTGAAAAAACAAATTAGAGATATTAAAACAGAATCAAAATCTATGAATTTAAATCTTTTTATTTTAGAATAGTTTAAATTAACTTACTTTGATCACTGCCACAAGTTATACATATGCAAGATGATGCACATGTTTAGAAAATGTAATAACCAAAATAAAAATATGTAGCTACATATGTAGCTACATGTATATGTAGCTAAAATAGTAGCTGCAGGCTTAAAAAATATAGTAATGAGGATACTAGGTAGAAACAACAAATTTAAGGAACATCTTGATTCTGCAGAAAAATAATGGTGGTACATTTACAAAGCACATCTCAGTCTTTGTTTGCTTGTGAAAAAATTACCAAAACACACGTTGTATGAAAAATTCGGAGAATTGGCAATATCAAAAATTATGTTATCAGCCTTGAGGTAATTCAGTCGCATTATTGGTACACTAACAAGTTTCCTTGCACATTTCCATCAACACACCGTTAACGTAAATAATTTTTGCAGAGCAGGCTATTGAAGAATTTGCAACCTGATCATTTTTAGTGCAGGGCTGAGTATTCAGTGCACTCTAGCTACTGATTTGTATATCGGAAATTTTAGCACCAAAAACTGTCACAATTTCCTCCATTTCACACATGAATAAAGATGAAAAGATAAAACTTTTTAGATGGCACCATTCACAGCTTGAAGATTCTAAACTCGCAGAATCTAGAGGATTTCAAATTTGCAGATTCCAACAGAGGGCAAGGAATTCCAAAACAAAATTGTGACCGGTGATGAAACGGGTTTATTCTTGAACTTGAAGCGTGATTTTAGAGGTAGGCGCTTTGACAGCGATGACGACGCAAAAAACAGTGTTTAGCAATGGCTGTCTTCACTGGCGGCATCTTTCTTTGAAGAGGGTATAGGCAAGTTGGTTTCCCGCTATGACAAATGTCTGAACAATGGTGGTAACTATGTAGAAAAATAGTTTACGAAATGCTCTTTCATGTAAAAATAAATTTTGTTTCGAAAAAACATTTTTTATGCGAGTTTTTCCAAAACGGTACTTACTTTCCGGACACGCCTCGTAACATATTTCAAATAATTAAACTAGTCTAGAAAGAAAAAAAAATACTTTAATTGAATCCTAATAACCGTCCTCAAGCAGTTCTATTTTCTTTTTTATTACCATTTATTAAAAATTAAAAAAGGTCTGTCAAATTTAGCAAAAACAAGACTGCCGAAAAAACCCTTAGCTAAAAATTATCTATATATTTAAAATAATTGGTAAAATCCAGAGGACCAGTCCCCCAGCCCCGAACACTGGCCCAATTTCGACAATTTTTATTTCATATGAAAGGCTGTGCGGTCTAGATATGTCATCAATGCTCGCCTGCCACCCACCAATCTCCATATTCGAGATATATCGCAAAGTAAGACTTTGGCAGCGTCCTTTAGCCACTACACCCGCCAATTTGTCAATTTATTTCGTCAAGTTACAAGCACAGCTTCAGGCTATTAATATTACACTGTAAAAAAAAATCCCGTAAAATTTACGGTTTTAAACCGGCAGCTGGGTTGGTTGTGCAAAACCGTAAAAGTTACGAAGTAAATCCGTAGGCACAACGGTTTTTTACCGTATGAGATCAAGTTTTCTCGTTAAAAATTAAATCATCGAAGTAAGTGACGTCATCGACTGAGTTGAGTTGTTTTCTCCTTCTGTTCGAGTTGAGTTGAAACGTGCTGATGTGTATTATCGATTAGGAATATTAATTAATCAAGGCTTAATTATTAATTTCAATTAGTTCAATTTTTAATTGAACTTACTTGGACGATTTCGATGCAAGATGGTGACAAAACTTCTAACACCACCGAGCTGGGGATCGAAACCGCGTTCATAGAAACAAAAGGCAGTCGCTCTAACCATTAGACCACCGGAGACTTCATAAAGTGAAGTAAAAATAATCTATTTGAGTTTTAAAGTCACTATAGCTCTAGTGGCGCCACCTAGTGGTGTAAAAATCAACTATTGCCAGAACACGTGTTTTAAGGTTAGATTTCATGAGTGACAACAGGTTACTGCAACATGCGTAAACAATAGCGGAGATGGAACCCTATTAAAAACATGAAATGAATGCAATAAAATTACATTTAAGAAAAGGGAAAGTTATCATACGGAAAGCAATACCGTATGACGAAAAACAGAATTTGAACTGACGGTTTTAAACCGTTTATGGCTGGAGCGGAAAGCGGGGAAAAACCGTTTTGTCAACAAAACAGCTTTAAACCGTCAAATATACGGAAAAAGCCCGGGAAAAAAACGGATATTTTTTACAGTGTAGGAGCGAAAGGCTGGTCGCCGAAGGTGGCTAGTATCACTAAAAATGAGAATTTTCATTTTTTCATCACAATGAGACCGTATTTTTTGCATACACGTACACTATAGATCGTATTTTCAAGCCATTATTACCGTTATACTTGTGAATTTTAAGTTGTACAATTAAAAATAAAACGAATTTCTTATCGTACATTTCAAAACATGTGTTGTAAGCCAAATCAGTAGAGTATATTACAAGGATTTATAACATTGAAATTGATTCGAAAATTTCGCCTTTAAATAAAATCTATAATGAAATGTTGGGTTAAGAAAGAAAAAATATTAATTAAGTGTTGAGCTCTTACAGCTAAAAAAACAGGTCAAGGAGCTTAGAGAAAACGTTTTCAATTAATTTTCACTTGAGGCTAATTTTTAAAGTCAAGTTTGTTAATTCAAGCTCTTTTTTTCACAACTCATCAAAGAAGTAGAGGAAAACAGCAAACACCTATAAAGTGAAAGAATGCTGTGATTTACTACAAAAAGCAACATTTTGAAAAACTTTGAAGCATGCACCTTTTTTCTGAAATGGATTTAAATTAAATTCTAATGAAAAAAATGTTATACTTAATCTCCCTTAATATTAATAAATATCCCTTAATATAAAGTAATTTAAAATCTTAATATGGAATTCATACTTTTCGGGTTAGACTATAAAAAGGTTTTATAAATAAGGGTTTTTTTATCCCAGGTGAATTCTATGTAATTCAGAAGGTGTATTAAAGATTTTAAAAAAAATATTCTCGAAAAAAATAAATTGAAATGCATTTGGGTTTCATGAAACACATTATACCGGACGTTTTCTAAATCCTATATATATGCATTAGCTATTATTACCTTGGGAATATATCGAAATTTACTCTAGTATTGTTGAAATTTCAAATTTTATTGCGTTATTAGATTATAATGAAAGATTTTTATTTAGTAAATTGATATATTTAAATGTTGGCGACAAGAAAATCATTTATTGCATTAAAGGCAAGAGTAGTACAAGTGAAATAATTTAACAAGAGATAGTAAAAATTAAACTTTGCATTAAACAGAATGGCTCAAAAATGCAGCAACTTCCAATAAAATACAAAAGAAAGATATTTAATTACAAATAAGAAAATACAGAAGAAACAGAAAAATTAAACAATAGTGATAACAATATATCTTTGGCGCGCAACGTAGCAGCATCCAGCGGTTGCATCAGCAATATTGTTTATAATCAACTAATCAATTCAGATAGAATCAAACTACAAAAATCATGCTTCAATAAAAATTATACTACATTAAGTTAAACAAATAAAATAGAAAAAAATTGGAAGAGAACTCGAAAGGTGAGCTTTTTAAAGTGCCACTCGCCATCGGAGTTCTAATATGGATAAATTTGCTGTCAAGGGAATGACTTAATAGTCAAATAATATTCCCTCTGTGGCTTGAATTTATCCAATAATTGAAATAATATAGGAAAAACCTTTCTTAAATAAGAAAAACTTCAGAAAGTCTTCTTTAACAAATATAATATAGAAATAGAAAATAAAATCAATTTTACCCTCTTCCAAATACAGTAAAAACAACGCCAATCAAGCAAATCATAAACAAAGGATATAAAGCTAGCAAACCTGGCTCCATTTATTGAGAAAAATTCGAACCAAACTAACATAAATTTAGAAGCTCTTGAATCCTTTTTAATTAATTTATTATAATGAAAGAAAATACTTGGTCTTCTCCGTTTTCTTTTAAATTATTATTTAAACTATCAAAAGCTGTGACAAATGTTGAATGGTTATTACAAATATTTTTTATTATATTAATTTGAGAATAAATAGTGTTTTTTAAATTTTAGCATTAAGATTAGTATGAGAGTCACAAATTGTAATTGCCATAAAATTAAAGTCTTTTCTTTTATCATAAATGCTAATAGAGACATCTGAACCCAAAATTACAATTTCCAAATCCAAAAAATTGCATTTGTTAATTTCATCACGGGTTTTGTTTAATTTAAGCTCTTCGGGATAGCAATTAAATACAGATTCAAAATCATTAAAATTAAACACAATTAGGTCATCAATGAAACGATAACCGCAAATAAGTTCATTCTTAATAATTTCTTTTTCTTATGGATGTAGAAATACATTAGCCAATGCACTAGAATAACAACTACCCATAGAAATGCTTATAATAGTCAATTCTATTAAAGGGATAATTTTCATATGTGGAACATGTGAACATTGTTAATGAAAAATGAAACTCTTTGAGCTACATCATTTTGAAAATCCGATATCAAAATTTCCAAGAAGAGGATCTGCCGAGTAAAATATTCTGACAATGCTCGAACCTTCAACAGGCAGATGAAACCTCTAAAGATTATGGCAGACCGACAGAGATGAGATGGTACTGAGCATAAGAAGGGCTTTGTAATCCGGGGATTGAA
>BGPR01001400.1:187107-199141 GCA_013235015.1 Araneus ventricosus
CGAAGAAGGCATATGGGACTGATTTTATGTCACATAGTGCAGTCTAAGAAGGCATATGGGACTGATTTTATGTCACATAGGGCAGATTTCCGATAGTGGTATGGTTTTAATAATGGATATATTAGCACAGCTGATATGCGGCGAATAGGTCAATCACAGTTAGTAGTGTAAAAGTTAGTGCAACATTGGAAAGCAGCTGCTCCTCGGGACTTACACTCAGCCCCATTCTCATTCGACAAATGTTGATTCCACTAACAGCTTCTGTCAACAAATATTGGTTTACAGCACGACGAGTCTATTTGGAGGAATCTATGGCATGGCATTACTTATTTTGCCTTTTTGTATAACTCAACGGCTCACCACCAGTAACAATTTCATACCAGATTTGTCCTTGAATACCCGGCTGTCTATCAACCAGAGAAATCTCAAATTTCGATTGCGTGCAATAATGCCACTAGAGCCATGGTCCCTTTTTCTCATATATCTCATGCCATATATCTCATCGGAAGGCAGAAAAAATGAAATGTTTCACTATCTCATATGACATTACATCCATTTCCAGTATACCCCGTGAAAATCACCCATGAAAGATTTTTGTTCACTTAAAGGACAGAAAAGAAAATATTACTTCAGTTAAGCTGTTTCTTATACGATGCCTATCATTTTGACGATTCTCTCCAGTGATCTTCAACTCATTCATTTCTTTTTAAAATATCTGAAAATATATGGCCATTGCTCTACCAAACTTTCTTTCAAGAGAAATATCATTTTCTTATAGAAAGAAAATATAGACGTATAGAAGAGATGAAAAATTCGATGAAAAATTTCAGTTATTGAACACCTTTGCTTCGCTTTCAAGTAGCAATCATTTGTGTTAAAAATATTTCTCATTTTTGTATTTTGTTTCATGTTAAAGTTCATTCGGTATAAATTCAAAAGTATAATTTATGGCAGGAATTTGGCTTCATCGCAGTTATTTATCCGTTTTAAAATGTGAAAATAATTGTAAAAGTAACGTAATACGAGTCTAACATAACTTTCTAAATAAATTTGATCTTATAACGTTTATTTAAACTATGTGCAGCATTCTGACGCTTCGCATTGAAAATATAGTCTGTTTCTGAAGTATACTGTCTGTTTTGTTAGTATCACAAGCAACGAAAATGCGAGACGTAATAAATGCTATCAATTATATAAATGCCCTCTAATTATTAGGTTTACCCAAATGAAGAATATTTTGCTGCTGTGACGATGTGTCTAATATTAGTGTGCCGATACACCATGGATCATCACGTACCTAACCCTCCACACAAAAAAAAAAAAACAGGAAGGCTAGAAAAGATCTTATCAGTTTCTTTTCCAACGAAGAAAGATATCCAGTAAGTGACTAGCTGGAAGGGGAAACCAGCGGGAGTGGCCTCCCCTAAACTTTCTCGTATACTTTTCAAACATTTGTCATTTCCCTTCCCCCTGCGTTGATAAAAAGTTCGAACCAACTGTAACCCAGAATGCAATGACTATCAGAAGGTTTCTCATTGTAGATTATAGTGATAGTAAAATATTGAGGTGAAGAATCATATTCAAAAAGATACGCATGTATTAAAACTTCGCAATATTTATTTTTTTATCAAACTCGAGCAATGCCAGTTCCGCGTGCGGAGAAGAAAACAGGAGAATAGCTTGCGCATGCGAAGAGATTGTTTCCAGCACGCAAGTAAAACGAGACGACCTAAATGTTTGCTTCCTTACAAAATCTCGCCGCCAAAATTGGTTTTTGGCAAACTGCCAAGTTTTCGAAGTGTCTCTTCTTTGCACAGGCATTTCTACTATTGCACATGCGCATGGAGTTGAACAAGTTTGCGATTATACAGACCGACAGACAATCAACCCTCTGACGGATTTGGCCCAAAATTTTATACAGACCTACATTCATGACGATAAAACTGTGCATTACATTTTATCCATCTGGCTTTTCAAGGTTTTGAGTTATAGCGTTCGCATGTTATCGAACATACAGACAGACAGACTTCCCGTTGACGGATTTTGTCCAAAATTTGATAGAAACCTACAAATTATGTTTAAAGACCACATACCAAATCTCATCCCCGCAGCTCTAATAGTTTTCTAGTTATCGTGTTCACAGACAGACACAATTCCAAAATTGTGTTTTTCGGATTCAGGGAGGTCTGAAACGTGGAGATTCGTCAAAATCTCGAGTTCGAATTTTTTGACGATTACAATACTTTCTCTTTGTATACTTCGTATACGAGAAAGTAAAAAAGTTAATATTCAAAGACATACTGCAACACGTTGCTGAAGCCTTAACATGCCTTCAAAACAAGTGCTGAGGCAAGCTCTCGAAAGTTATATTTTCTAGAACAATGCTAGGCCACAAGTGTCCAAAATGGCTTTTGACCAGCAAACAAATTTTTTGGGGAAGGCCTTAAAAATCTCCGTACAGCCTCAGTATATCCGCATGGGATTCCCATAATTTCAGGCTCTTAAAAATCATTGGCAGTTCAATGACTCACCTGTGACAGGACACCGTGGAGAAATGGAACCGTCAGCAACTCAAATGTTTCTACATTGAAGCCATCCATTACCTAGAATGGAAAAGATACGTCCAGAATGAGGACAACAATGTAAAGGGGAAATACGGGTAGGTGTCTGTGAACAGGACTGTGTTATAGTTGGACCGAAAGTGCACAGACTAATGTTCTAGGTGGACTTGCTTTAGAACAGGTCTTTGCGAAGAAGAGCATGAATGGCAACAAGGTGGAACACACGTGCCTTCTTTTTTTCGTTCGGCTAGATGTGATAGAGAGGTGCAGAATGGATGTGAGTTGATGTTCCCTTTTTTTCTGGATTCCTGTTTTTTACGAGTTGCTGCTTGGTGTTCCAATCATGCTTTCGTCAGATGAATTGAAGCTACTGCTATGTGGTTTTAAGGATATTATCCCATTGACTTCAGCATCACAGGTGTCTCTACTAAAAAGTGTAGCATGATGGAGATCTCGGCTTCGAGTCAATGATTTTTCGATCTTCAAAATTTCCTTCCTGAGTTTAAGCATGCGTTGGTAAGACTTTTTTCCAACTGCAGTTGAAGCTTCTTTTTCCTATGTTGCAACATTTTTATACTAGTTAATAATATTTTTTACAACGTATCACTATACTGAATCATTTTTAGAGTAACGATACTTATTTTTCATACACGTGTTTTGATGACTTTTACAGAATTTTGATGTGTAGACAATAATGCCGTGGATAAATGTTAATAAATAGTGTTTTTCTTGTTTACTCATTAGTGTGCTCTTGCCTTTGGTGTACTAATCATTATTACGATCATTGTGCCATTTTTCATGTATTTATTTTTCAGCTATAGGGTTAAGCCCAACTTGGTATTTTTAGTCACACTATAACAGTGTCATGTGCACGCAAATTATAAAATGTATGGAATGAAAAACACTATTTAAATATAACCATAGTCTCCTTTTCATGTGGACGTAACTTATATATCAGTTACTTGTAACTGAATTATAGGTAAACTTCTATCGGACAGTATATAGTAGGAGGCTCAGCTCTGCACCTGCTCACTAACGCTAACGAATATACACTAGAATATTGGCGAAGTATCAGCAAAAGTATCCGGACACTTTCAGATTTTCACATTTTTTGACTGCCCTCAAACTTCAAATATGTAAAGAATAGACTGTAACTCACATTTTACATTGAAGATTCGGTCCTGAGGATGAGGATAGCGTGAGGATGTTTGACTTAAGCCATCCCGCTTAGAGTGTCCAAGATCCCATTGATTGCCGAAAGATGACGTTGTTCAGTAGCATCCGGTCTCAGACTCGACGACATAACTCAGGGCCAATTTGGTCTCTAAACATCTAACCTATAGACTTGTTAATATGATTTCACTATATGGCCAAAAGTATCCGGACACTTTCAGATTTTCACATTGCCCTCAAACTAGTGTGTAAGAATGAACTGTAACTCACATTTTACGTGAGGGATTCGTTCTGAATTTAGGGATGGCGTGAAGATGGTTTGACTTAGCCATCCCTTGCAGGGGGTGAAGTCCCATTGAGTGCAAGATGACGTTGTTCAGTAGCATGCGATCTCAGACTCTGAAGCAGGCCTTAGCTCAGGGCCAATTTGGATTCTCTATTAATATAGACTTGTTATTATAGTTTCCATATATGGCCAAAAGTGTCCGGACACTTTCAGATTTCCATTATTTTTTAAATTTCCTCGTAAGGATTAGTGACTGCCCTCAAACTTCAGTATGTAAAGAATGAACTGTAGCTCACATTTTACATTGAAGATTCGGTCCTGAGGATGAGGGATGTGGGGATAAACGACTTAAGCCATCCCACTTAGAGTCCAAGATCCCATTGATTGCCAGATGACATTGTTCGAGTAGCATCGGTCTCAGACTCATTGACATAACTCAAATTGGTGGGTCTCAGAAGCATAACTATAGATTTGTTAATATGATTTCACTACCATGGCCAAAGGTAATCCATTTCAGATTTTCATATTTTTTTTAAATTTCTCCGTAAAGGATTAAGTGACGCCCTCCCTCAAACTTCAAATATGTAAAAAGAATAGACTGTAACTCATTTTACATTGAAGATTCGTCTGAGGGATGAGGAAGCGGCAGGGATGTTGCTTTAGCCGTCCCAGGTACAAGATCCACATTGATTGCGAAGATAGACGTTGTTCGTGAGCATCCGGGTCTCGAGAGATCTCGACATGACATAACTCAGGGCCAATTGTGGTCTCTAAACATCTTAACCTATAGACTTGTTAATATGATTCACTATGGCAAAAGTATCGGACACTTTCAGATTTTCACATTTTTGCTCCTCAAACTTCAAATATTAAAGAATAGACTGTAACTCACATTTTACATTGAAGATTCGGTCAGGATGAGGATAAGCGTGGGATGTTTGACTTAAGCCATCCCGCTTAGAGTGTCAAGATCCCATTGATTGCCGAAGATGACGTTGTTCAGCTAATCCGATCTCAGACTCGACGCGACCTTAACTCAGGGCCAATTTGGTCTCTAAACATCTAACCTATAGACTTGTTAATATGATTTCACTATATGGCCAAAAGTATCGGACACTTCAGATTTTCATATTTTTAGAATTTCTCCGTAAGGATTATGACTGCCTCTCAAACTTCAAATATGAATAGAATCTGTAACTCACATTTTACATTGAAGATTCGTCCTGAGGATGAGGATAGCGTGAGATGTTTGACCATCCCGCTTAGTGTAAGATCCCATTGATTGCAAAGATGACGTTGTTCAGTAGCATCGGTCTCAGACTCGACGATAACTCAGGAATTTGGTCTCTAAACATCTAACCTATAGATTTGTTAATATGATTTCCTTCTATGGCCAAAGTATCCGGACACTTTCAGATTTTCACACATTTTTAGACTGCCCTCAAACTTCAAATGAAAAGAATGGAATGCCACATTTACATTGAAGATTCAGTACAAGGATGGATAGCGTGAGGATGTTTGGCTTAAGCCATCCCGCCCAAATTGATCCATTGATTGCCGAAAGATGACGTTGTTCAGTAGCATCCGGTCTCGGAGATTCGACGACATAACTCAGGGCCAATTTGGTCTCTAAACATCTAACCTATAGACTTGTTAATATGATTTCACTATATGGCCAAAAGTATCCGGACACTTTCAGATTTTCATATTTTTTAGAATTTCTCCGTAAAGGATTAAGTGACTGCCCTCAAACTTCAAATATGTAAAGAATAGACTGTAACTCACATTTTACATTGAAGATTCGGTCCTGAGGATGAGGATGGCTGTGTTTGACTTAAGCATCCCTTAAGTGTCCAAGATCCCATTGTTGCCGAAGATGACGTTGTTCAGTAGCATCAGTCTCGGAGTTCGACGACATACCAGGACCAATTTGGTCTCTAAACATCTAACCTATAGACTTGTTAATATGATTTCACTATATGGCCAAAAGTATCCGGACACTTTCAGATTTTCACATTTTTTGACTGCCCTCAAACTTCAAATATGCAATGAATGACTGTATCATTTTACATTGAAGATTCGGTCCACAAGGGATGAGGATAGCGTGAAGATGTTTGACTTAAGCCATCCCGCTTAAAGTGTCCAAGATCCCATTGCCGAAGATGACGCTTGTTCAGTGGCATCCGATCTCAGACTCGACAAACTCAGGCCAATTTGGTCTCTAAACATCTAACCTGAACTTGTTATAGTTTCACTTGGCCAAAGTATCGGACACTTTCAGATTTTCATATTTTTAAAATTTCTCAGTAAAGAGTTAAGTGACGCCCTCAAAATATGTAAAGAATGAACTGTAACTCATTTTGTGAAGATTCGGTCTAAAGGATGAGGATAGTGAGGATGTTTGACTTAAAGCCATCCCCTTGAGTGTCAAGATCCCATTGATTGCCGAAGATGACGTTGTTCAGTAGCATCCGTGTCCAGACTCAGGCTGACGATACTCAGGGCCAATTTGGTCTCAAACATCAACCTATAGATTTGTTAATATGATTTCACTATAGTGCCAAAGTATCCGGACACTTTCAGATTTTTCATTTTTGACTGCCCTCATAAACTTCAAATGTGAAAGAATAGACATAACTCATTTTACATTGAAGATTGATGAGGATGAGGGATAGCGTGAGATGTTGACTTAAGCCATCCGCTTAGAGTGTCAAATCGCATGTTGCCGAAAGATGACATTGTTCAGTAGCATCCGTGTCTCAGACTTCGCTGACATAACTCAGGGCAATTTGGTCTCTAAACATCTAACCTATAGATTGTTAATGTGATTTACTGACTTGCAAAAGTATCCGGACACTTTCAGATTTTCAATATTTTGAATCTCGAATAAGTTTCCCTCAAACTTCAAATGATGTAAAAATAGACTAGTAACTTCATTTTACATTGAAATTCGGTCTGAGATGAGGATAGCGTGAGATGTTTGACTTAAACCATCCAGCTAGAGATGTATCCAAGATCCCATTGTTGCGAAAGATTGTTGTTCAGTAGCATCCGGTCTCAGACTCGGCGACCTAACTCAGGGCCAATTTGATTCTAAACATCTAACCTATAGATTTGTTAATATGATTTCACTATAGCCAAAAGTGTCAGGACACTTTCAGGTTCACATTTTTTGACTGCCCACCTCAAACTTGCTAAATGTGTATCAAAAGAATGAGCCTTAACTCACATTTTACGATTCGGTCCACAGGGATGAGGATATGAAGATGTTTGACTTAATACATCCGCTTAAAATTGTCCAAGATCCCATTGATTGCCGAAGATGACGTTGTTCGGTAGCATCCGGTCTCTCGACGACGTAACTCAAGGACCGAATTTGATTCTCTAAACATCTAACCTATAGATTTGTTAATATGATTTCTATTAAAATGTCGGACACTTTCGAATTTTCACATTTTTGACTGCCTCAAACTTCAAATGTGTAAAGAATAATTTGTAACTCACATTTTACATTGAAGATTCGATTCACAAGGGATGAGGATAGCGCGTGAAGACGACTTAAGCCATCCAGCAAAGTGTCAGATCCCATTGATTGCCGAAAGATGACGTTGTTCAGTAGCATCGGTCTCAGACTCGACGACATAACTCCAGGACCCAATTTGAGATATAAAACATCTAACCTATAGATTTGTTATTATGATTTCACTATGGCCAAAAGTATCCGGACACTTTCAGATTTTCACATTTTGACTGCCCTCAAACTTCCAAATGATATAAAGAATAGACTTATCACATTTTACTGAAGATTCGTCCTAGGGATGAGGATAGCGTGAAGATTTGACTTAACCATCCCTTAGAGTGTCCAAGATCCCATGTGATTGCCAGATGAGCGTTGTTCAGGTAGCATCGGTCTCGAATGAACATCGACACTAACTCAGGCCATATTTGGTCCTCTAAACATTTTAACTATAGACTTGTTATTATGATTTCACTTATCTGGACCAAAGTTCGGACACTTTCCAATTTTCACATTTTTGCGACTGCCTCAAACTTAATATGGAAAGATTAGACATGTAACTCAATTTTACATTGAAGATTCGGTCCAGGATGAGGATAGCGTGAAGATGTTTGACCAAGCCATCCCTTAGAGTGTCCAAGATCATTGAGCCGAAGAGATGACGTTTTCAGTAGCATCCGAGTCTCAGACTCGACGACTTAACTCAGAATGGTGGTGGTCTCTAAACATCTAACCTACTTGTTAACTACTTTCTCAGCTATGAGTCCAGGAAAGTATCGGACACTTTCGGATTTTCTATTTATTTGAATTTCTCAGGGATTAAGTGATGTCCTCAAACTTCAAATATGTAAAAGAATGAGCTGTAGCTCATTTTACATTGAAGATTCGGTCCTTAGGGATGAGCGGAGGGATGATTGACAACATCATCCATGAAGGTGTCAGATCCATTGATTGCCGAAAGATGACGTGTTCAGTAGCATCAGTCTCGAGACTCGAGACATAACTCAGGCCAATTTGGTCTCTAAACATCTAACCTATAGATTTGTTAATATGATTTCATATATGGCCAAAAGTATCCGGACACCTTTCAGATTTTTCACCATTTGCTGCCTCAAACTTCAAATAGTAAGAATTAACTGTAACTCACATTTTACATTGAAATGTCGTCCTGAGGATGAGGAAGCGTGAAATGATTGGTTTAGCCATCCCTTAGAAGTATCCAAGATCCCATTGATTGCCGAAAGATGGACGTTGTTCAGTAGCATCCGGTCTCTAGACTCGACGACATAACCAGGGCCAATTTGGTCTCTAAACATTAACCTATAGACTTAGAAGTTAATATGATTTCACTATATGGCCAAAAGTAGTCGGACACTTTCAGATTTTCACATTTTTTGCCCCTCAAACTTCAAATGTGTAAAAGAATGACTGTAACTCATTTTACATTGAAGATTCGGTCCTGAGGATGAGGATAGCGTGAGGATGTTTGACTTAGAAGCCAGCTAAAGTTCAAGATCCCAGTGATTACCGAAGATGGCGTTGTTCAGTAGCATCCAGGTCTCGAACTCGACGGACATAACTCAGGGGACCAATTTGGTCTCTAAACATCAACCTATAGATTGTTAATATGATTTCACTATATGGCAAGTATCCGGACACTTTCAGATTTGTTTCATTTTTGACTGCCCTCAAACTTCAAATGTGTAAAGAATTAGACTTATTCACATTTACTGTGAAGATTCTCCTGAAGGGATGAGGATAGCGTGATAAGATGTTTGACTTAGCCATCCCTTAAGGTGTCCAAGATCCCATTGATTGCCGAAAGGAAGCGTTGTTCAGTAGCATCCGGTCTCAGACTTCGACGACATAACTCAGGGCCAATTTGGTCTCCAAACATCTAACCTATAGACTTGTTAATATGATTTCACTATATGGCCAAAGTATCCGGACACTTTCCAATTTTCATATTTTTTTAGAATTTCTCCGTAAGGGATTAAGTATAAAACTTCAAATATGTAAAGAATGAACTGTAACTCACATTTTACATTGAAGATTCGGTCCCTGAGATGGATGAGGATGTTTGACTTAAGCCATCCAGCAGAGTGTCAAGATTGATGATTGCCGAAGATGACGTTTTGTTCAGTTGCATCCGGTCTCGGAGATTCGACGACGCAACTGGGGCTAATTTGGTCTCTAAACATCCCAACCTATGAACTTGTTAATATGATTTCACTATATGGCCAAAGTATCGGACACTTTCAGATTTCATTTTTTGACTGCCCTCAAACTTCAAATATGTAAAAATAGACGCAACTCCACGGCTTTACATTGAAGATTCGATCCCACAGGGATGAGGATAGCGTGAGGGGATGTTTGACTTAAATACATCCCTTACGTATCCAAGATCCCATTGCCGAAGATGACGCGTTGTTCAGTAGCATCCAGTCTCGGAGACTCGATGACATAACTCGGGGCCAATTTGGTCTCTAAACATGGTACTTACGTATTAACGCCACCGAGGCTACAGCTTGGCGGTAATGCGCCAATAAAGAGCAATCTTGTTTACAAAAACCGCCAAATTGGCGTTAATACGTAAGTACGAAAACCGCCAAATTGGCGTTAATACGTAAGTAAAAAAACCGCCAAATCTGTGGCCTCGGTGGCGTTAATACGTAAGTACCCTAAGCATCTAATCTATAGACTTGTTAATATGATTACACTACATGGCCAAAAGTATCCGGACACTTTCAGATTTTCATATTTTTTAGAATTTCTCCGGAAAGAATCAACTGACTGTCCTTAAATTTCGACCATGTAAAGAATACACTGTATCTCACATTTTACATTGAAGATTAGGTCCTAAGGGCAATTAGGGGACCGTCTACAAACTAATGAAGACAGAAAACTTTGTGGCCCACCCCGCTTCCCAGAATACTAATAACAAGATGAAACTTTCAAAAATGGTTATGTTTAATGTGCATAATATTTACAGGAGTTTTCGGAAACTCAGCACAAATATTTGGGAAGATATAAAGATTTTCTTAAAAAAAACCTAAATTTCCCCGCCTGTTGTTTGCTTATAACATGCACAGTTTTCTGTTATATTATACGAAACTTACAGAAAAAATGACAACATATTACAAAAGCATTGTGTAAAAATTTGGGGGAAAAATTTCAGTATAACAGGAAATATGAGCATTTTTAGTAAATAATGTTTTACTGCGCATGCGTGAAACATAACGTAATTTTGCTTTTACAACTTTAAAGCCAGATATATAGGACAATACATATAAGAAATTCAGTTCAATATCAATAGTATTCAGAAAGATATCGGCATTACAACGAACAGAATTTCAGCTTCTATCGAAGAGGAGCTAAAAGATGAGGGGTTGTTGACAAAAATTGATGTTTTTTAAACTTATATCTTTGAATAGTTGTATTGAATTGTATAGTGGTTACAAATTTGCTAAATACTCATGAGAACTTGTAATATTTTTAACGAATGAAAAAATATATATTTGTAGAATTATTAAAATATTTTAAGAAAAGAAATTTTTTAATTAGATAAAAAAAATCGTTTGAGCATGAAAGGAATTAATTTAAAAATATCGCTTGGCCGTAAAATTATATCAATATATAGCTTGTTAATAATCATGCAAATAATATAATTAAAGTAATAAAATTTTTGTTATTTATAGTGCCTAATTAGCTGGAATTTAGGTTATGCACGTAATTGATAAACATTTTTTACTAAAAATCCTCATATTCCCTGTAATATTCAAAAAAAATTTCGAAATTTTTACAAAATGCTTCTCTAACATATTTTCACTTTTTCTGTAGGTTTCGTATAATATAACAGAAAACTCTGTATGTTATAAGCAAAAAACAGGCGGGAAAATTTGGGATTTTTTTAAGAAAACCTTCCCAAATATTCGTGCTGAGTTTTTACGAAAATTCCTGTACATATTATGAACAATAAACATAACTATTTCTGAAAGTTTCTTGTTGTTATCAGTATCCTGTGAAACGGAGTGGACCAAAAAGGTTTTTGTCTTCATCAGTTTGTAGATGGTCCCCTAATTGCCCCAGGACCGAATCTTCAATGTAAAATGTGAGTTATAGTCTATTCTTTACATGGTCGAAGTTTAAGGGCAGGCAGTTAATCCTTTCCGAAGAAATTTTTAAAAAGAATGTGAAAATCTGAAAGTGTCCGGATACTTTTGGCCATATAGTGTAGACTGCATAGCAATCAATGTTAGCTGCTTAGCAATCATATGGACTGACTGCATAGCAATCCTATGGACCGACTGCAGAGAAATCCTATGGACTGACTGCAGAGCAATCCTATGGACTCACTGCAGAGCAATCCTATGGACTGACTGCAGAGAAATCCTCTGGACTCACTGCAGAGCAATCCTCTGGACTCACTGCAGAGCAATCCTCTGGATTCACTGCATAGCAATCCTATGGACTGACTGCATAGCAATCCTATGGACT
>BGPR01001400.1:207780-228972 GCA_013235015.1 Araneus ventricosus
GCTGAGTGGGCGCCGCTTTCTGTATCACAAACAAGTAACATGACTGCATAAAAGAATGGCCCACGAAGCTGAGAACATTCAGCAGAAACTCTCCTAGAAGATGAAATTAAAACAAAGCAGTTAGAAGATCAGGGAGAGATCAACATATCCATCGAGAGCTCTGAAATGAAATGGCTGAGTGGGCGCCGCTTTCTGTATCACAAACAAGTAACATGACTGCATAAAAGAATGGCCCACGAAGCTGAGAGCAAATAACTCAGTGTTCTAGGCAGAACTGCCATCCGTTCACTTGACTTAACCGAATCTAAAACCATAATTTGTAACGATAGGCCAGCACGCTTACTAAAAATCAAAAATCAACATCCCCGATGGCCAGAAAAATATACATCAGATGATCTTGGCAAAATATATTATAAAGCTTGGTTGGATGAAAGCTCAGTCAGGCCACCAAGGAAATGAGAAGTTAGACGAGATGGCAAAACAAGCTAAGAAGAGCTAACCATTAGGTTCACAAGAGTTATAACGTGTCCTGGCATTAGGAATACAAAAAAAATACAGAAGAAACAAAAAAGTAAGAACTCAATTGGCGAACGTTTTCAAAGGCCACTCACCATCGGAGTTCTAATCTCCATTTCTTCCATTCTAATTATTTTCTTTTATGTGTTTTAATTATTTTAATTATTAAAGCATGATTTTTTTGTTGCTTGATTCTGTATTAATTTGTTTGTTAATTGTGGACAATATTGTTGATGCAATCCCTGGATGCTGCGGTTTTGGCGCGCAGAAGATGTATTGTTATCGCTATTGTTTACTTCTTCTGTATTTTTTTGTATTCAGTTATTTGTATTTTGTATTTTATTGGAAGTTGCAGCATTTTTGCGCCATTCTGTCTAATACAAAGTTTAATTAATTTTTTAAATTTTGATATCTTTTGTTAAATTATATTAAGTGTAATTGTTAACATTAGGAAATCCTTCAGACATCTAAAAAACACATGCAAAGCCTGGATATTGGAAAAGTGTCAGATCTTTTGGAACAACGCTACAGGAGGCAGAACCATACACGGGGCTATCCCAATTGTCTCAAGAAAAATGGCAGGATTTAAGAAAGCATTCATACGAGTCATCACCGGGAATGTTCAATTCTCAGCCTATATCTGCAGATACGACAAGCAGGTTACAAATAGCTGCTGTTGTGTGAAAACAAGAGACGCAATGCACTATGCAACTATCTGCCCGTTCACAGTTCCGTGGCGTATGATGAAAACCAATCGGCAATAACTTCCCACTCTGGCTCCAAACCTAACTAAAATAATATGCTCTCGGAACAAAATACTTCAGCTTATGAAATTCTTAAAACAAAATAAAAAGCTCCAAAATATGTTTCAGAACCTCATGAATGACGACTCTTCAGAAAAAAATTCTTCTCATAGACCACATGTAGTGCAAATCCTTCCGCAATAGAGACTCTCAAGACATCAACAACCACACATGTATCAACACCTCCATAGGTTTCCTCTTTTAATATGGACTTTTACGTTGACATTTTTTGCAAGACTTTACCAATCCGCAATTAATGATAGCTCCTTGGATCCCCTCACCTCCGTGAATATGGATTCTTTTATGCTGTTTTTTCCATATGCAATCAAGGACATTTCTTTGCCTCCAACTGCTCTTTTTTCTCCTCTCTTTCAGCGTGAAAAACCGCAAATTCTATCTCTAAACCGAGGTATAGGACATCGGGACAAGGTTTTGCAGAGTGATTTTTTTGTTCCAGCTTCCACCTAAGCGTTCGAACCGTATTTTTCCGTTTCCCATTTTCAGTTCAAAAGCATATGATTCATGTTTAGGTGTATAATTTTTTCAACTACCATGGATAATATATTCTTAAAATTCCTGACTTGATTAAACGCAATAAAAATCCATTGTTCACTACAAAAACTAATTTTAAAGGTTTTAACCCTTTAACTACTGCATTATGAACTACTGAAAATTTCTTCATAAATATATTTTTTTAGCTGCCATATTGATAATTAAAGAATATACAAGAAAAAAATCTCCCCGGTGCAAAATTTAATTTATTAGAACTAATTAATTAAAGTGGTACTTAAAAGTACCGTCAGTACACTAGGTATAAATTTCCTCATAATAGAAAAAAATTACAGATGATATTTTTAATGAAATTTAACGTCTTAAAAATGCTAAATAACCAAAAAACACTCATAATAAAAGAAAGAAATTATCAAATTGACATAATTTTATTTTATACATAATAAAGGTAGAAATTCACATTTGATGATAATCATAAAAACAATTTTTTTTTCATTTACGCACAAAAATATATTACAAATTGAGCATTTTGAATGTGGTTTTGGTTGAATATTTTTGAGTGCACAGAATTCACAACGTCCTCGATTCGACACGAATGTTGGCCAATGGCATCCTCTATTTTCTAAACGAACATCATTAGAAACAGACAAATTTCCTTTTCTTCTCTTTTTTGCACAAAAAGTTTGTTCATCTCCATTAGATTTAGGTCTCCCATTTCGTTTTGGTTGTGGTTTTGATTTTGTTAGTAATCCTTTGGTAATGTAGCGCTTATATTCGAGGGACGACATTTTCTCACGACGCACTTCCACATATGCAATATATGAATTTACATATGCCATTTCTAGCATAGCAAAAAAAGCCTGTGCCACCATTTTTTCGATTTCCTGTCCCTATCATAAATAGCACGTAACATGTCGGCTTTATCAATTCCCCCCATGTGTCCATTGTAGTCTTTTACAACAATGGGTGCGGTAACGTCAATTTGGTACCATCTTTGAGTCTCCTTTGGACTTTGCAAGTGTCGTTTCCATGATAATTCGAAAGAAAGTGTACGGATCGATTGTCCTTCCATTTGAAGAAGAATATTCCTTGATCAGATATTTGATAATCTAAGTCCCCTCGTTTCATTTTTTTATCATCAATAAGTTTGGGTAACCCAAGTCTATCAGGACGAATGGTGCCGACTGCATATATATATTTCGTTTTCAAATACTAAAATAGTGGCACGGAAGAAAAAAAATTGTCCATGATGATGTACTGGCTACGTGTACTGGTGGTACTTATAAGTACCACCGAATAATTCGACCGTTAATCACATTACATAATCTGTTATCTTATAATGATTGGTCAAATAATATTCTAAGACAATACAGAATGAATAAAAAAAATGCAACACTTACATTTGGTTTGATATTATATATTTATAGCAAAAAAAAAAAGATAAGAGCAGCAATCCGCACAAAATGGCAGCAAAAGAACGCAATGTCCGTTCGAAAATAGCTTTCTTCCTCGCAAAATTCATCAGCCGAGAACAACTACTGCCATTTTTCATGAAAAAGTAGAGTTAAAAGACTGTTTCTAAAACGTACCATCAGAATATAAGTAATGGTTGTTGTGCTATAAAGTTTTAAAGTGATTGGTACTTATAAGTACCGTCAGTAGATAAAGGGTTAAAGCTATTTGATAAAAATAGTTGAATTCTTAATGTTAAACCGGAACAAGTTGGAAGCCAGGCACGGGGATGAGAGGCTGGTGTTGCTGTAGCTGTCGCTTATTGTAATTAGATTTATCATCTATTTTACTTTTTAGTTATTGACGCATCATATATTTATAGAGGAAAAGATCGGAAATCTATCCAATCGTAACGCTGATCCTCTTCAGCAAAATTTATATTTCAGCATCTAAAAGTTTTATAATTTGAAAATATCAATTCAAAACTTATCCTTAGGGGAAAACTATTTTACGAATCCAGTAAATTTCATTAAATATTTAAAGGATACATAAAATATAGAGTAAACCAATCTTCTATACAAAGTCAAAACACTTTAATAGTACTTAATCATTAAATCTGCTTCTCTACCCTATTAGCACAAGATATTCCACGGTATCTCCACAATATTATTCGATATTCTGAATACCGTACAATAACGTGGGGATATCGTAGCAATATTGTGGAGCATCTTGTGCTAATAGGGTAGATTTTAATTGAAGGATTAAAAATTTAGCAGCACTAATCGCAATACTACGAAACAGAAAAATAACATCCATTTTCCTTTTTCGGAATAAATGAATGCAACTTAAAGTTTTAAAATATAGATTAATGAAAGAATATTAAAATAAAGAGAGAAGTCTAAGATTCAGTAATGAAATTTTGAAGTGCTTCTTCTCAAAACTAGGAAAAAAATCTAATGCAAAATACTCTTAAATGAAAAAAGAGAAAGAAAAGTTTTATATCTTATATGTCAGAAACTCCAGTAATTCCTTTTAATAATTTTCTGCTTTTTTTGGCATTCTATTGAAGAAGATGTTAACATAAACTTCAAAAGATGTTTACATAGGGTTTGAAAATTAATAGCAAAATCTCGTTTTCTGAAATATTTTGCTATCGAAATTGGATTTGTGTCAAAAGAAATTGGAAATTTTAAAGACTTTCTTGTGAAATGTCTGTTACTATTAGTAGTGCTTCTTCCAGAGGAACATTTAGAATTTTAATGCGTTCATTTTTTTCAGTGACGGAAGTAATTCAAATATCATTATACCCATATATAGTATACCCATGCGTATGCTAACGGCTTAAGTAAATATAAACTGGATACGAAATATAAATCTAATTATTTAACGAATCAAAAACACATGTTTGTTGGAAATCAAGCTTGTTAAAATTTAATTCTTAATCTATACTTCAGTCTGTTTGTGAAAGGTATTTAAAATAGAGAGAATTTATCTAACTTTCAACTTCTCAGAGCCTCACTAGATGTCCCTATGAATGCATGCAATGAGAGAGTATATAAAAGGAAATTGTTTAAACGGCCTTGGCACCCTTTTGCAATGCTTCCTAAACTGTCATAAACGGATTTAATGGTAAAAAAAATAATATTTTATGTGGTGAAAGTGAAAGAGGTCTTCCATATTTAAAAATGATCAAATCCTACCAGTGAAAGACAGAAGATCTGATACGAGGGATGTTCCGAAAGTAAGTTTCGTCATGCTTTTTCGCAAAGAAGCCTTATTGAAAACACAAACATACAATGACATACACTGTAAAAAAATCCCGTAAAATTTACGGTTTTAAACTGGCAGCTGGGTTGGTTGTGCAAAACCGTAAAAGTTACGAAGTAAATCCGTAGGCACAACGGTTTTTTACCATACAGGAACAAGTTTTTCCCGTAAAAGTTACGAAGTAAATCCGTAGTCACAACGGTTTTTTACCGTATGAAATCAAGTTTTCTCCGTAAAAATTAAGTCATCGAAGTAAGTGACGTCATCGACTGAGTTGAGTTGTTTTTCTTCTTCTGTTCGAGTTGAATTGAAATGTGCTGATGTGTATTATCAATTAGGAATATTAATTAATCAAGGCTTTATTATTAATTTCAATTAATCTAATTTTTAATCGAACTTACTTGGACGATTTCGATGCAAGATGGTGACAAAACTTCTAACTCCTCTAAGCCGGGGATCGAAACCGCGTTCTTAGAAATAAAAGGCAGTCGCTCTAACCACTAGACCACCGGAGACTTCATAAAATGAAGTAAAAATAATCTATTTGAGTTTTAAAGTCACTATGGCTCTAGTGGCGCCACCTAGTGGTGTAAAAATCAACTATTGCCAGAACATGTGTCTTAAGGTTAGCTTTCATGAGTGACAACAGGTTACTGCAACATGTATAAACAACAGCGGAGATGGAACCCTATTAAAAACATGAAATGAATGCAATAAAAATACATTTAAGAAAAGGAAAAGATATCGTACGGAAAGCAATACCATATGACGAAAAATAGAATTGGAACTGACGGTTTTAAACCGTTTATGGCTGGAGCGGAAAACGGGGAAAAACCGTTATGTTAACAAAACAGCTTTAAACCGTCAAATATACGGAAAAAGTCCGGGAAAAAAACGGATATTTTTTACAGTGTAACAAAATACATACTCTTGGCTATTTTTCCGCATATTCACCACAGACATTGGTGCATTTGTCGTACAGTGAAATCAATTTCAAGAAACCACCCTGGCAAAACTCGGTTCCCAGCAAGCGAAGGAAGAAGTTCTTCACACCCCGCTGCACCTCTTCATTGCTTCGGAAGTGACGTCCCGATTGTGCTGACTTGATTTCAGGAAAAAGGTGAAAGTCTGATGGGGCAAGTTCGGGACTGTAGGCCGGGTGATCCAATCTCTCCCATCTCAGGTGACGGATGTGTTCTTTTGTATCCCTTGAAGTGTGGGGGTCTTCCATTATCGTCCAAGGTCAAAACATCTCGAGTCAAGAGCCTTGGTCTCTGGCGACCAATGGCGAACTTCAGTTTGGTGAGGGTGCCGCACTGATGGCCCCTGAAGTTAGGAAAAGAATGAAAATGGCACCCTTCGCGTTCCAGAACACTGTCAGCATAACCTTCCCTGTGGAGTGCGACACTTTGAATTTTTCGTTACGGGTGAGCTAGGATACTTCCACGCCATTGAGACGGACTTGGTTTCAGGGGTAAAGTTGTGCACTAATGTCTCACCTCCTGAGATGATCCTGGAAAGAAAGTCATTTCCCTCTCTCTGGTACCGTAACAAGTGTTCGAGGATCATTGTCATTCTTGTAGTCTTGTAATCAGGGTGCCAAAGGACCTCACAAAAAAATTACCTGGCTACAATCCCGATCTTGCCCCATCAGACTTTCAAATTTTTCCTGCAATGAAGTCAGCATTATCGGGTCGTCATTTCAGAAGTATTGAAGAGATGCATCTGGCTGTGAAGAAACTCCTTCGCTCGTTGGGCAACAATTTTTGCCACGATGGTTTCTTGAAATTGATTTCACTGTACGGCAAATGCACCAATATCGGTGATGGATATGTGGAAAAATAGCCCAAAGTTTGCATTTTGTTATGCCGTAGTATGTTTTTGTTTGTAATAAAGCTTCATTGGGAAAAAGCATGATGAAACTTAACTTTCGGAACGTCCCTCGTAAAATTTTTTTCTTAGTTTTGGTTATGTTCATGACGATTTGAAGAGAATTATTTTTTGGGGGTGTGCGCTTTAGTGCTGAATTTAACCCTCTGAGCGGCGCAAACGACTTTTTACGTTTTTCGTGTTCAGTTCAAAAGCGGATAGCTCGTATTTATATGTACATTTTCTTAAACAATCATGGATAAAGTGTTCTTACGATTCCAGAGATATAATTAAATGCAAAAAAGATCGATTCATTTACTTTAAAGATAAGTTTTCTAACCTGATAGCTAAAAGTGCAAAATAATTGGGCGCTCAGAGGTTTAAAAGTTATTCTTTATAAAACACTATACATTAAATTCCTTTTACACAATCTTTTAATAAAAGCAATTGTGTAGTATTATTCGCAACGATTCAAAATGTATTTCATTTCAGATTTGTTGTTTGATTAAAACACATCCTCTTGAAACCCTCAAGCACTAATTAAGCTTTATAATTAAATTTAATTGATTTTTTCAGATCTGAATGTTATAGCTCTTGAACTGTGGATGTTTGTTCCGGTTTAGCCTGTCAATGCATTTTCTCTTGATTGATAGATTGAATTCTGAATTTTTTTAAAACCTTTTTTTAAAAAAATATGACGACACTTTACAGTAGTGTAGTCGAAAAATAAGCAGTGCCGAGACGAATACTTACGGATCCTACTATGGAGTGGATTGAGGTCGCTTTTCATTGGCTCTCAGCGTCACGTGACTTCGCTTGCTCCTGAATGATGTCGTAGGAGCGCGCTTAGTTTGGATTTCGATTTTTGTCTTAGCTATTATATCATGGGAACCAAAATTATCTTTTAATTACGATTATTTGGATATTTCTAAAGGGGATGATGAATTCAAGATAAAAATAATTTTGGTTTCTCCATGATACAATAGCTAATACAAAATCGAAATCCAAACTAAGAGCGCTCCTATGACATTATTCAGAAGCAAGCGAAGTCACGTGACGCTGAGAGCCAATGAAAAGCGACCTCAATCCAAACCATACTAGGATCCGTAAATATGCTGCCGAGAAGCTCTAATCTGGGTGACAAAATTCGCGCTGTTTTTAGGACGTTCTCACAATTTTTTCTTATTTATATCTTGAAAAAAAAGCAGTACCAGGAAGACGTTCTGGATCCACTACACGTCTGATACCTTAGGATTAAACAATTTACAGGAGCGATTAGAGATGGGGCAAATTAATTTCGTCTGATAACTTAGGATGAGACAATTTACAGGAGCGATTAGAGATGGGGCAAATTAATTTCGTCTGATACCTTAGGATAAGACAATTTACAGGAGCGATTAGAGATGGGGCAAATTAATTTCTTGGGGAGGACGCATTTTGCACCTCTTCGCTGACATGGCTACGGCTCAGAATCCGATAACCTACAATTTGGTGTTAAGACGGCATTCGAAACGTCTTTCTTCTAGATTGTGTTTTTGAGTCATTGCATATTCATGTATACACAGACGCCCAGATAGCAAAGAAGTTTGCGGAAAGGTTGCCATTTCACGTTCCATAGGCTGTCGACGAAAGCATTTCCGCGCAAACCATTTCGGAAACCATTACCGCAAGGTTTATGTAGGAAAGCTTTTTATGTACTACCTCACCGACAAGGTTTGAATGACAAGTCCGCGAAAACACTTCCACGTAAACCGTTTCGAAAACTATTCCCGGAAAATTGACGTAGGAAAGCTTGTCATGAACCTCCTGTCACATCTTGCCCTGCCCGGTATAGTGGTTAGTGCGCTTGCCTTTCAACTCTATGAACGCGGGTTCGCTCTGAGGGAGTTGAAGTTTTGTCACAATCTACAACGAAATCGTACAAGTAAGTTCAATTGAAAGTTAGATTAATCAAATTAATTGAAATTAATAATCAAGCTTTGATTAATTAAGATTCCTAATTGATCTAATTAATTGACATTCAGATAGCTCGAAGTTGGACTAAAATGACGTCAGAAAATAACAGGGGATATAAAAAAGTTGTTGGACCCCTTTGAAGAGAGGATGAAGAAAAGGGGGTAGGAGTACGGCTTCGGACGGGGGAAGGGGTTCTATTTTGTCCGCCGAAGGAGGGCTCTTAGCAACCTTTTGAAAGGCCTGAAATAAGCTTGAGTAAAGCCTGAAACAAGCTTGTGGTAAAAGCTTGGGGAAATCTTACTAAAAACCTTACAGAAAACCTTGTTACTTGTTGACTAGCGAAACTTTCCGCTTACCTTGCCGAAAGGTTCAACCCTTGTCATGGAAACCTTTGTGACAACCTTTTACCCTTGCCGACGACAAGGTTTCTAAAACCTTTTAGACAAGCTTTCTTTGCTATGTGGGACGGTCAGATAGACAAAGTTTTAAAGGAATTGGCCTCAAACTTGGTAAAAATCTTAATTTCTGGTTATAAATTCACTTACTAAATTTCATAGATCTAGCTCGTTGCCCTTTTGAATTATATGAGAACATATAGGCGGGCAAATTTCCCATTGGTGGATTTCGTACAAGATTCCTTACATATTTCCAATTTTTATAAAAAAGACAACAATTCGAATTTATTTTGTCCAGTTCTTTTCCATTTGTGAGTTATCATATTGAAAAACAGACAGACAAAGCAACACAGAGATATACATAATTCTAATAACGTTAACTTCGATCTCAGGAATGTCTAAAACGCGAAGATTTATCAAAACCTCGAATTCAAATTTATTGGAAAGAAATAACATTCATTCTAAGAAAGTAAAAAATGTTAAGAATTTAAAAAAAGGAGGAAGAATTCATTTAATGAATGTAGAGCAAATTTAAAGCAATTATCTTTACAAGTCAGACAGTTCTTAAATAACATAATTTGAATTACATTAGAGTGACTCATTATTCAGGTCTTAAATAATTACAGTTCCTAATCAGTGCTTCTTGAAGCAGTTATTTACTTAATTTAATTTGTCTTATGCTATTTCTATACCTTCCATTTTCCAGAGAAGATTTCTGCTGCTCTAGAAAATTTCAAAATCCTTAATTAAGACTAAATAATGTTAACTAAGAGTTTGTTTCATGCTCTTTGTTTCCTGCTGTCTTGACTATTATTTAGGAAATTAAAATTTGTTTAATGAGTCAACAATGCAATTTCGTAGATAATTTAAATTCGGAAAATTTTCACTCTGGGATTTTAATTTATTTGACAGTATAGTTATATCATATTCAGTTAGTTACATTTACGTTACAGTTTAATGTTTTCCAAATTAACAAATTAATATAATTTTTTTTGGAATCTATTTTTGTTTCAGCGTTTATTTATGGATGTCACCATGTTGTACTGGATTTTTTTTTCATTTGCATTATGGCTGGTGCAACTGTCGTGTCACCATGAGCGCGTCTAATCTTTAGTGATTTAGATCAATTTTTTCTTTTATTTTCGCCGCAAAATGTCCCCGAACTTGCAAATGTGAAAGTTCCCTGTCAGTTGAACGGGCATATGCAGAAAAATTTAATGAAAATAAAAAAAAGAAAGAAAGAAAAGAAGAAAAGAAACATAAAGAAAAGGCGACATCACAACATACGCACTGAAAACAAGATTTTTTGATTATAAAATATAAATTAAATACTACTGATAAAAATACAGTAGAACCCCGCTGATCCGAACTGCCTGTTCGGATTACTAGAAATTCCGATAAAAATAGAAAAGAAAAAGATGTGCACTAAAAATGTCAGTTATAAGTACTCAGTACTACTATCTTTTAAATTCTTTTATTCAAAAGCAGTAGAAAGAGAATATGTCTCCCATTTTCATTAGAATAATGAATGTGCTCCTGTATGAAGTGACCTTATCTTACGGCGAATTCAAGAAGAGATTCATTCCGGGAAACTAGTGAGCCGTGACGGAGGAGGATAAAGAATAGACTTTTGCTTTCTTCCTCCACGTGCAATCTTTACAGGTTCAACCCCTAATTTTCCGAGAAATGAATCATCCACTTCCTGCTAGCTCATTCTCTTACGAACACGCTTATTCCCGACACGTCATTCTCTTCTATAAAATCGAAATAACTTGTTTTGTGTTGATGGCGTTAAGTTTATTATTTAATTTTAATTCACATTTTAAGCATTTCAATTATGTCAAATAAACGGAAACATAGTGTATGCTCACTAAAAGACAAATTAGATGGGCTAGAACATCTAGACAGAGGCGAATCAGCCAAGAAATGCATGCTGAAAAAGTACTTTTTTGTTTTTAGTAGTATATTTAAATCTTTTCAGGTGATCTTTTCAATTACATAAAATTTTCGAAAAGAAAATCGATTCAGAATAACTTGTATTTCGGATTAGCGGGATTCTACTGTATATAAACAAAACTCACTAAGCCTAAAATGCACATGGAAACATTACAGAAGATTGAAATGGGAAGAAACAGTAATAAATCAGGTGTACATATATCAGTATAACATACTTGGGGACATTCTGTACAACTTGGGAGAAGAAAGTATTTAAAACATTAATTGATTGGCTTGATTGAGGCACAGACTATGGAAGATAAGTCGAATTTGGGTGGAGGTTGAGAAATTGTTCTGAATCTGGATCTGGTGATAGAAGGGATTCGTTGATCAGAAGATATTCCACAAGGTTCCTTGTTTTAATTCTGACTTAACCTCTTAAAGGGCTAGTCAGTATTAAAACAAGGAAGAAGGGCTATAATAAAAATACTTTGGGAATGACTTTAATTTAAGAAAGGAACTCATTCAACTCATTGGATGGTGTTAATTTTTTGTAAAATAATTTTATTAATTAATAATTAATTACCAAGTCAATACATTTCGTTATGGTTTGAAATAAGAAGTTGGGACATCTAGACTTTTGTTTCATCGAAAAATTTGGATCAAATTTATAATAAAATTTAGATCAAATTAATAATAAAATTTGGATCAAATTAATACATAATTTGAATCAAATTAATAATAAAATTTGGATCAAATTAATACATAATTTGAATCAAATTAATAATAAAATTTGGATCAAATTAATACATAATTTGGATAAAATTAATAATAAAATTTGGATCAAATTAATACATACTTTGGATCAAATTAATAATAAAATTTGGATTAAATTAATAATAAAATTTGGATCAAATTAATACATAATTTGATATCGAATTAATAATAAAATTTGGATCAAATTAATATATAATTTCGATCAAATTAATAATAAAAGTTGGATCAAATTAATATATAATTTCGATCAAATTAATATATAATTTCGATCAAATTAATAATAAAATTTGGATCAAATTAATAATTAATAAATTTCTTAAAAATTGCATTTAAGAATTGATGAATTTGGCGGCATGTATACTTGCCATGACCTTAAAAAAGGTTAAATCAGTCTCTACATCCTTTTATTCCACTGGTAGATTGTGCTAACTGAATAATGAATAAATTAGATTATTCCTAAAAAGGAAAGAGAAGAATAAATAACTCCACGAGATCTTTTCTTTGAATTGCTTAAAAAGGTCATAAGCACTTTCCTGTTTCTTAGTCAAAGCCTTGTTTTAGGAGGACATTTGAGATTTCACCTACCCGTTATCTACAGACCAAATCTATATTAAGTTTTAAGTACAAATATCGATTTGATTCGATTTCTTTGATTTTCATTTATATCAGAATTATGTAAGTTAGAAATGAAAAACTCGTACTTTTCAATAAAGAGCAGATAACAAGGACAGCATGTTCTAACTCTTCGAATTTTCACATGACATAAACTTGGCAATAAAAAAAGTTATTATTTACTTCAAAATTTCCTCGTTTTTTAACCAGATAACGCCCGGCTTAATTATTTAATTACTTATTGTTAATTAATTACGTGTTATTAATTATTAGTAATTATTAATTTCTTGTTTTCCCTCGTAATGGTACACAAAACACCATAATAATCGTTATCCGTCTGCATGTGTTGAGAAAATAATTTCCTTCAAATCCAAATTGGTATGTTTTGTCCCTGTTTACTTGTTTCACACGTCAATTACAGATTTATACATGGTGAAATCTTATGTTTTGTCATCATCTTTATTTCGATTAAAGATATCTTGTTTCCGAAATAGATGGTAGATAGAATTAAAGTATCCATATTCAGAGCATTTAGAGAATAACATTTATGGCCGGAAGAACGACAAATATCTCTTTAATATCTTTCAGAACATGGAAAATAGAATGATGCAAAAACCTCTAGAAAGAAACTATAGATGAACAGTCTCTCGTTAAGTTAAATTAACGTCCCGTTTTGAAGCAGCACGAAGGTTATTTTCGGACGGACCTCGAAATTTTGATCCGCGGTCAGATGACGAGGACGACACCTCAGATGGCACCGCCTCTCCCAACTTCCACGCCAGACCAGCGGGCGGACGTTTGGCCACTACGTATGATTTGGCCACTATTTATGATATTCCCCATGCACGGCGGATCTTCAGTGGAATCGGGTTTCGAACCTGCGACCCTCCAGTCCCGAGGTCGAGACCTTACAACTAGGTCACTGTGGCCTCGAACAGTATCTCGTACAAACATACAATTGACAAAAAATAATTCAATTCCAGTCATGAAACGTGTTAATTACGACTTGAGGATGGAAAAGATGTTAATAAGCGTCTTAAAAATTGAAATTAATTAGTGCATTTAAGGCAATGAGTTCTAAGGTTTAAAAATGTTGTCATTTTGGCAATTATTCTTTTTTTCCTTGCTTTATTGACGCCATTTACTTTTTATAATCTGATGGCCACTTTATTTTTTATCCCTCTATGAGTTGTGATCAGGGAGACTTCAGTTTTGATCACATTGTAATACCTCGTCGGTAGAAAATGGCAAGAAATTCCTACAAGAAATATATTTCAGAAATTCAGAATGATATTAATTTTCCCGTGAATAAAACTAATGTTCAACATAATATCTGAAACACATTCAAATTTAAAACGAAAGCAATTGAAAAGAAATCTCGGCAAGCAATAACATATCGATTATTCAATCAAATAAGCAGAAGAATGAAAAAGAAAGGAATTCCATTCTCAGCAAAATAAAAAAAAATGAATTTGAATTTATTTTACTTTTGTTTGCAGTTCTAAATAACAACACTACATTTTGCGTTTTTTGTAATGATGCAGAATAAAAGAATATTTTCATTCATTAATTCGATTTATTGTTGTCATTCAAATAATGTTTAATGGAACGAAAAGAATTCTTGTGTTTATGAACAGACGATTTTTATGCAACATTAGCTATACTTTCTATTAGTTCGTGATTCTTCCTATTCTTTCTTGCTATTATTTATTCTTTAAAATAATTCCATTTGTTTAATTCATTGCTTGCAGCTTTATAGATCATTATTAACTTTATTATATTCCATTTAATAAATCTGCCTCATTCCTATGTAATAATAATTGGCACTGAAGATGAAATACGTTGAGGCATAAAATGTTGAATTAATACTGATCAAATGTCGTTTCTATTAATAAAAAATATTTTTTACTTAGATGAAAATAAAGTATTCATTCAGTTTTCATTGAATTCAGGGACAAATAATGAAGTAGTGCAAATAAAAATTTGAATTAAATGCGGGGTTTCTATTAAGTTCACCAGTAATTTAAAATATTTGTAAATTTGTATGTAAATATCATAAGGATAATTCCTGAAAGGAATAATAAAAGAAGAACTAATTAAATCCTTTACTTTTAATATGGTCCATATTCATTAGTAATGGAAGGAGGCAACGCGGAAGACCAATCTAGCTTGGCCGTGGTAATTTGCACGCTTTGCTTCAAATTTTTAATCCATTTTAGAAGATATTCTAGAATGATATTTCTTTCCTACATCGAGTTCTAAATCTACTTTGAACAGCAATGAGACACGGTAAAGCACCATTTTTCGATCTTTCAAGAGACTGACATAAAACGACGAATTTGAAAGAAAAGTTGTATAATCAGAATTTTGATAAGCTTTAATTACTATAAAATAAATGCTACTAATGCAAATTCATTTCAAAGCAATAATTTAAAATTTTTATAAGATTGATCTAGTATATTAATGCATATTATTAAAAACAATAAAGAAAATTTAAAATTAAATATTGATTATAAAAGGGAGAAAAATCATACTTTTATTTCATATCTTGATAACTAATTATGCATCAATTATTTAATACGAGTTATGTGCTTGCAGGTAGGCGTTTAATATTTTTAAAAATAATAGTCGTTTGATATGTTGATTGTCTGTGAATATTCCGTAAAGCCTTATAAATCGAATTAAGTTTGTTTAATGTTTTTTTATTTTCTCGTATACGAAGTATACAAAGAGAAAGTATTGTAATCGTCAAAAAATTCGAACCCGAGATTTTGTTGACGAATCTCCATGTTTTAGACCACCCTGAGTCCGAAAAACAAAATTGTGGAATTATATCTGTGTGTCTGCCTGTGAACACGATAACTCGAAAACTACTAAAGATACGGAGATAAAATTTGGTATGCGATCTTTACACATAATATGTAGGTTTCTATCAAATTTTGGACAAAATCCTTCTACGGGTAGTATGTTTGTCTGTATGTCCGAAGTCATGTGAACACTATAACTCAAAAACTTGAATAGCTAGATGGATAAATGAATGAATGTAGGTTCGTATCAAAGTTTGGACCAAATCCGTCAAAGGGTTGTTGGTTTGTCGGACTGTACAATCGCATACTAGAAAAGATTATAACACCTAAACCCTTTGGCTTTTAGAGAAATAAAAACCAGTATGGCGGTTGCTAACATTAATTATAGATCTGTGGCCAAATTTCGTTCCAATCGGTTAAAAAAGGCGTTCGAATTGCATATTCAATTTTATTAATCTGATTCTCCGTGCGCATGCGTACTGGTAGCAATCTCTGTTCACGCGGAAGGACTACGTAACTTTGTCCTTGAGCCAGAAAGAGTGGAAGTATGTGACTAGATGCGTTTTAATCGGTACGCATCTCTTTGGTTTTGATTCTTTTCCTAAATATTTTACAATCACTATAATCTACAATGGAAAACCTTCTGATAGACATTAGATTCTGGGTTACAGTAGGTTCGAATTTTTTTATCCATGCGAGGGGAGGGAAACAGCATCTTTTTGGAAAAATATGCGAGAAAATTTAGGGGAGACCACTCCCGCTGGTTTCACAAATAATATAAGTTTGAAGTTTTTTTAATGGAGTCTATCGTTCTTTCAAACAAGGTGGAATGACTTATTTACGTGCTTCTTCGACATGTTATCCCCCCTGAAATGATGACTGAGCCATAAAATTTACGAATTTCTGAAAGTGGGGAACGACGCATAAACGAAGTTTTACGTCATTTGCGTCGTACAAACGAAATATTTTATCGTTACAATATATACGAATGAATCGAGACTATGATGAAACGACGTATAAATAGAAACCGCGTTTTAATAAAAAAACTTGTAAACGGTGCTTTATTGTATTTTAGCTCAGCCAACCAAAGAACACAGTTTACATCTTCAACTAGTGAAGTTGTTTGTCAATAGTGATTAATTGTATTTTAGCTCAGCCAACCAAAGAACACAGTTTACATCCTCAACTAGTGAAGTTGTTTGTCAATAGTGATTCTGAAAAATAAGGAATATTTAAATTAAATTCATAAAAATAAAAATTTGAGATATAAAATAAAACTAGATTCATAAAGCTTTCCATTTCTTTTTATGGATTATTACTATTACGAATAAAAATAAAGATTTTTTATTGTTCACGCACATTATTGACACATTGTATAAAATCTATTTGGCGATTTGATACCTCTCTTTATTTAAATCTTCATTAGCAGAAGAATTACTTTAATCGTCGCAGTTTCGCTCGTAAAGACCAGTCAACTTTGATTTGAGCTGTTTTTGTACCGGAAATCATTAATTAATTGAACAATCTTCGAGGTTTTAGAAATAGATTTCAATAAAATTTAAAATGAAAATAATAGTTTTGGAAAAAAAATAGAATATTTTTAAAAAATAGAAAATTTACATTTTCTTCACTAAAAGTTTCTTTGAGCAACATGATATATTTTTTATCAATCATCCTGAAACAACCAGTACTTCTATCGTCCTACCCAGTGAATAACACTGTACAACAAATTTGAACTTTTTTTTCTGTCCTTTATATGAAACTATGTGATTCTGTATGAACAAAAGGTGCTTGATTCATATATCAAAACCAAAATGGTTCATCACGTACCGTTTTTGTAGGAGACATACTTCTTATATTTATACAAATTGGTTACAGAAAAATATAACAGAGGATTGATTATAGAAAACACCAACACTAAAATGATTTTTTTTTTTGCCGTTTCCTCTTGTAGGCATCTGATTGTGTGTCCCTGATAATAGAGCAGCAATATTCAGCTAGCATACTTCGATTCCATCGTCCACTGAAACGCTTTTCAAACATACAGATGTCCTGGTGAAATCTTTCCCCATGCTCATCGCTAATTGCGCCAAGATTTGAGGAAATAAGTTTTAAAGAAGTGTAGTTTTAACGACATATTACAACCTATAACACGAAAGCATTTCACCATGTCACCAACAAGATCTTCATAGTTTTCAGCTTTCTTATTTTCAAGGAAATGTGTGCACACACTGATTTGAATGCCAGCCAGGCTGCTTTTTTTGCTTCTGACAGTTTTTTTTCAAACTCTTCATCACGAAAGACTGCTTTAATTTGTGGGCCAATAAACATCTCTTCTTTTACCTTTGCATCACTTAAATGTTTGAATTTGTTCCTGAGATGTAAAAAAGCCACCCCTTCTCTGTCCAGAGCTTTTACAAATATTTCCATCAAACCGAGGTTAATATGCAATGGTGGAAGAAAGACACATTGCGGATTCACAAGCGGTTCATGTGATATGTTTTTGGTGCCAGGAATGAATTTTTTTCTTGGAGACCACTTTTTATGGATGTGGATTTTTGGAAAAATGGTGCGTGGTAAACAAAAACTAATTACAGATTCGTTATTTTCAGCCAAAAGTATACAAGAAGCACATATTTTCATCTAAAGGACATTCTTCATGTTGTACAGTGTAATCAATCACATTCGAATGAAAATGTGACTTGAGGTGAGAGAATAATTTTTTTGTACCTGACCTTTCACTTAGCGTCATTATCAACTAGGACATGGCGAACTCGAAGCAAAATAGAATTTTAATGTTAAATTTGGAACTCAACCCCTTCTTGGTTGGCGTTGCATGTCATGCGACGAAGAGAAAAATTGTTATCGCATTGTTGAGAGTGAATTCGTCGCTACCTACATTTCTCATTAAAATCCGCGACTATTTTTTGTATTTCTGAATATTGTTAAGAAATAGCGAAATAGTCCTACTTTCTTCATGTTTTCGCTGTAAGATTTTCCCGTATTGAATGGGAAACATAATCACGACATGAATAAATCATAGGGCATGATGACATTGCTAAGTAATTAACTCACCCAAACCACCTTTCTATTAAATTGTTAACTTAATTGTCGGAGATTCGAAAAAATATCTGACCAAGAAGGGGTTAAATAACAACACTTTCTCTCGCATTTGCTCGCTTTTGAAGACAATATTCCCTTTTAGAATAATGAGATGCCTTCCTCTCCGTGTTAGGGCATGATGACTTTGCTAAATAATTAACTCACCCAAACCACCTTTATATTAAATTGTTAACTTAATTGTCGGAGATTCGAAAAAATATCTGACCAAGAAGGGGTTAATTAACAACATTTTGTCTCAAATTTACTCGCTTTTAAAGATAATATTCCTTTTTAAAATAATGATATGCCTTCCTCTCCGTGTTAGGGCATGATGACTTTGCTAAATAATTAACTCACCCAAACCACCTTTTTATTCAATTGTTAACTTAATTGTCGGAGATTCGAAAAAATATCTGACCAAGAAGGGGTTAATTAACAACATTTTGTCTCAAATTTACTCGCTTTTAAAGATAATATTCCTTTTTAGAATAATGAGATGCCTTCCTCTCCGTGTTAGGGCATGATGACTTTGCTAAATAATTAACTTACCCAAAGAACTTTTTTATTAAATTGTTAACTCTAAATCGAATTTGGTGTGTGATTCACATAATGCAAAACGTCGTGTGTCAATGTTTGAGTTTGCTTGGATTGGAACTTCCGAAAGCAAACGAATGTTAGTGGAATTACTTTTTATGCCATGTTTAAAATTGGGAACAATATAGTTTGACTTTAAGGAAACGAAAAGTTTTGTTTCTAAAACTTGCTTGAAAGTATTATCCTTATAAGGCTCTTCAAAAATTAGAATTATACGAATTAAACTGAAAAATAACGAACTGATAAACGAAACGCCCTCTAGAGAATAAGAAATTGATTGCAGAAAGAAAGCAATTTACCCGGATAACCGACGTTCCTTAATGATAGGTTCCATAATTGACGAGCATACGCTGGAGCATGATGACCCTTTTTAATTAATTTGGTAAAAACCGAATCTGGTGTTTTTTCACATGGTGTGAAGTTTCGATGTAAGTTTGTATGTCGCTTGAATTGGCAATTGCGACAAAGCGAACACATGTGTCAATATTTTGTCATTTGTTGTTGAGAATTAGATATTATCTAGTTTGTTTTAAGCAAGCGAAAAGGGTTGTTTTTAAAAATATATTGGAATTGTTTGATGAAGAATGTTTAAGCTAAGGTTGAATAATTTTCGAATCAAACTTGAGTCTTGAAATTTAAAAGTATGTAATATCCTTATATTTACTTAGTTGTGGGTTTTTAACGATAAGGGAACTGTATATTCATTTTAAAGAAGGAACAATTCTTTGTTCTAGAGATCAATATACAGTGGACCCGCTAAAGTCCGTCGTCACTCCAATAATTTCTAAACGGCAAGAGCTATAGTCTTAAAAGTGGGGTCTAGGTATAGTAAAGTTGCCATGCGCTACGCAAGAAAACCGCTTACAGTGCCACCTGGCGGAAAAATTCGGAGTTAGCGTTCTTATCTCAAAAACGGTACGATAAACGGGAAAAAAGTCAATTACAAAGTTGTTCAGCATCATCGATTTAGTAAGTGAAGACACCTTCCGTACAGTAATGTTATAAATAGAAGGCGTTAAATGCATATTTGTTTGGTTCGCAACTCCCAAAATTGTAACGCGACATAACGCGGAAGAAAAGAGAAAAGGAAGGACGTAATATCCGATTTTCTAAAAGATTTGCCGTTGAGTGACTTCCGGAATGTATGGTTCCAACACGACGGCGCCCCTACGCACAAGGTATCAAGTGTCCACAGTACATTCGGGACACATTCCAGCAAAAAGTCATCGGGTATGGTGGTTGCGTAGAATGGCCTCCACGTCCATCTGACCTGAACCCTATTCCCCCTCCCTGGTTACAGATAAAATGAATTTTTTGCCGAAATTAAAGCATCAAACTTTTAATATCCTTTCCTGAATTATAAGAGAATTGTCCGTTCCATTTTGCTTTCAGTGGAAACTCACCAAATCACCACGACTGGCCAATGCTCCCAATTGGGAACATGGAACTTAAATGAATTGTATCAAATGCGTTTTTTATTTATATAGTTTTATTTTATATATTAGTAGTAACTTGGACATTTTTAATGATGTGTACGGATTTTTCGAAATTTTCGATCGTTTTTCAATTTTTTAGAAAATTTTATGCTACACACAAATTAAAATGTATAAATAAACCTATTTTTATGAATTTCTGTCCATAACTCATTTTATACCTGAAACACAAATTCTAAATCCAAAAATCAATCTTACTTTCCATTATAATTAATAATTTTTCAAAAACAATATGAGCGACATTTTATTTTTAAATGAATTTTCGATTCGATATCACCTGTAACGTTGACCTGTAAACGGTTAATTAAATAGTTTCTGATAGCTCCCAAATAAAGCAAGCATTTCGGCAGCTGCATTTGCTTGATCAGGGCCTCTTAAAATATGGATCACGGAACTAAATAGGGTGACAAAAATATTCATATCAAAGTCTTCTGTGTAGATTTTCAATGTTTGAAAGGTAAAAAAAAATTAGAAAGCATTATTCCATTACAATTTTAAAAATAAGCGTAATTAACTATATTACTTTTTAATCACTAAGGAATGTTTTAGTGTTCCTGATATTACTTTTTAATCACTAAGGAATGTTTTAGTGTTCCTTATATTA
>BGPR01001400.1:239797-250929 GCA_013235015.1 Araneus ventricosus
AGAATGGCTTTTCAGTTCTTTGAAGCATTCTAATTTTGAATAAGAAAATTATCTGTCTGCCAGTCATTTCTACAGCCAAAAATATGTAGAATTTCTGATATGTCTCTGCTACCTAAATGTCCACAGAAACATTTTTAAATGCTTATTTATCTATTTTTATTAAAAAAACCATAAGCGTATAATCTTCTCTTCAGCCACTGGCAGTATCAATATTCGGTTCTTAATGTGAAAAATTTGGTTAGTCTCTTTAAACCAGTCTTAGATTCCAGGTCCGTCTATTCTAAACTAAGTCGATGATCCTGGCCAATCCCTCCAGCAGAAACGTCTATCCGTTCGGCCAGTATTGGAAGAACTGATTTCCCGGGAGGCCATTTAATTACTACCTGGACAGGATGGGTTAACACTGGAAAATTTACTCGCTTTTGCAAATGTTTAACTCGACAAAAGGGCTTTCACAGTTACTGCATAATTCAGTCTGTACTTCGAAATCTATTTGGATTTCGAGAATTGGCGCCTGGAAATGATGTTTGACCCAGCATTTATATACAAAGTCTGACGAACTCGACGGTAATGATTGGACACAAAGGTTAATTTTTATGTTTACCTTCCATCGGAACGAACCTGTGATTTATTTGTATGCGGACGTCAGTGCTAATTGAGAAACCAAATGAAAGCATCTACGTTCGTCTGGCTTTGTAGGAAATACTGAAGAGATGGAAGTGCTCATTCAGATGTGCACATACGAAATAATTAGACAAACTCTGATGAAACTATGGATTTCTCAATGATGGAGTTTCAATATTTAATTGGTAGAGTTCAAAATCGATCTATCATTAAAAACTTTAACTTTAGTCGAAGGAAGCATGTTATGTTAGGTTTACTTCTTAATTTAAGGTCAATTTAATCATCCGAATACAAACTGACCCCGAATGCGTCTAGTCAATAAAGACCAATTTTACCCGACCAATGAAGGAGTTAAGGTCCAAATTTACTGATCAATGAAGCATGTAGGGTCCAATTTTACCGAGCAATGAAGGATGTAAGGTCCAAATTTACCGACCAATGAAGGATTGTCAATTAGAGACAGAAGGACGAGGTCCAATTTTACCGACCAATGAAGGACGTAAGTCAATTTATCGACCAATGAAGGACGTAAGGTCCAATTTTACCGACCAATGAAGGATGTACGGTCCAATTTTACCGACCAATGAAGGACGTAAGGTCCAAATTTACCGACCACTGAATGACGTAAGGTCCATTTTTACAGACCAATGAAAGGATGCAAGATCCAATTTAACCGACCAATGAAAGGACGTAAGGTTCAATTTACCGACCAATGAAGGATGTAAGGTCCAATTTTACCTGACCAATGAAGGAATGTAAGGTCCATTTCACAACAATGAAAGGACAAGGTCCAATTCTTAAACCAATGAAGGATGTAAGGTCCAAATTTACCGATCAATGAAGGACGTAAGGCCCAATTTTACCGACCAATGAAGGATGTAAGGTCCAAATTTACCGACCAATGAAGGATGTAAGTTCCAATTTTACCAACCAATTAAGGATATAGATATTGACTTTCGTACCAGAGTGTTCTAGGTTCGAAACCCGATTGCACCACGATCTACTGTAAGGGGTTCTGAACCCAAGCTTATTAGGGGCTAAACGTCCTTCCACTGGTGTGGTGCACAACACCCATTCCGCCACAGCCCACCCAAAAGGCCTGGTAGGTGGCCAGAGGGAGTGCCAGCTCGGGTGTCATCCTTGTCATCTGACAACGGTTCAATATTTCGAGATCCGTCCCAAAATAGCCTTCGTGTTGCTTCAAAACGGAACATTAATATAACTAAACTTAAATCTTTTCCTAGTAGAGGTTTCAAAATCTGCTCTTAAATTAAAAACCTTCATTAGAATCGAAAGAGCCATGATATATTAGGCTTATATTTCTTAATTATTGGTCAATTTAATTGTCCGAATTGAAACAGACTTCAATTGCGCATAGACGATAAAAGGCACATTTTACCGACCAATATAGGATGTGGTGGTGGAATGCAACTGCTCTTTAAATATAGGTCAGGCGCTGGTTTACTGACGATGAACGGTTTTACTAATTATTATAAATTACTTCAATATTAGAGTCTCCGGAAATCCTGAAGTGGCCTTGAATATTATATTGTGGAAACAAATGACCGCGCTCCACATCAGTTGTAGGCACATCATCAGTGAGAACAGCTCAATTTTAAGGTATGAAGAGCAACCAGTCAGTCTGAGCTGAGGCACGAGACAACGAACACACTTTTGAAATAAATAGTAAACTTGCTTAATAATAAATTTTGTTTACTATTAAGTAAGCTTTGTCATACAATCAAGACACAACATTATTGTAATAAGCAATATGTTACAAGCATGTGTTTCGTACTATTCATTACGCTAATTAAATAATAATGAAGCAAAGAATAATTAAAATTGTTTGAAAACGTAGGTAGTCTTCACGGTTAATATAATTTCTTGCATAGAAGATGATACGAGCCAAGTTTTTTGATTTAAAAATAAATAGTATTTCTTTTTTTTTTTAGTTTTGAAAAGACGAACCCACTTATGACGTCATTACAAAAAAACTTGAATTGCGCAGTGTTAAATCTGCACTTTGCATCCGTTATTGCAACAATTCTTAAATAATTTTTCCTATGACGACCCATACCATTCTGAGATTTACTTATAACAATGATAATTTTAATTTTATAGAAGATTTTTTTGGATTCTTTAAATTATCTTTTTGGTTATATCATCATCTAGTTAACGAGATTTCACAAATAAATTATCAAAAAGGTTGATTTGTTAAAATGTAAGAAATGCATTTCAACCTAAGGCATTCTGGGTATTTTGTCTGCTTACATTTTCATTAATAAATAAGAAGTTATTTTCATGTATAAAACATCCATTCCAACGCTTTCTCCATGAATGCCATCTTATTCTCTCGTTAAAAATTTATTCTTCAACGCTGAAAACTCATTTTTTTGTCTAATGTTTGACTGCATTAAAAATCACACTGCAACAACAAAACGTGAAGCAAATGTTCATAATTAAGGCTTAAAACACCTTTGGGTAATTTCTAAATTAAGAAAAATTAAAAATGGCGAGAAAAAATCCCGTATCAAGCAATAGATGCTCTCTCCTATAAACAAAAGATCTACTGCTTCAAAGCTTCATTGTTATCGAACAGCGAATGATATTTTTTCCCTTGCTCCCCTCGGCCTAGTAGTTAACTTCATTTTTTGTTACCCAATCCAGTAACAACTTTCTTAAAATTAAAAATGTGCTTTTCATTTTAATTTTTGAAATTTCAATCACTTTAATAAACACACTGCTAAGTTTTCTTTAATTATTTTCTACACATATAACTTTCTTTTTCTCATATCATATTTTTTCTGATTCAGGAATAATATTTGAGTTTAATAAATGAATTGAGTAGTTATTTTGCATTGTGACGCCTTAAATTTAGTTCTTCACGAAAAAGTGAAGGATGAAGATTGCCTATTAGTTGCCGTATTGTTTAAGATATGACACAGTTAAAGAATAGGAATCGGACAAATTCATTTATTTTAACTATAACATTTTTCAGATCCATTGAGTGTTTTACTTACAGCATGTCCAAAATGCATTTGGAATGAAGCTATTTCCCATTTACTTTTTAGTTTTCATTCATATCATCAATTGCATACCCATTTCATTACATAAAAGTACATAGAATTTTATTCATTTACTAAATTTTACACCGTGTGTTCTCTCTACTCATAATTCTCAAACTCTGAATGCAGCTTCCGCCAAACGCTTGACTGATTGGATAGATTAGTATAGCATTAATTGTCCGACAACTCATTTCAAAGTAGTTCCTAGATAGCATGCACACTTGCAGCAAGTGTGACTTTTCTTGATATTAGCTGGTCATGACAAACTTGATGCGGCAACTTTGCAGCAAACTTCCTTTAAAGTAACAAAGACAATCGACCAACCCACTTGCAAAACAAGTTTGCTGTGAAGTTGTTATGACAAACTTCACACCACAATTGCAAGACAAGTTTGCTGTGAAGTTATTATGACAAACTTCACAAAACAATTGCTAAGCAAGTTTGCTGCAAAGTTGATACGTCACATTTACACACCACGAACCTTATATATATATCTGGTTTTGATCTTTGTCTCCGTTTTAAAAACACATCCGAATTTTAATAGCATCTCCTAGATCGTCTTTCTTTTATTAATTCAATAAATTAATGATAAATTGTAGAAATTAACTAGGTCTTTTTATAAAATACATTTAAAAAATTCTCCATCTTTTTACTAAATATGGAACTCGCACTTTACAGAAAACTATTTATCGCCTTTTTCTTAATGTTCAAATTTTAACGTTCATGAACAAAATTAAACCTCGTGAACAGATATATAGCTAGCTTAAAAATAAATAATTACGAAGTTTCTTCATATGAATTTTAATTCGTGCTTTCACGTTATTGTAATCGCTCTCCATAACCTTAAACACAGCTTTAATGCTTGGCTGGATTAAAGATCAAACAGTAACAACAAAGAGTTAAGAAAATATTTATAATTAAAGTTCTTTGGGTAAGCTTTTCGAGAAAAAAGAAAATGTATGAAAAAATTCGTCACATGAAAGAACATGTACTCTGCACCATAAACAAAAGGTCTGCAGCAGCGTAACTACTTCAAAGCTTCATTGTTATTATACGGCGAAGAGAATTTTTTTTCCTACTCCACTTGGCACAGAAGACAGCGACTTCCTTCGCAATGTTTCAAAATGCAAGAACAACTTAGTGGAAATTAAAAATACGGTGGTGTTTTTAAAAAATACTCCCCTGCTAATAAAAAAATTTTTCTAGCTATAAATGTCTTTTCTAAAATTTTTGAATCACTCTTTGCTTCTGGCTGTAAGCCGTTTTCCATTTAATGATTGAAATTTCGTCTGAATTTTAACTACTAGTGTCCAGCAACAACATTGCTTTTATAGCAAATAAATTTACTTTATCAGTATACGTTTACTTTAAATGAATTTTCAAACATAGGCTATCCGAAAGAAGTTACTAGTGTGCCATTTATTTCCCAGGAACCCGACAATGATATAGACGAGTAGTTCAAGTAATTAACTAAAGATAGTGTGTTGTGATATATTTTAGATAAGGAACTGAAGTTTGGAGACATTATGGAAACTTCACTCTCTAAACTTATTTTACAAGTAAGTTTACAACAATTATTCGCTTTCGCTGTCAGTATCATTATATTCAGGTTGTGCTCGAAGTATCGGCCGGCACAGAAGAATTTAACAAAATCTTGATTACGAAATAGAATTGCATTTCATTTTTCATGCTGATGAACTCACAGAAGGGTATAGAATGTTTTAGCGGCGATGGGAAATTCTTTAAAAATATAGTTACATCCAAAAAATTGTTACATTGGTCATAATTACATTGTGAAATAATATTTTGCATGATATAACAGTTGGAACTGATTTCATAACCCAATTAGCATTGTATATAGAAACAATAGGAGCGTCAATATATTCAATATAAGGTTATACAGAATCATTAATTGTTTCTCTTTTGTATAGCTATGATACTATTACAAAATAATAAACTTTCGCTTAATGCATTAAAACGATCAGTATAACCGATTATAATGCTATACAGAATCATTAATTGTTTCTCTTTTGTATAGATGTGTTACTAATACAAAATGAATAAACTTTCCCTTAATGCACAAAAATTATCAGTATAACCTATTATAATGCTATCCAGAATCATTAATTGTTTCTCTTTTGTATAGCTGTGATACTATTACAAAATAATAAACTTTCCCTTAATGCATTAAAACGATCTGTATAACCGATTATAATGCTATCCAGAATCATTAATTGTTTCTCTTTTGTATAGCTGTGTTACTAATACAAAATGAATACACTTTCCCTTAATGCACTAAAATGATCAATATAACGGATATGAGTATTATTTATTCAAGTTTACTCTGATCTAATAAGGGAACCAAAAATATTTTTTTTACTTCAATTTGCAAAATTTGCATCTTTTAATATATTCGATATTGATTCTAACTTTATTCATTCTGAATTTAAGTATGCTCAACGAACAATTTTCACCTGCTTAAGGCGACCAGGGACAATCAAAATCATTTTTTTAAAAATTTTCAACTGATCAATTTGAAATTTTGCAGTCATTAATATTAGCACTATATAAGACAACACATAAAATTTTACGCAAATATATTTCTGAGTTATGGGTATAAATGTAATTTTTAATGACAATTAATGACCTTTAAGATCCGGACCTTTCCAGGAGCTCAAAAATTACTCGAGATCATTCTAATTTTTTAAATCAGTTACTCTAACACTGCTGAAACAAAAACTAGGATTAATTTTTATGTTTCAGGAAGCAATTTTAAAATTAATACACATAATAAACTCGACACTATTGATTTTGGAAAAAAATTATGCCCAGTATTTGATACAGAAGAAAATGTTTAAATTTTAATAACACAATAACTTCCATATGAATACCAAATATCCTTCTCCATATATGTCTTTATACATATGTTACTGTGAAAGACCGAAACTGGAGAATGTCGACTTTCACCGGTGAAAGTCGACATTCTCCAAATGTGAATGTTGACATTCACCGGTGACATTACTATGTGAATGTTGACATTCACCGGTGAAAGTCGACATTCTCCAAATTTCGGTCTTTCACGGTAACACATATATAAAATGCCATGAAATTTGAACCAAAATTGAATCGCCCGGAACATGCATCATAAAGGTCATTAATTATTATTTAAAAATACATTTATACCCATAACTCAGAAATAAATAAATTCATAAGATTAAAATTTTGTGTGTTGTCTTATATAGTGCTCCTATTAATGCCGATAAAATTTCAAATTTCTTAGTTGAAAACTATAAAAAAAATTTGTTTTGAAGGTCCCCGGTCGCCTTAATAAAAAAAAGCCATTTAATTTGCTTAAACCAGACCCATCATATCTAATTTTCAACAAAGAACAAGAAATGGTTGAATAAGGTTCTCGCTCTTTCGGATTTGCCAACACAAGCGACATCTTACTCAAATATTGACGTTTGAGATTTCGCATCGGATGACACAAAGCATCTTTGAGTCTAAAATTTAATAAAAAGGTGGTTTGACTAAATCAATTAATTAGCAAATTCATCATGCCGTAACGCCGGAGGGTGTCTCATTATCCTAACAAAAGACCCTGCCTTAAATGCTACCAAATCCGTGACAAAAAGTTGCAAATTAAGTTCCAAATTATGCATCGCAAATTCGAATTTTTTTATTCCATCTTGTCCCGTTCTGGTTGATAATGAAGGTTGGACGAAAGTACAAAAAATTGCTCTTTCGCCTCAATTGGCCTTTTCTTTTCTAAAAATAGGGCTATCATTATGAAATGTGGTCGAAGACTTGGGGTGGGAAGAGGTTCCTAAGGGGTATTAATTACTCTAGGTTCAAAGATTGATAGGACATTTATTCTGACGTTGCTCTAAGAAACTTATAGAAAAAAAATGTCAATGGCGGCAAAAGTATTGACTTCGTTCTAAGTTTCTTTTGTTCTTTAATTCTGTTCTTTACAGATTTAGAGGCGTTGAATTCAGTAATGAGTTCCGGCATAGAAATAAATTCAAGAAGCACTATTCTGTCTTATAAAATTAAAACCACTTACTGTAAAGTACTCGAACAAACAATGTAGACTGAAATAAAAAGAAGTATCAACTCTTATCAAACAGATTTTGAAATGAGCTAAACTTTGTAAGTAACTTTTTTTCCTCACTAGAAGAGAAAATTTCCAAATACAAAAAAAAAGAATCAGAAGCAGACTTTATAAGTCATAAGTCACTTTTTGTTATGATTACAGTTACAATTGAGAAAATTTAGCAAAATTAATTAATTGAAATTAAAATAAAATAAAAGCTATTTTTGCATTAAATAGAAAGGCGCATATGCAGCTACATCTAATGAAATACAAACACAAATAATAGAAAAAATATAAATTTGAATTAAAAAGGAAAATAAATAAAAGAAACAGAAAAGTAAACAATAATAATAATGAAAACAATGCACGTTTTTGCGCGCAAACGCAGCAGCAGAAAGTAATTGCTTCAACAAAATTTTTTTAAAGAAAACACAACAAAAACTAATATATAGTAATATATAATAATAGTATACTAATATATAATAATAGTATAAAATAGCAAAGATTCTCTAATAATTGAAACACTTAATAAAAATTAGAAATTACTCAAAATGGAAAAGAACTAGAATGGCGCACTCATCGGAGACCACACGCCATTACTAGTTCTAAAATTGGACAAATTTTCTGTAGAAAGGAATGACAAAAGTCAAAATTTAATCTTTTCTGTGGTCTGAATTTGTCCAGCCACCAAATAAATAAATTTTTTTTCAACAAATTCCCTACTTCCTATTCTTCTCTAAGAATATACTACATGTTGTCCGTCCAGTCACGTTGGCAGTAGGTATGGACCGAGTAAACAATCAACAACAAGCGCAGTTCATTTGCTGATGATGAAAAGTGGCAGATTCAGTGCTGCTGAGTTGGCTATGAATTTGTAAGCATACCCAAATGTCATTGGCTCATATTTATATGACCTTTTCTTGAAAATTTGAGTTTCAAGTCCTTCCAGCGCCTTCCGCGAGAAATTCTAACTTTCGCGACAGATTGTTGCATTTATCTTGCAGGGACCCATCCTGCGATCTTACCTAGCGTTTTCACACCCATATTTCCATGTTATTGCGTGATTTTGTGCCCTTTACCTCTTTGCCAATTACTGTTCTGAATCATCCTGCATATTTTCAAAAATTGTTACTTTTTTCTAACTGTTTACGGACTGCGTGACACCCCGTATTTTACTGAGAGTACTCTGCAACATCCTGCTTTTTAATCAAATTTGTTTCCCTTCTTTATCTTTGAAAAAAGAATTATTTCCACAAAATTGAAAACTAACTATTTAGGAATGAGATATCAGAAGATTGGTTTGTTCTATCATCCCGTAAGAATCCACGAAACTTCCAGTAATTATTGTTAATATCATAATCTTTACAAATTAGATTCTTAATATATTTTGACCTCTATCTTGTTCTTTTCTTGTGGTTCTGCATTCGTTACACGAGGAGTGATGTCTGTGAGCGCTCTTGAGTTTGTAAATTAATCGCAAACTCAGTTCTTATATTAGCATATTCTAATATAAGAAGCAAGCGAAAAGAGATCGCTGTTAGATTTCTTGCACTTCGATGTTATTCGTAAGAAATCTATTATTAGTAGTGCCAATTGTAGATGCCATTACAGCAGACAATCAATGGAATTAACAAATAAATACTGCATATCAAAGTCGGAACGAGGTTAATCAATCATTTGTAGTTTGCTTTATTTTAAGTAAAATTACGTTAGATTTCAAAGCAATAATTATCAGTTAATTGAATAATTTATTTAAAATTGAATTCCATAGGAATATCTCTAGGTGGCAATAAATTTCAGAAGAAAAAGGAGATTAAAGACTAAGAAGTGAAAAATATTCTTGTCTTTAGTGCACGAATCAATGTGTATTCTTATAAATTAATAGCCGCCTTCGGCGACCAGCTTGTTCGCCGGGAATATAATTTTAAATGAATCTCTTATGCGTAATTTTATATTCCTGGTTCCCTTAACAAAGTAATTTTCAACTTCAAATTGCGATAGACATTTAACCCGCGTTCTTTTCGTATCCGATTTTACTTTCTTCTTCTTTGTAAACAAAACGGCTCTCTTAATCGTATTGCAAACTACATTACTGATGATCTGTATAAAGTATTGATCTGCATTTTATGTCAACATTTTAGGTTAAACCGGTTTTCGGTTTTTTTCAGTAAAAAAATGTCGTTTTAGATAAAATTTTTAATTAATATTGTTTTTACAGGAAATCAATCCATTGGCCAATATTTATCTGTTCATAAAGACTCTGAGCAATCCGCCAATTAACAGACGCCTCGCGGAAGCGTTTTTCGTTGATTGGCCTAAGTTGAAGAAATTCAAAGCTTCATAACTTGGTAAATTTTAGTCTAAATCGAACCTAAAATCTAGCCTATCTTCCGATTCGGTTTTATAAACCAGTTATTGGATTTAAAAAATAACCGGTTATAACCAGAACAAAAAAATAACCGAAAAACCTGTTAACCGAAACAAAAAAAAAAACGGTTTTCGTTTAAAACCGTTAGGCTTTTTCCCATCCCTAATAGCCATCACCGGCCACGGCCAAGTCCCTCCCTTAAGAGGTACTCCCTGCCATCGGAGTGGAATTATATCCTTACTATACCCCAGGAGAAGCGAGAACCCGCTTACTTATTCGGCGGTTTCTCATCCATAAACTCTTGTCGCCCCTCGCGGGATCTTAAAGTTGGTATTTACGAAATATTGTAAATATAAGATACATTAAAAAATCCTTCAGTTTTATCCACTGTCAATTAGAGATGTTAGGGATGTTTGCAGTTCTTTAAATTAACCCATTTACTTCGCATCCATATCACACGTTTAATTCATGGCATTTTCCGAGAGTTTCTGTTAAAATGTTACCACATTTAAATCACCATGAGCATATTACGAAATATTAATTACAGTCCGGAAAGTTAATCTGTTGTTTTTGTCATTAATTGATCAATAGCTACTTTTGTTATTTGAAGAAAACAATACAATGTTACCTAAAATGAATTTTAATTCTTGCTTCCTTTTAATTTTTATAATTTTCTTATTAATAGATCAATCTTTGTACAAAAAATTTAATCTGTTGCTTTTCTCATTAATAGGTCAATAACTAGTTTTGTTATTTAGAGAAAACAGTACAATGTTCCCTCGAATGAATTTTAATTCTTGCTTCCTTTTAGTTTTTATCATTTTCTCATTAATAGATCAATTTTTGTACTAAAAACTTAATCTGTTGTTTTTCTCATTAATAGATCAATAGCTAGTTTTGTTATTTAAAGAAAACAATACAATGTTTCCTCGAATGAATTTTAATTCTTGCTTCCTTTTAGTTTTTATCATTTTCTCAT
>BGPR01001400.1:251029-261793 GCA_013235015.1 Araneus ventricosus
AATCTGTTGTTTTTCTCATTAATAGATCAATAGCTAGTTTTATTATTTAAAGAAAACAATACAATGTTCCCTCGAATGAATTTTAATTCTTGCTTCCTTTTAGTTTTTATCATTTTCTCATTAATAGATCAATTTTCGTACTAAAAACTCAATCTGTTGTTTTTCTCATTAATAGATCAATAGCTAGTTTTGTTATTTAAAGAAAACATTATAATGTTCCCTCGAATGAATTTTAATTCTTGCTTCCTTTTAGTTTTTATCATTTTCTCATTAATAGATTAATTTTTGTACAAAAAATGTAATCTATTGTTTTTCCCATGAATAGATAGTTTTTTATTTGGAAAAAAATACAATTTTCCCTTGTGTGAATTTTAATTATTGTTTCCTTTTTGTTTTCTATCTCTGAATCATTTTCTATTACTGAAAACACAACTTCTTTAGCACAATTTGCTGGATTATAGATCAATAATTTGGAACAAAAAGTGACGAAAATATTCGCAATTAAATCTTAAAAACACTTTAAGTGTGCTTCTAGTGAAAAAGTAAAGTGAACAAAATATCTCATCAAAGAAAAGGAGCTTCCTACCATAAACAAAATTGCAGCATTGTAACTATTTCGGAGCTAAAACTCGGCGAAGAATTTGCTTTCTACCGAACTTGGGCTAGATGATAGGAACCTTCTTCTTTATACTGTTTCAAAATGCAATAGAAATTTCATTTAAATAAATGAAAAATAATTTATCATTTATTTTTTAATTTATTAAAAATAAAATGTCGTTTAATAATATTCTGTTTCTTAAAATTCATTACCTAATCTACAATCTGTATTTCTACTTATTGAAAATAGTAAAGCCCTCCTGCTGTGAAGAAGATTTTTTTTCAGATCTAATAATGCAACATATTCGACTTTGAGCATGCCTAATTTTGATTCTAAAACAAATCATTCTATATTAAGCTACAGTAGAACCCCGGAAATACGAACTAATTGGGGCTGACCTCTGTTCGGATTCCGGGAAATTCGGTAAAATACTCTTGCTATACCAAATGCAGTAGAGTACAGTGTGTCCGTAAAGTCATGGTGCACTTTTGACCGGTCACAGGAAAGCAACGAAACAAGATACAGATGACATCTTCACCAAATAAAAATTAAACTCTCCAGGTTTGCATACCTGTTCAGCGCAGTTCAAAGTGGGCTCCATTTGTTGCCCTACACACATCTAAACGATAGTCCAGTTCTTCCCACACACGGGTAAGGACGTCTGGTGTAACAGAGTGAATAACGTCCGTGATTCTCTGTTTTAAATGATTAATGCCACTGATACGTTCACTGCACATATGTTGCTTCACATAACCCCACAAGTGAAAGTCTAATGGCGTTATGTCCGGGAATCGTGGTGGCCATGCCATGACAGCACCCCTGCCTATCCACCGCTGGGGGAATGTTGTATCCAGAAACTCACGAACAATGTTGCCGTAGTGTGGCGGAGCGCCGAACTGTTGAAAGATGACACCTTCAGGAAATTGTGGAGCTGCATACAATTGCAACATGTCAAGGTAGATGTTTGACGTCACAGTCGTGGTGCGTGGTGTTGCGTCATCACCTGCGCGCGCACACCGTTGCACTACAGACACTCTTTGGGATACTGTCCAATGTAGCGCAAGTTTCAACCTTTCATTCGTTCCTGTTCGCCACAACAAGTGTTCATAACTGCACCATGACTTTACGGACGCACTGTGTTGATTCTGGGTGCTCTGTGAAGGCGTAGGGAAAGAGCACGCGGCGATTCGCACGGTACAGTGACAAACAAGTTGAGGGTGAAAAGAAGATATCCGAGTTTGTTTCAAGCACTAAGGTGCTGGCATTCATTTTTAAATAGAACAATCTAAATGTTTTTAAGTTAAACATTATCTTTGTTTCCGATTTGTAATTGTTATTTTCCTCAATTTTTCTAGTAAAAAAGTTTTGAAAGTAAAAAAAAATTGTCTGATTGCTGTCTGATTTTCGGGGTTCTACTGTATATCTCAGTACATAAACCAAAAATGGTTAAAGAGAATAAACACTTTGCTTGCTTACAAAGCGCATTATCTCTAGTTTTCAACAACAAATAGGAAAAAAGTTGTTCTGATTTACTGGGGTCTGGATTTTCAATTCCACTGTATATCTCGGTACACAAACAAAAAATGGTTAAAGAGAATAAACACTTTGCTTGCTTACAAAGCACATTATCTCTAATTTTCAACAACAAATAGGAAAAAAAAATCACCTAGCATTCAAGCCCTTTCAAATTAGCTAACACCAACGACATCCAAGTCAAATATTGACGTTTGGGATTTTGCGTCGTGTGACACACGAATTAAAGGCGGCCTTGAGTCTACAATTTAATAAAAAAATTGGTTTGACTAAATCAATTACTTAGCAGAATCATCGTGCCCCAACACCGTAGGCGTTTCATTATCCTAACAAAGGACGTTTCCTTAAATGCTAGCAAATTTGTGATAAAAAGCTAATGAATCTTTGAATTGTGTTAATAAAATTTAATTTTGCTACTTAAAGCTCGTCGTGTTCTCTTTGATGATAAAGATAGGTAAATGGCAATTCCAAAAAATTACCCTTTCGCCTGAATTCGCCGTTTGTGTGGTTTCAAATACGACTATTAATATAAAGGGTCTATAAATGAGTAAGAAGACTTGAAAGCGGAGGATTTTTAAGGTTATTAATTACAAAAGGTTCCAAGATTGATACGGATATTTGTAAGAGATGCTTTTAAAAAAGAAATGTCAGTGGTGCTAGAAATGTTTTTGACTTGGTTCTAAATATAATGTTTAATCCCGTTTGCTGAATTTATAAAGGCAATTGTATTCTATGATGACTTACGGTATGGAAATATTTAGCAATATCACTTCTTTATCCTTAAAAATGGAATTATTAACTGAAAAGTAATTTGTCAAGTAATATGAATCAAATTAAAGGAAAATTAAAATGAAGTAGATTTTACGTTTATTTAGCAAAATTTAACCGTGCTCTGGTGTGATCTAAATTTGAATTAAACTATTTCTAAATTTTCTGAAATAAACTATTATTTCTTATTTTCACAACAAATAGGGAAAAGTCGTCTGACATTCAAGTTTGTTCGGATTAGCTTACACAAGCGACATCCGACTCAAATATTGACGTTCCAGATTTTGCGCTCTCTGACACAAAAATTAAAGGGCTTCTTTGAGTCTGTAATTTAATAAAAAAGTTGGTTTGACTAAATAAATTAATTAGCTAAGTCATCATGTCCCAACACCGGACGGTTCTGATTATCCAACAAAGGATCTTGACTTAAATACCAGAAAATTTGAGACAAAAGTTGCTAATTAAGTTCCAAATTATACATTGTAATTTTATTTCTTTTGCTTCGAGCTCACAGTGTTCTGGTTGATGATGATGTCAGGTGAAAGAGTAAAAAATCTGCACTGTCAGCTCCATTCACCTTTTCTTTGGTGTAACCGTTTAAAGCGCCATTTTTTTCTAGCATTGGTATAATAAAATAACTTTGGGAGAGAGATTAATTTAAGAAAAGAAATTCATTTAGCTCATTAGATAACATTAATTTTATGTTAATTTAATTAATTAATAATTAATTACCAAGTTAGGACACTTCGTTATGTTTGAGATAAGAAATTGGAACATCTAGATTTTTGGTTCATGGAAAAATGTGACGAGAACTTAAGCCAACTTTAAAAATTGTTTTTTTTTTAAATCCATGAATTGGGATTCTTAGAATGGGCTAAAATGGAACTATTAATATGAATTTCATGGACTGGGTCAGAAGATTTCTGGGTTGGGGGAGGGGTTGCGAGTATTAATTAGTTTGGGTTCGAAGATTGATATGATATTTATACCGATGTTGTTCGAAAACTCTTTTGGTAAAAGAAATGTCAGTGAGATAAAAAATATTGACTTGGCTCTGAAAACTTTTTTCCAATTATGTCGTTTAAATTTTCAAAGGCGTTGGATTCATTAATGAGTTTCGGTATAAAAATATTTTGCAGCCTCACTGTCTTATTTTTTCAAATGAGAGTGAGAACTGAAAAGTAGTTTATCAAGCAAAGAAAATGAATAAAACTAGAGAAAAAAAGACATATTGTAGCGGTTACAATCAGCTGCCTTCTCCTTTCTATGGTAGGTGGCGCTACTGGAGCCATCTTTTTCCCATGATGCCTCTCTGTCATTCTTGTCTGTGTGCTTGTCTCGTGATGTTGTTCTCTGTCTTGTCTTGTGTCTTGTAACTTTAATGTTCTGTGCTGTGGAATGTAGCCTAATAAAAAAATGGTTCCTAAAATTGAATGGATTCTTCAGCAGCACTACACACAAACTTGAGTCTCGTCCCTATATAATATTAAAATCTTAAGTGAAGCAGAAATAACGATAACATCATAATGCGAATTTCGAATAAATTTATTTGTGTATAGAGTTCAACGAACCATTTAGAATTTTTCAGAAGAAGCTTTATGAAATTCCATCTTTATTATCTGAAGAATTAAATCAAACCTGTGAAGGATTTAGTTGCTCAAAAGAGGCCTTGTCCTGTTGCTGTAACACATTATCCGTCATGTTAAAAAGACATTTATTTAATTTGACTTGTATAATATTTGAAATGATAAATTCTGTAATCGATTTTTTTTCTGACACTTCTTGAATTGCTAAAGGTTTTAACTTTTGTGCAATTGTATGTTCTCATTATTGACAATATTCTATTTTAATAATTAGTTATAATATTTTTAGAAATCGATTACTAATTAATTGATAACTTAATTAAATTTCGATTCCATACTGGTGGTGTCATCTGGTAGAGAATTTTTGAAAACTTTGAATACAAGTATCCCTAATATTTTTTTAATGAATTGTATATTAAAAACTAAACAGCAGAAAATATTTAAATAAGAAATTCAATTTTTAATTCACGAATAAATATGTGTTTTTATAAACTTTTTCTTTCTAACATCGAACACCATATAAAGCTTTGTTTTTCTGCAAACTATTTTTAATTCAGGTTGAGTACTTTAGCATAGTTTAACACATCAATTAAAATCAATTTCAAGAATTAATTCAAAAAAATTTTTTACGTAAGTATTAAGGATTTTTAAAATATAGTATAATATGAAACAATAAAAATTACTTTTTAATTCCTTGCATTATCTCAAAATCAACGAAAAATAAAAAAAAAATTCAAAAAGACGACATTTTGATTTCAAAATCTCGCATACTGGTGGTATATGAATGTTGAAAATTGTTAGAATAGAGCATTCGCACATTACATCACCAAGTTTCAGAAACCTCACGCCTTTTTAAATAGAGCTGATTGGTTGTCGTATTAATGTTTTCTATTCGCTGTTTCACTGTATCATTACGAATCCCCATTGGCTGATTTTCTATCTTTTCAATCCTCTTGAAAATCTATATATATGAGTGACTTTCATTTTATCCTCACTGTGATTCTGCTTTTCATGTGTGATAGACCATGTTGTAAATAAAACTGCTTTATTCGATCCAAAGGACTCTGAATCTTTTAGTACAGGCATTTTCCACAAAATGAAGTGGTCATAAATCTAACAAAAATAATTTAGGAATACCTATTGATTTCATAGACAAAGAAAAAATGAAACCACGGAATTTATTCAGTTTAGACAAGGAAATGAAGTGCAACTGTCCTGTAAATAGGACGCTGGTCGGTAACGGGCTTATCAAGCTTATATATTCGTAATATGCCCGTTTTTCCTGACGGTAATTTACAAAAACAGGGAAAACGCAGTTTCCAAAGTAAGATTCAGATGGCAGCAGAAGGCAAAAATTAATTATTTTTAATTAATTAAAGTAATTAAGTTGTTTTTATTAATGGGGACTTTTTACCTCTTTCTTGTGTTTATTCCGCTCCAATGTGTATGTATCTGACGATGCGAAAATAAAATTAAAATTTTGATAGAAAATTAATTCAGGATATAAAAGTGTAATATAATCTCAAGGTAAAATGGCACAAATTAAACACTGACGAATGCAAAATTAAGTAAGAAATGGTCATGATAAAATCTCAGAAATTATTTGGAATAAAGGAATAAAATATTATGAATTTTAAAAAGCAGAAAGGTAAAAATGGTGTCTGCCAGTTGCAATATAGGCACATAGACATTTGTTGTCGAAGTAACAGATACTTGTGTGCAAAAATTGTGTCTCAGACTCGAAAGCCAGTTAAAAATGTATCAAATTTCAAGTTCATTAAAAGAGACCAGTTTGTCTTCGTACGTTTAATAGCAAACATTTCATTTTAAGTTTCAAATCTCCATTGAGTTTGCTATATGATTTAAAGCCCGTTCTTCAAATCCGACGTAGGATTGGGTGGGTCTAAACATTACAGGTGATTTGTAGGCCTTGTCATTTTGATGATTTCCACTTATTTCCACATGAGATGATATCCAACAGAATTCCACTGAAAAAATCAAGACAAAAGTCTGTAATAAAATTATGAAATCTTAAAAATATTGAATGACTGTAACCGTGGAAAGATTTTACTGACTTTAACACGTCCAATGAGCTAATTTAAGTTGCGTAATTTTTTATTAAGAATTTACTTTGTTTCATTATGTGTTTTACAGTCAGTAGATAGACGAAAAAGCTGGATTAGCCATTAACGAGGCATTAAAATCCAGTACCCGTCGAAACAAAACTACTCTATTACTTTAGGACCTTTTGAAAATCAAGTTCATACAAAGAAAGCCAAAAAAACAAAAACAAATTCAGAGGTAATCGCATAAAACCAAAAGCAAAAGAGGAATTCATTCCAGTCCATTTTTTTAAGGGCTAAGAACTTTATTCGAAACGCGTTCAAAATAATAATTGGGAAATTTTTCTATAAGAAACTAGCATTACGCGAAACATAGCTTCTCTTAGCCCGAAATTTCCCAAACAAAGGACAAAGGAGATCTGTTCACCAAAAAGCATATTTTCAAAGGAAAGAGAAAAAACACAAACAACAAACCGCTAATAAGATTGATTAAAATTATAAGCCATCTGGCTAAATAAGAATTAGCCTTCATAAATAAAAACTCACCCTATGCCCATAGTTGAGGGAAAAAAGAAAAATGTTTTCACATAATCACAAGCCCAAGCTAACTTTCTTTTAAAAGGAGGAATTATTTAAAAAAACACTAGTCCCATGGCGCCATCTATACACGAAGAAACAAAACAGAAGAGGCAAAAACAAGAATTATTTTTAGGGAAAGGAACCAATTCAGACATATTTAGAAAAGTTGCTTTTAGTTGTCTTAGGTGCACTACACAAAAAATTATTTTTGATTAGTGTGGCGGCTGAAGATTTCACAATGACACTATTTGTTGAAGCATTGCCTCAAAAGATTGTACGAACTGACTACTTTCAAAAATATATCGTAGGCCGGTATATACCCTTTCGGCTAGACCAGGCTGGTGTGGGTTTTAGTAAGGAAACAAGTCATGCTGTCGGGATAGAATCATATAGGAGAAACAGGGGATATTGGACCTTACGTGATTTTCTCAAGTTGTGACATTATTGGTAATTTGTGTGTGCCATGTTTATTTGACCTTTGGTCAATATGCTCGATTACAGGGGATTTTCGAACCAATCTGAAAAGCCATCGTAATGGTATGTAGGTAAATATGTTTTGGGGGTCCAAAAGTAAATTTTCGCTTTTTCACCCCTAATTTTCATTTCATTGAAAGTTTACTATTGAATATATGATGGATTAAAATATTTCTGAGTTTTAAGGTATCCGACTGGTTTAAAATCGTCGTTTTCGATGAAATTATCAAAAAAAATTATGTCTTAATTTTGTAACCTGTTTAACCAGCTTTCTAAAACTGTCTCACTTTTTACTCTACGTGAATTAAAAATGGAGTTACAGCTGTTTCATTACCGAACTGTAAGCATTATTTTATGTTCCATGAAAACTTTAAATGCGTTTTCTGAGAAATGATATTTTTGAGGAAAACTGTCGACCGTAACAATGATTTCTCAAAACGTCATTCAAGTATTGATATGAAATTTTCTGAGATAGTTTTCTGTAATATTCTCGATGTTTTCCTCTAAAAACTAAGGTCAATTTTAAAATCAAATATTATTTTTAAGTGCTTAAATATAAACGAAAAGCATTTTTTATGAAAAATTACCAGTTTAGTGACTATGTTCAGCAATATCTCAAAACTATTTTGAAGTACAAGAAATATTTTAGAGCATAACACAGAAAACTGTCATAAAAATGTACTCCTAGAAGGATTTATGAATATTTAGAATATGATTTTGTCCATGGCTGTTAGAGTAAGGCAAATATTTTAGTCATTTTTCTTCAAATTTCTCAGTTTTTTTTAAAAAATATTATTTTGAAAGCCTAATTTTACAATATTTTCATAGTTTTAAAACATATGCAATTGAAACATAAAATTAAAAATTATATATAAGTTATTTTTCAAAAAAATGTCTCCGAACACAGTCGGATACCTTAAGCCTACATCTAGCTATTATATCGCATGCGATGTTAGACAATATCTTAATTCTAAGAGGTTTAATGTTTAGATTTTTTAGAAAAAAGTCAAGTTAGGAATACTTGACCCTACCAAAAAGCTACTGCAGATTCGATGTTGTAGCCGACAGAAGCACATTCTGTAGTTGGGATCAATTTTCATATGCAGTTTGTCGCCAAAATGTCAACTCAAATATAGGGAATAATTATTTAAAAATGGTTTGTAAGTAATTATTTAATGAATGAAATTTTTTTCTAACGTGATATTTCAAAGAGTGTAAATAATTATTTTAATAAGAGTCTGAAAAAGAACTGAAATTTATTTATTCTATTTTTGCTCGCTTGCTAAAGATCGAGTTATGTTTATTTATTAGTATAATAAAAATCTTATGCTCGAACTTCTTGTCATCGTTTGGTTTTATTTAACGTTTCCGCCATTTCTATTGAGTTTGCCTTTCTTTGTTGATTTGAATTTTTTCTTAAAATATATTTTTATTCTTTTGCTTTTATTTTTGTTTAAATGTATGAAGATCCGAGTAAGCCTTTTAAGCTTTTCACTTTCTTGTCTTGTAAAACATTTTTAGATATTTTTTTATTATTATTTTGATGCTATTCTGATTTTTTTTAATTTTCCGAAACCAAAAATTCTTCAGAGTTCTAATCACGTTGCTAGGTCCCCAGTTCCATTGCTGTAATTTTGATCTTTTAATTAAATCAATATTTTAATTGTTTATTAAATTTTAAAATAATTTAATAACTAGATTTAATTTTATGACTTGAATAATTTAATTTATTAATTATATTTTATTAATTACAACTGCGTCTTATAGTTGTCATATTATTTAATAATTTATAGCAGTTTCATTAATAATTTTTGATAATATAGACGCTTTCAATTCAGTAGTTTTAACTTTTATATGAATTTCGTGTACATACAAATTACCAAAATAATTTTAATTATTCTTTGTAGGTAGGGTCAAGTATCCCTGAGGTTAGGGATACTGGGCCCTAAGCGATTTCATGAAATATATTTATTTTATTATTAAATGAGATATCAATTTAGCATAAGCATATATCTAATTGTTAAAAACAAATCCGTTAATGATGCCAACAATTCAAATATTATTCGAGAAATATACGAAAAAGTAAAAGTAGGTTCAATATCCCTAGTTCCCCCTAACTTTTCCCCTTTCCTCTGATTTGAAGAGTAAGATTCTTTACGAAAGTATTCATTTCTTTTAGATAAACTTATATTACTTATTAAATAAATTATAACTTTCACAGTATTAAAATTTTTAAACACAAAATCGCTCATCGGATATTAACAAATTCATCTTTTTCACGCGCGCTATGCACTTATCATATCCCCACAGAAATATTACATTTGCAATCAATAAAAAAGGACCGAATATGTTAAGTAAAAAGACTGAATTTTATTATTAAGTCCTAAACCTATCAGTGCATTTCGGATTAACTTATTTGTTGTAATTTGCATTCAATTCTAAAAAAAATCCTTTGTTGTTTATTTACCAGCAAAACACAATATTCCAGAACTCAGTTCCAAAAAATGATTAATTGCCCCAGTGAATGGCAATTGCGTATATCCTTCCCCTACTTCCCATTTGTCTTGGATTATCTTTCGCTGTAATTAATTTCCTGCAGCTAATTACCAGAAATTAAAGGTATGATATAAATAATTCATTGTTCGTCTCAATCCTTAATTCCAAGAACACTATCGAAATTTTATCTCATTCTTTCCCTAAATGATGACGATATCGAAGTTTACCACTAACGTTTATTTATACTGTTTTTTTTTGTGCAACATTAAATAAAAGTCGGCAGATATTTGTAAGGTTTTATGTATTTCGGGTAAAATTTAATGAATATTAATAACAATCAATTTTTTTCAACGTGTATGTTTTATGCAACATTAAATAAAAGTTGGCAGATATTCACAATGAGCCGAGGTTTTATGTATTTCGGATAAAATTTAATGAATATTTAATGACGATCAATTTTTTTCAACGTGTATTTTTTGTGCAACATTAAATAAAAGTTGGCAGATATTCGCAATGAGCCGAGATTTTATGTATTTCGGATAAAATTTAATGAATATTTAATGACAATCAATTTTTTTCAACGTGTATTTTTTGTGCAACATTAAATAAAAGTTGGCAGATATTCGCAATGAGCCGAGGTTTTATGTATTTCGGATAAAATTTAATGAAT
>BGPR01001401.1:0-142054 GCA_013235015.1 Araneus ventricosus
ATTGCCTTAGCGAATTATGGCTCTGGAGCACACCTGGGGTTATATAAAATACTAGAATTGGAAAACCATTCTAACAATCCTGAATAATCAGAAATGTACAGGTATATAAAAAGAAGCAAAAACATACTAGAAAAACAATAAAATAAAAAATAAACAAATAAACTTTCATATCCAATCGAGAAGGTGAAAAACGAATTGAAAGTATATCCGAGTAACGATAAAGAGTGAGTAGTATAGAATGGAAAAAAAATGTATCACACACAAAATGAATGTGCTAAAACCTGCAATTCCAAAACCGCTAGTAGATAGATTATAAATCGTAAACAATAGAGTATAAATCGTAAATGATACAGTATATAAACGGTAAAAAAATGATAGAGTATAACCAAAATTAATGCCAGTATAAATCGTAAAATGAAAAAATCAACAAAGCGCAACGGTGCTTCTACAGGTGGTGAAGTTATTGTGAATCGCTAAAATATAAACGTTTCACATTTTCTTTCCAATCAGTTACACCCGTATGGCCTCCTAAAACACTGATTTCCGTCCCTAATGTCAAACCAAAAAAAAAAAGAGAGAGGAATTTGAAGAATTGAACCAAAATTACCAATGATTTAACTTGAACAAAGAAGGAATAAATTTTACGTATCAGATGGACGATGTTGACGTGGCAGCTTCTGTGGAGGCCAAATATTCAGACCGGCGTTGAAGGGTGTGAATAAGGTAATTGCCATAAGCCTTGTGCTTAACTTTGATGTAAGCCTAGAAGTGAAGTATGTTGTGAAACGATGAAGATTAAACAGAAAAGCGATAACAATAGAAAGCGCGTATAGAGAAATATTGAGAGAAATCAGTAAAATATGAAAACAAATGAAAAATGTCTACAAATGTGCGTTTTCGAGGTAAATATCAGAATCTTATAGACTTGAGGACCCTACTGCGAAGGTTATACTTCGCGTCGACATCTCTGATAGGCAACCTTTACTTACATCTTAAAACCATTAATCAGGGTTTGTAAAGAGGAGGGAATTTATTATCGGTGACGCTTATTTCTTGAGTGCATGATTTGCTTTCTGGCAGATTTACGGGAAGTATTTTGTTGATTCTTATGTTATTACACTGTGTTTCTGTAGATTTTATATGAGTATATTAGGAGTTCCAAAAAAAATAAATTTATTAACGTTAAATTTGAATTTGTTTTCCTTGTCGATTGTCAGTTTTAAGTCGTTTTGGTGAATCTGGATGAATCAAGAAAAAATGCTGAAACATTTATGGCTGCTGGTTTTCATTACTTTGAGTTCTTCTGGTAGATGATATTCCAACAGAGCTGAAGTCTTGAAAATTAAAAAATCTATAATTATCGTCAATAAATCGGAAAGCAGAGGGAGGTTTAAAACGAAATTTTTCGAAGAAATGAAGAAAAAGTTATTGGTAAAGATGAGAAATTTTTTCCTTGTGGAATGCCTTTTATTTGTTGGAAAATATTTTCGCCGTTAAAGATAAAGTTATTGAATATTCAGTAGTTGATGAGGTCTTCCCATGAAGTTAGAGGGATTTTTAAAAAAAGTTTAAGATCATAGAAGTAGTTCATTAATACCTCTTGCAATTTATTTATTGCAATACTTGTGAAAATATCTTGAAAGTCGTAAGTTTCTATTGTATCGATTTTGTTATTATTAAGGAATTTGTTTACTTTGTTATTGTTTTTGAAAATCCATGTGAAATTTTCTTGCTCAATATGATTTAGGGTTATATTAAAATGTTTTGAAAAAATGGTTCCAGGTTTTTTCATGTAGGTGTTAGTGCCGCAGGTGATATATCTGAATATAATTGGCTGTTTATGAAATTTTGGATATATAACAATACATGGTAAATTATTATTTGCATTATGGCATTTAATTTTTTTGTTAAGAGCTGCAATTTTTTTCTTAATGGTGATAATATTTGATTTATTGAGTTTGTAAGTTTCTGATGATGTTAATTCCTTATCTAAAATTTCGAGATAGGAATTTTTGCAGATAATTGCGAAGTTGCCGGCCTCTTTATCAATAGGGGTTATGATGAATTGTTCTTGAAGAGCTTTGATACAATCCTTGATATTTCGGTATTCATATTTTTCGTAATTATAGGATTGTCTTTTTTGCAATTGTTTTTTATGAACTGTTTAAAGTTGAAGTATATTGACCATTTCCATTCTGTGAAGAATTGCACTGGTATATCGAATTTGGCGGCAAGTTTTAGGTAAAAGTTATGCAAATCATTAAGAAAACTTTTGAAAATTTTATTAATGGAGATCTTGAAAATAGGACGGAATTTGTACCTTTGATCATTAGTTCCCTTAGTTCTTTATTGTCAATGATGTCTAGGTTACCGGTTAAAATGTGTTTATGGAAGGGATCTATGTATTTATTATATTCTTCTATAATGCAAAGGCACTGAATGCTATTTCTATTGGTCCTAACGTCTTTACAGAAGGAATTGTAGTTGAAGATTCTTCTACCGATATTTGTATCATATTTAAAGCATTTGTTAACTTCAATATTTTTTATTGGAAAAAGATCCGTAAATTCTTGAAGTACTGCGTTGAATTTAAATTGGCCGTAAATTGGATTTTTAAAGTTGATAATCATGTAAATTGTTGTGTTTTCTTGATTTTGGTTCGGCGATTTGGCAATTCTTGCTTTATATAGATCATTAATAAGAAGTAAGAAGTGTTGATTATATGTTTTGTAGTTATTGAGAATATTTTTGAGTGTCTTTTCTAGAATCTTGCTGAATTTATTTTCAGAAGAGAAAATGAAATTTTTTACCTGTCTATAGTTAACGTTCTTGTTAAAATCGTCTTCAATTCCTTTTAGTTCTTGATATAATAAATTATAAATATCTTCATTAGATAATTTATTTAAATCCTTTCTATTTTTTCCACTACCCCAACAATATACTTAAATTTTAAAATGTTCCTAAAAACAATTACAGAAAAGACAATCATAATTATAAAAAATATGACTACCGAAATATCAAGGATAATATCAAAGCTCTACAAGAACAATTTATCATAACCTCTATTGATAAAGAGAATGGCAACTTTGTAATTATCTGCAAAAAATTATACCTCGAAATGTTAGAGAAGGAATTAAAATCATCAGAAATTTATAAACTCAATAAATGAAATATTATCACTATTAAGAAAACAATTTCAGCTCTTAAGAAAAAATTAAATGTTATAATGCAGAGAGTAATCTACCAAATATTGTAATCGATCCAAAATTTCATAAACAGCCAATTAAATTCAGATATATCACCTTTGGCACTAACACTACATGAACAAACCAGGAATGATTTTTTCAAAAACATCTTAATATAATCCTAAATCATAATGAGCAAGAAAATTTTACCTGGATTATCAAAAGCAATAACAAAGTAAACGAATTCCTTAATAATAACAAAATCGATACAATAGAAACTTACGACTTTCAAGATATTTTCACAAGTATTGCAATAAATAAATTGCAAGAGGTATTAATGAACTATTTCTATGATCTTAAAATTCTTTTTAAAATCCCACTAACTTTCTCGAAAGACTTCATCAACTACTGCATATTTAATAACTTTATCTTTAACGGAGAAAATATTTTCTAACAAATAAAAGGCACCCCACAAGGAAAAAATTTCTCATCTTTACTAGACAACCTCTTTCTTCATTTCTTCGAAAGAAATTTCGTTTTAAACCTCCAGTCTGCTTTCCGATTTATTGACGATATTATAATTTTTAATTTTCAAGACTACAGCTCTGATAGAATATCATCTACCGAGAAGAACTCAAAAGAATTAAAACCAGCAACAATCAATCTCCAGCGATCTTTCTTGATTTATGCTTGGACCACAAATACGACGTGAAATTGACATTCACGAAAAAAGAAGCGAATTCAAATTTAACGTCAATAAATTTATTTTTTGGAAGTCTAATATCTCATATAAAATCTTCAAAAACACAATCATCAATAAACTTATAAGAATGAACAAAATATGCAATAAAAGTAATTCTGCCAAAAAGCAAATCATGCACTTGAGAAATAGACTCACCATTAGTAAAATTCCCTCCTCACTTTACGAACTCTTGATTAAGTATGTGCCTACCCTAAAATTGCCGTTTTCACGACATTTTTCGAATTTTTTTATTATTTTCTATTGAAGCCCATACATTTAGGATTCCAAAAATGGTTCACTTTAGTTTCTTCGATATTTAGAAGCAAAGTCATTTCCTAAATTATGAACCAGAAGTGAAAGTTTCGAAACCAAAACTAAACCATAGAATTGTAAACAACGCATCTAATGAGCTATTTCATTACTCTTAAACAATGTGAATGCAGAAGTTACTTTTTAAATATAGAATTGAGTGTTATTTATTTATTTATTATTGTTTTATACGTATCTGGCAACTGCTTCTCTACTTACGGTGTATTTTACCTAAAAAAAATTCGCTCACTCCAGACACCGTTATTAGTTACCAAGATAGCAGTTTCATTATTCAACTCAGGTGATATAGGGCTGATATGTGTATTTAAACATCTTAATGTATAACTTGAACCAGAAATTATTATAAAAAACTACATAGAAATTGATTTTGAGAGAATTAGGAAATCAAATCGACAAGTAGAACCAAAAACAAAATTATCAAGAAAAAAATTAAAAGCTAAATGAAAATGAATTTAAAAATAAGTCAAAGAAGGCTTGACTTACAAATACTGTGAATTTTAAGTTGTTAAAATGTGTATATAATTTTTTTATGGGACTTTAAAATATTTATTTGCGTTTTCTGGAAAATCGCTTTTTTATTTTTTTGGATTGCGATAAATCTCATTTCTTAAAACGTTTTTAATATATTCAAATGAAATTTTACCACTATGCTCTATACATCTGTAGGTATGTTGTGAATCTCAAATATAGCTTAAAAGTATATAATTATTTATTTCACAGCTGTTTTATTTTAAAAATTGATAGTTTTTTCTTGTTAAAACCTGTTGCGTATACAACTTTGGTATATCTCAATAATTTTAAGTGGTACTCTAAGTAATCTGCTTCACTTCACAGGTAAATGTATAACAAATATATTGTTGAAACAAAAAGTGAAATACATGGATTAGAATTTGTTATAGGACGTTTGGCGTAAACGTCAATTTTTACTAAATTTTGAACAAAAAAGGCCAAAATTTCAAAAATAATTTTTTTCCACTAAAGTATCATTTGAATTCACAGTTTAATACACTATTATAACTGAAAACATAAATGTTGAATAAAAAATTCCTTTTTTTTTCAAAAAAAGAATCTGACCGAAGGTAGGCACATACCTTAATGAATTTAAGATGTAGGTAAAGGATTGCCTATCAGAGAGATGTCGACGTGAATTATAACCTTCGCAGTAGGGTTACTCAAGTTCATAAGATCTGATATTTTACCTCGAAAATGCACATTTGTAGACATTTTTCACTGTTTTTTCATATTTTACTGATTTCTCTCAATATTTCTCTAAGCTTTCCATCGTTATCGCTTTTCTATTTAATCTTCATCGTTCCCAACATACTAAACTTCCCTGGAAACATCCAAAGTTAAGCGCAAAACTTGTAACTCGATACCTTGTTCACACCCCTTTAACGCCGGTCTGAATCGTGGCCCTCCACAGAACCTGCCACGTCAACATCCGTCCATCTGATATGTAAAATTTATTCCTTCTTTGTTCTGAAGTTAAATCACATCGTACTTTTGGTTTTAATTCTTCAAAACTCCTCACTCTGTTTTTGGTTTGACATTAGGGATGGAAATCAGTGTTTTAGGCCATGCGGTGTAACTGATTGCAAGAAAATGTCAAACTTTTTATATTTTATCACTTCATATTTACTTCATCATCTGAAGAAACGTTGTAATGTTTGGATACCACCGGCGATGGTTGATCGGACGCTTGGCGCAACTCCTTGCTAGTATTGTTTTACTTTTTGTAAACAAGTCATTTTTGGTCGCGATATCGAGAGGAGAGGTCAGATGTTTAGGCCTAGTTGTGGTCTTTATTTTTGGAATAGCTCTGGCTTCTAAGTGCAACCTACCGCACTGTATCTTTTATTTGTGTTGTCTGTCTTATATGTGCCTACGTTCAAATAGAAATATTTTTTGAAAATCTGGTGTCTTCATTTGAAAAAGACAGCAACACCACAACACGTTCTCTTTCGAGAACCAGAGCTTAGTGTTGACAGATTTGATAAAGTAAAAGCGGATGGAAATTTGAATATTTGCTTGTAAAAATAATGTTTAAAATCGTGAGAAGGAAGACATTGTAGTCTTAACCGAACTCAGTGAAACGGCAAATATTGACATGAAGATGGGAGATCTGAAACAGAAAATGCTGGCTATTAAGGAATATTTAGAAGATGCGCTTTTGTTCCAGACTTTTTGGTCTCTACCGTGGAAAAACGAAAGAAAGAATAAGAAAATCGTAAGCAAGAAGAAAAGATTCGGGTAGAAGAACGGCGTGTAGAACGAGTGCACGAATTGGAATTGGCTAGAATTCGAGAGACTCGAAATGACGAAAATAGAAGCCCACTACCTAGTGTGACCAGATACGGGGATGGCGAGGTTTCTCTGGATAAGCTCATTATGGGAGTGGGAATTTTGAAGATCAAAGCACCAGGAAAAACAGAATCATGGAATTTATTTTTCGATCTGTTGGAACGAGCTTAGAAGGACAAGAAAGTCCCTGTAGAATTCCAGGCAGAAATGTTATTGAAACTTCTTGGAGATAAGGTGTCAAATGTCCTTGTTTACATTAAAGAAGAAGATTTAAAGGACTATGCTAAAGTGAAAGCTTTGATTTTAAAAGAATTTGAACCAACACCTCAGGCGTGCTTGGAAAACTTTAGAAACGCGAAGAGAAATTCAGGCGAAACTCGTATCCAGTTTGTCTCCAGACTCACTTCTACATAGGAAAATTATTCCGAAATACGTAAGGTTGAAGATTATGAATCCCTAAAAGATCTGATGATTTCCAATAAATTATTTCAAGCATTAGATAGTGACACCGCTTCCCACATATGCTTGGAGCAAGGTGAAAAATGGCTAAGGTAAGAGGAATTAGCAAAAGAGTGCGACATTTATTTAGGAGCAAAACAGAAGTCTTTTGACGAACCCCTGAACGATTTGAGAAAAACTTTTTATCGGAAAAATATGTTCTGCCTCATCAGAGAAGAGAACTTTCTAGAAGGGAAAATGGCATTCTAAAATGAAATGAATGTTTCGTCTGTGGAAGTCTGCTGCGTTCAGATAGAGAATGGCCGGATAAACGCAAAATAAATGAATTTTTGCCGAAGCAGAACGATAAGAATATTTACAAGAATTCTAATTCCAATAAGAACAGATCTGAAAATCAAGAAGCTGTGGTCGCCAAAGTTGATTCCTCATATTTACAATCAGAATCTGTTCAGAATTTTGTTACTAATTTAAATAAGATCAACATTTATATTCATTCGAAAGAAATTAAAGCAATCATCGATTCCGGGACACCGATCTATATCGTCCGTTCGTCATTGGTACCTGATTTACAGAACATGCACAGGATAAAGAAGATTACCTGAACAGGATAAAGAAGGAAGTAAAATTTTACTAACTCCTGCCTTTGGTGGACAGATGGAAGCGAAAATCTGACGAGTTTCTATTTGTTACAAGAACAGTGGAAATAGTTTATTCAACAACGTGGATACGCTGATCGCAATTACAGACAAGCTAAATGTGCCTTGTTTGATAACTCCTGGAATTTATGAATTACTAGTTAATTCATCGGATGATAATTCTCACTTATTTGATGACGAAATAACCAGCGAAAGAAAGGCGCTAACTTTGCATTCCTAATCGAAACGGCGGGAAACGGAATAATTTTCCCCTCAGCAACCTTCAGAAGAAGCTGGGAAGGAGGAAAATTCGGAGCAGGCAATGGAAGTGAGGCGCAGAGACTTAAGCTCCTCAGATAGAACGAAGGCGGAAAGTTCAGAAGCGCTGGAAAACGCCGATGACGTCACGAGTTCAACCGGAACTGCGAATTTACGAGAGGAGCAAAGATCGCGTCCGTCACTGAAGGAAGCTTTCCTGCAGTGCAAAGCTAAGAAGGGAAATTATTTGTTTATAGATGGTCTTCTTCATCATACAGACAAGATATAGGACAGCATGTGACCCAACTCGTTCTTCCACAGAATAGACGACAAGTTTTGAAACTAGCTCATGAATCTATATTTGGAGCACATATGGGCATGAGAATTACAATAATTTAATTACAATAATTTAAGGTTATATTGTAATTTAAAAGACATGAACTGACCTCTAAATTTACATTTTTGCATTAAATTTCAGTTAGTAGTTCTTCGTCATTAGTAAAAGTCAATAAGAAGTACCTGATTAGGACTGCTTTTAAAATATAACTTTAAAAAAATCATCTATCATCTTTGTATACAAGATTGTAAGTTCATTCTGTGAAAGTAAAGATATCGCTCTCGCGATGAAAGCATGGCGCATCATAAGTCTACCAATGAGATAGTTTAGCTAAATTTTGCATCTGGCCTAACTTCACTAATATCGTTAATGTTGCAGATTTTAAAGATAGTCAGTATTTCAACTTATAGAAAACTCTTTATGGGTTATCAGGTTTAAGAGCTTTCAGAGAATGGCATTTTTTAGAAATGATATTTATTGTTTAAAGACAAGAATAACAGTATCCGAATGATATTTGATATTTAGTTTTCTGACCTCAACTATGCATTGCAAGTGCAAGTAAATTATGAAAACTAAGCATTTGAAGTGATTAGAAACGGTTTTACAATATTCGGAAAATAGATTAATTTTTCAGAAATTATGCATTTTAATTTAAACTAAACATAGAGATAATCAGATTGGAGAACAAAACGCGTGGTAGCTGACTTAAGTACTAAATAAAGCCTAGTTCTCAAATCTGAATTATTTTATATATTTTATAGATTATTTCAGTTGTATTTAAGTCCCATTTTGAAGTAACTCAAGAGATTTATTGGGACAGACTTCGTACTTTTGAATTATGGTCAAATGACGATTAAGACACCTGAGCCAACACGCCCTCCCTACACTTTTGCGCCAGACCAGCGAGAAGATGCATGACCTTCATTGCCAGACTTAACGTGCTCCAGGCTCACTTACACGACAGTTCCTCGGTGGAATCGGATTTCGAACATACAACCTTCCGTCCCGAAGTCGAGATCTTACCACCAGGAAATCTTGACATCAAAATATGTAATAAATTTCATCTGTTCCGTAATTGATAATTTTCTCTAGAGATTGTAATTATCTGTCGTAAGAATTCGAAGTAAATATAAGAAGATTAAAACTTCAAATAAGAAAATACATCGTACGATATATGTTGTGCCGTTCTCCAAAATACTATATTCTCAAAATTTACCTTATAACATAAATATGTGAGTATAACTGTTTTTCATTTGTATTGTACTTACTTGCTTTGCAACGTTGCTGGTTTCTACAGCTGCATCTAAACCAGAACATCCCATGCCAACCACGACTACTGTCTTATCTTTATAAGGCGCCACTTCTTTCAAACTATAGGTGTGCATAATTTTCCCCTTGAATAAATCTTGACTTGGATAGGAGGGCACTTTGGGCCTGTTGTAGTGACCGATGCAAACCAAGACTCCATCGTATACATCTGTTGATGTCCCTCCTGATAGCCTGTTCTTCACTGTTACTGTCCATTTACCCGTCTCTTCGTAATCGTCATATCTCTTCACTTTTAACACCTCCATCTTATATCGGATGTATTTCAAAACATTTCTCGAAGTTGCGTAATCCATTATGTACTCATAAATTTCGTGGCGCCTCATGAAATTGTTGCTTTCTTTCTTTGGCGGGAAATTGCTGAGCGCTCCCATTTCCTTGCTGTGGTTGAGGATGGTCGTAGGCATTGTTGAACCAACTCCAACTTCAGGGTTTTCTCTATAGCACCAAGTGCCTCCTGGTTTGTCAGTTTTTTCGAAGCAAACTGCATCGAAGCCTCCTTCCTCTTCCAAAGCCGCCAACGAGGCCAATCCGGTACCTCCGGCACCAATGACAGCGATCTTTTTGTTCTTTGGTGTCATTTTATCTGCAAAAAAAAACTCAAAAGGTCAAGTAATTTTTTCAATCCTCTATCAGCTGCTCAAGACTGTTTCCTCTAATTTGAATTTTCAATATCGTCTGCATAACGAATAATCTTCTTATTTATTAATTTTAATTGATATTTAATTTTAAAAGGACATTAAAGATTGATACAGTACTGATTAAGGTGCTCCAAGAACTCGATGAAATTAGCAAGCAATTTTTGCTTTAAAAAATATGTTTCTTGTCAGAACGTAATGAGAGAATGGCAGAAAACGTCACACATATTCCTACTGAAAACTGCTTTTACAATTCCATTTCATTCATAAAAAATAACATTACGAAAAGATATAAGTAATAATAAGATAAGATAATTCTTTCGGGTGACAAGTGCAATCAGTGTTTTTAAAACAAGCACAAATCAACTTTCCACATACTGTAAACACAAAAATGAAATACTTCAATAGCACAGCTGACAGCGTCTATCTATTCGATATAGTCCAAAACAATATTTGGCATTCCGAAATGATAACTTTTACGAACATTTGCGACAACAATAAGAGAGATTGGGAATACACATCAAGACAAAAAGTTTTTACTATAGAACCTGCAGTCGCTTCCTAGTCAGTCTGGCAGAATAAAAGAAAAACCAATTTACTTTTCTTAGTTGAATTGTTTATTACGTACATTATGTCGTATTTCGGCATACAGTCGACGAGATCTTCGGCGAAGGTCTCAGGTGTCTCTTGCGCGAAAATCTCCATGAATTATTAGAAAAGAATGTCCGGTGAGTTCATGTTAGAGCAACATGGAAGCTAAGTCAAATGTTCGAATGTCCAATCCACAGCTGGCTGTATTGGAAGTAGGACTGGATCGTGTTTAAAAGTGCCGAACAGTCATGGAAAAGTATTCCAAGGCACCATTAGGCATAAATCCTACGCCATGGTTAGACCGGGCCAAGACTAGGTAGTGTACCCTCCAGAAACAAAAAATATAAGGCGACTGAAAGGCATTGGAGTAAAAGTAATGTACAACTTTTTTGTAGCAAAGCTTTGTAAACACCCTGCATAAACGAATAAGACTCACCTTCTTTTTTATTATCGCTGCTGCCGGTATATATATAGTACTGCCGGTCAACTGTGATAAGATTTCTGTATTTCATTAAGTAGATCATTTGATTTAATTTGCAAAATTTCATGTTTTCCCGGGATCTTTTAGAAGTCTTTTTATTGTAACATTTGAAACACACAGTTATTTACATGATCTGCAATTGTTCTGATTATTTTAAGACTCATATTTGTAATATTGTTAAGATTTTTTTATTTTTTATACGTTCATTACCTTTGGTAAAAAAAATACCGGCAAATGGGAAATTACAATTTATTAAGGAGACGGTGGACCTTGAAATTGTCAAAAATTCACCAAAATATATATAAAATGTTTTTGTAATATTAAGATGTTGCTTACTTTACTGAACCACATGCGCAAAACCGCATGTGTCTAAATTAATTTATTAAAAGTGATTAGCAATTAAAAAAATTGAAAGGAACCCGAAAATATAAACAAACATGTCAACAAACAGGAATCACGATTTGTTTTACATTTCGTTTTATTTTGGAATTAATATTTTTATGTTTTAGCTTTCGCCGGTTTTAACTGTAACTGTTAACTGTTGTTTGCCGTGTTTGTTGATACCTCGTGTATTTTACGTAATGTCGTGTTTATTTTCGCTATCATCATATGTGAGAACCACCTTCTTCCTGGTATCTCCTCAAGTTATTATTTTTTGCTGCAAAACCCTGGTAAGTATTAATCTGTTATACTCTGTGTGCTTTTTGTTATTGTATCGTTATAGTAAATATAAAATTCTGATATTGTAGTGTGTCTGTTTAAACAATGAATCTATAAATGAGAGTGAAACAAAATTGTTAGTGTGGCCTTCTACATCTGCATCAATAAGAAAAGCAATTGAAATCAATTCATATGTCATTATGAATAACAGCATGTGGTCTTCCTTTCTATCCAATACAAAATGCAATGAATACAATATATTTTCTTTGGATGTTGCATTTAATCTTACTTATGGCTTTTCATCAAAAATAGAATTAAATTTGAAATGTGATAAAATATTTAATTCTATATTTTCCAGCCCTCGTGATAATATACACAAATGCTTTGAAGAAAATAAAAAGCTTGTTGAAGCTTTTTTGAAAACTGGGAAAGGCCAAACAGCATTGGAAGTTTTTTCAATGGCTATTGGCATTCATGCAATGAATAAAGAACATTTTCAAAATGTTTACAAAAATTGCATGAGGAGAAGCACACAAAGATGACATTCTACGAGTGTCTTGCAAAATTGTCACTAAAAGTATAATGATTTAGCATGACCATCTGACAAAAATGATATTATTGATATCACAGTCTCGTATGATGACACAAGGCGGAAACGTCGACATACGTCGTTATATGGAATTGGTATTTTTGTCGATATTTTGACTGGTCTCGTCACGAAATATTGTCCTATAATGATTTGGCATTACCATCTGACAAAAATGATGGTATTATTGATATCTCTGTCTCGTATGATGGCACATGTCAGAAACGTGGACATTAGTCCTTATACGGAATTAGTATTGTTGTCGATATTTTGACTGGTCTCGTCATTGATTACGAGATACTTTCGAAATATTGTCCTGAATGCACTGCTGCAAAAAGTTATCTTGGAGAAAACAGTGCTAATTTCTCCATATGGTATAAAACCTACAGACCAGAATACAGCGAAAACTATGTTTCTGTTGTTGTTGTTGTTACTAATCTCCAATCGAGTCTGACGGAGTCAGACCAGATCAAGGAATCAGTTGATTTTGATGAAATCAATGACTAAAAGGGAAAAAAAAATTTTTTTTTCCAAGCCAAGTCCTAGACAGTCCAAAATGTGTTTAGGTGATGCTTGATGTTGATCGCATTTGGGGCAGAGAGGGTAGATCTTATTGCCCTCAGGATATGTTAGGCAATTCAGGTGGCCGCTGGCAAATCGTGAAAGACAGGTACTGGACTGCCTGTCGCATGGAAAGTATAGGGAAAGTGCCGGCTTACTTCCTTTGTACCAGTGGTGAAAACTATCTGGGATCATCAAACGCCATGGAAGTTAAAGTTGCAGAAATTTTATGGAAGAGGATCACTTGAAAACTGTGGTATGCAATACACGAGTGCTTTGTCAGATGGCGATTCCAAGACATGCCAACATTTATTTTAATTAGATGTATATGGTTACAATATGAAAATTACTAAAGAAGAATTTCTAAATCATGTGACAAAGAGACTTGGGACAGACAAATTTAAATTTATTTTTGTTGGGAATAAATAGTTATTTATATTAATTTAGAAAATACAAGTGCCTGAAAATTTTAACGCGTCAATTAAAAGTGAATAATATGGTATGAATATGTCTGTAATTTAATAAAAGGAATAGTGTTTGGTATTGAGAAAGCAAGTATCACAAATGTAAGTGTACACATATATTTAAAGTGTTTTTTCTTCAATACTATATTTTTCAGATTTACGTGTCTTCATGCGTCAATTTTTTAGTAAATCTTATGCAATTTCTAGTACGGTGTCCTGATAGATACTAAAATAAATCTTGGTATTCATTTTATGTTTTGACTTCATTTAGATAGTTAAAAGTCAGTTTCAATTTATTTTTGTTGTGAATAAATAGTTATTTATATTAATTCAGAAAATACACGTGCCTAACGCGTCAAATCAAAACTTTCCATTTAAGCATTTTTTTTTCTTTTCAAAATTTACTTTTAAGTGAATAACATAGTATAAATATGTCTGTAATTGAATAAAGCGAGTTGTGCAAGGTATAAGGAGAGTAAATATCAAAGGTAAGTGTACTCTTCTCAAAACTATATTTTTTCAGATTTACGTGATTTTAAAATACTCCATGCGTCTTCATTTTTTAGTAAATCGTATGAAAATTATAGTACAGTGTCCTGATTGATACTAAAATAAATCTTGGTGTACATTTTATGTTTTGACTTCATTTAGATAGATAAAAGTTAGTTTATATAGAAAAAATGTAAAATTTCGATGAAAATTAAGTAAACAATAACAAAAAATATTTCCTATAAATTAACTGTTCAATGAAATAGCAAAATAATATCCCGTTATGTTGGAAATATACTTATGAGTAATAATAACGTAAAATTAAGTTAAAAAAGTAAAAAAACTTGGAACACATTGAACGTTTTAAAAAAAAATTAAAAAATATTTTTTTAATTAAAAAAATTTATTCAATTAATTTTTAAAAAACATATTTCATATAGTATTGTTTCATTAGATATGTGCAAAAAATTTCAGAACTCTAAGTCAATAATTAGGCAACAAGCTATATAGTGTCCACTGTTCCCTTTAATTGCAAAGGTTACCAATACAATGATTTCTGACGGTCGGCTTGAAAACGGTCTGCTTTTCCAGACGATGTGTTCCTTACACACACACTGATTCGTGTCGGTCGGTTTTATACCGACTTCTGGATTTACATCTGGTTAAATGGAAATGAATTTTGGTCATTCTCGAATACAGTCGTTTTCTCTGTAGTTAAAATGAATCCAAAAAGTGTTGTTATTATTTTTTATTAATTTTTTATTATTTTACTTTAAAAAATAGGGAAAAATGAAGAATTGAGAAATATAGAAATCCAATTTAACAGCATATTAATAATAATAATATTTCAAACTATATATTAACTTCAAAATGCAGTTAGTTGTTGTTAATATAAAATTTAAACAGATTATTGAATATCTTGTTACTTTTACTTAAAGATTGTGTTGAAGATACACAAAGTTTCAAATGTGTTGTTATAAGAAAAATAACACTTCTTTGATTCGATAACTTATTTTTGCTGAATTACGTATATGGAAATAATTCAATAATTGAGAGTCACAATCTTTGCAAATTTAACAAATGGGAACCGAACAATGACTAAAATCATTTTTTATTGAAATTAAATACTCAGGAACATTATCGCGTAGTTATTCAAGTTAAATTTGCTAGAGTAAGGGAGATAAGCGAATACAAGGGCATATGAGGAGCAGATATTTTGCATCTGGTTAGATGCAAATGAGTTTGCTGAGTCTGTAGAATAATTTAGGTTAACGCGATATTAAAAAAATAAATTTTCAAAAATGCGATGAAAAATAACGAAGTTACTATCGAAATATTTTTAATTCAAACTAAACTAACTCTTAATTTCAACTAAAAAGAAATAACTATCAAGCGAAAACAATGAAAAACGCTTCCTTGTTGAACTTTTCTACATTGTGGTAGTACAAAAATGTTTCAAAACAATTATTTATTTACTTTTCCATTTTCAGCTGTTAAGTTTAACTAAAATATTTCTAATTTGAATTCCGGTAAGTGTGCAAGCTCCAACTGTTATCTATACACTAATAATGGAATGTTGCCGACCGGTTTCAAATCGGTCGTCACGAATCGGTTTGTAACTTGCACACACACCGATTTTTGCCGGTCAGTTTGAAAAGAGCGATGCAGAGCTATTGCTTTTGCAGGCGATGCGTTCCGTGCACACACACCGATTCGTGTCGGGGAAAAAATGATTAGAAATCGGGAGTCGCTGATTCCCAATTTCACCGCGGCAGTTATCAATATAGCCAATTAAATGCAAACGGGAAAAATTTTACTTACCGATCTGATCTATTAGAACTAATGATAACTAAATTATTTTATAATAGTTGAAAATAAAAACTCTCTATTCAGTCTAATCACTAAAATGACAGCTTCTTGAGAAGTTTTCTTTTTAAATAAAGAATGGTTTCTTCCTTAAGCCTGCTAATTCTAATGGACAGGTCCTTAAACATCTGGAATTGATTAAATAATAGTCCTTCTAAATTATGATTTTGCATCTTTTCTGATGGAAATGAATTTTGAGAGTTTCTAGGATAATGGGGAACTTCAGCATTTTTTTTTATATTTTTCTAATCGATTGAAAATGCTTCAAAATGAATAAAAACATTAAAAAACTTTCGAGACAGTTTTTTTTTATATTTGCAATCAAAGTTCGACTCTAAGATGACGCGGGAAAAACGTTCCAGTTTGGCACGAAGCGGGTCTGATGTCACATGTGCCCAAATAGCTCCGTTCGCTCGCTATAGAGATTTTGCTTCTTTTCTATATTTTCCGACTACCGCAACAGACATAATAATGTCGGAAAGATACAAGTATTGTATTGTTCCTAAATGTGTTAATGCAACTATAACGACACCCGTTGAGTAATTGATCTAAATTACATCTATTAAAATTATATATCACGAAGCACAGTGAAAAACAGCCTTGAACTTGGTATCCGTTTTGTTTTGAATATAAGTATAAGGTGAGATTTTAATTAATAATTTTAAAGCAAATAATTAATTTTAATTAGTTTTTTTCCTTCTATTTGATTACATGGAATTTATGTTTTAACCCTTCGAAGGGCGATGACACAGAGGCTGCCCCAATTTCTTTAAGATTAAAAAAAGGACTTGCTCTTGCTATATTACTGCTTATATTATTTCCATGGACATTCAAATGTTTCTCATATGTATTTAATTACCGTACCATTCAAAATTAATTACAATATCTTAAATATAAGTTTAAATTCATGACTTTTAGATGATGAAAATCGTTTTCATTTGTAGGGCAAGAAAATAATTCACAGAATTTTTGATGCAAAATAAATAATTTCGATTCAATGAGTCTATTCAAATCAAAATCAGTCTTCAAAAAGTCAATTTACTTATCAATTACTACAATTGAAAGAAGTTAGATAAATTTATCTCACCGCACATCTGGCAGTATCTCGAATTGTAATGGCATGCAAATCGGACCCGCCCTGTTTGTGATGTCACCTATCGACCAATAGCGAGGAGCGTGTTGGAGTACTTAAAGACTGATTACTTCTGTTCACTACCTCCTTCTTCTTTTTGTATCATTTCATAGCTAGCATGTTTAATGATCTTATGATTTGATTTAGGATTTTAATTTAGTTTTTATTCTATTAAATTTGTTATTTTGTTATCTAGTTGTCTTGCTTTGACTGTGACACCAGCTCTGTGGTTTCTCACAATGGAGTACTTCTGATATATGTGGAATACAGACATGAAAGGTTGAGAAGCTGAGTAGTGTATCGTACCAGTTAATGTAAAGCACTTGAGTGTCAATCGTTCTTTGTACCGAATACCTCAGCGACTAGATTAGTAAATCTCGCCTCTACACATGTCGTAAAGTTAACTTGACCTCGACGTAGGCCTAAAAGTTACGCATCTACAAACTCGAGATGCACGATGAGATAAATTTCTCCCACCTTTTCTCAACTATAATAAATGATGAGCAAACTAACTTTTTGAAGACTAATTTTAATTTTAATATTTTCATTGAATATAAAGGATTTATTTATTTATTTTACGTCAAAAATTAATTCTGCGAATTATTTTGTTAAACTACAAATGTAAACGAATTTCATTGTTAAAAACGTTACTGTTAAAACGTGAATTTAAACTAATTTTTAAGATATTCTTATTAATTTTCAATAGTACTGTAATTTTTTAAAAAATATAAGAAACGTTCGAATATCCGTTGAAAAGATTTATGCAATAAAATATCAAGAGCAAGTTTTTCTTAAAAAAAAGAATCTTGAAAAAGGTGGAATCTTCTATATTTTTACTGCCCTCCAAAGGGTAAAAAAATAAATTCCTTGTATTCAAACGTAAAAAACTAAATAAATTTAACTATTTGCTTTAAAATATATTTTTTTGGCTGCTAATCTCACCTTATACTTCTTTTAAAAACAGAAAATATATCGAATTTTGAATTTACTGTCCTTCATGATATACAATTTTAATAGATATAATATAGATTAATAACTCACATCAAAATGATCTCCACAGACATGACGAATGCTGCTTGCTGATAATTCCGTATTAAGAATCGGATCTCTCTTCGTCGCTTTACACCACTATTTGCGAATAACATAATTTCTTGGCACAATGATAAATAATTCATCGGGTGCCGTTACAGTTGTATTACTACATTTACGAACAATACATTACTTGTAAATTGCAGTCATTATTTTATCTGATGCGAGAGTCGGAAAATATAGAAAAAAGAGAATGTCTATAGAGAGCGAACGGGAAGGAAGCGTGTGTCTTCTCGGTCAGGCAACTGTGACGTTAGACCCATTTCGCGCCAAAATGGACAGTTTTTCCCGTGTTTTCTGAGAGGCGAATTTTGCTTACAAATTTTAAGAAAACAAAACTGTCTAGAATTTTTTTAATGTTATTGTTCGTTTCGAAGCATTTCAAATCGATAAATCTTTCGTTGAATGTATATTCATTTTTGTTGCTTTCTGTATTACTAGCCGCTCTCGACGTCCTCCAAGGGGGTTCGCGGCCAGCACCCACTTTATTCAGCACTGCCCCTACCACCTCGCTGCTTCGAGGCTCTCAGCCACTACTTGTTTCAGTTTAAATACTGCAAAGATCAGTGGAACAGACCATAAAACCATAGTAGACTTCATACTCTTTGTAGACAACAGATTCCTTTAAACTTGTAAAATCTTTCAATAAACTTCATCTAGTTGTTATATTTCGTATAACTTTCTCACGAATTTCGGCATGAATGTCTTCAGATCCATAAATACAGAATGATATATTCCCTAAATAAACAGTTTCCATCAGCCTACATCAGGTATTTTACAATATTTTTGACACGCCATTTTCATGGAACTGCTGGGATCTATATATTTAAAATAATATGGTAAGACCTTGTAGAAATTCTATCCCCAACCACCAGACCGATTTCGACAATTTTTCTTTCATACGTAAGATCATGACATCTAGATGTGTCATCAGGGGTCGACTACCTTCCACCACCCTCCATTTTCGAACGAAATAGAAAAAAACATTTCTCCACCATACATTTTCTATATGTTTTTTCGATTTCGTCCGAAAATGGGAGGTGGTGAGGCAGGTGACGCTTGATGACATATCTAGGTATCATAAGCTTTCATATGAAATAAAAATTATCAAAATCGGTCAAGTGGTTAGGACTGGAGAATTTCTAAAAGGTTTTCCCTATAGACAATGCACAGTGGGAAGGTGTTATTTCGATTTTGTTCGAAAATGGGGGATGGTGTGGGGCAGGCAACCCTTGATGACATATCTGGATGTCGTGAGCTTGCGTATGAAAGAAAAATTGTGGGAAAAGGTCGATTGGTTGAGGCTGACGAACTCGGTGAAGGCTTTGTACCACATTATTTTAAATATTTAGATTGGCATGCGTTCTGAAACAAAAAATAATATTCTAGTTTTGAAGCTGAATTTCGCAATTGTTACCCGAAACAACGAAAATACAATAAAGCACAGTTTATAAGTTTCTCATTCAAACGTCGTTTACTTTTATAGGTCGTATCATCACAGTCCCAATTCCTTCTTATTTGTTAAAGGGGCTTCGTTTATACGACGCAAAGCTTCGGTATAAGTCATTTTCTCTGCTCTAAAATGTGAAAATTCCATATTTTTTCTAGCATGTGAATTGTGATAAATATATGGCTTCGAAAGCATTCACAATTGATAAACTAACAAAAAACAAATTGCCTGGAGGTACTTTAAGCGATGATTAAAAGTTATTCCATATTCCTTTTAAGAAGCATTCGATTTCATTGATTGGGACTCTCTTTCAGAAAACTATCATCAATTTTGAGTCTATAAAACAATGACTGGCTTTGACTGATATGAAATCATCGATGCCTTTCTCTGTCAAAAAATAAAATAACAGGTAACACACAATTGCGTGATATAAATAAATAACTAAATAAAAAACTACAAAATCATTGTATAAAATTCACTATATAATAAACCACAAAGTTCTTCAAGCGATGGAATGTTTAGGAGGTTACGCTTAAAGGTTTTCTCCTTGGAATTTGATGCGGTGGTAACAAACTAACATAGTTAACATCACTATCTACTGCATCCATTTATTCAAGGTAACTTGTAAAATATGAACACCGCAAACAGGACTGCATATTCTAACTGGCTCGTGCAGGAGTGAGGATATATTATAAACGCTAAAGAAGTTAACTCATAGTAACTATAACAACTTTAATAACGTAACAAGATGAAATTAAAAGGTAAAGTAAATTAACATATTGACAACAAAAACATAACAGTGCTATAAGAGCAGTGCTAAAAGAGAGAAGTTCCAGAAGGGAAGAGCGACGACAGATAATGTCCTAGCCTTTATAGGATTCAACTCTTCTACGCATGGGCAGGAAGGTTGACTGCTTATGCAGGAATATGCTGTTGCCACAAATGTATCTTTTCTCATGGGTAGAGAACATTTCTTTATGTAAATTTGCCACAATTTTTAATTTTGTTTCTTCGTCCACATCATCATCAAAAAGTGCCAATACTGCTATTTCGTCAGTAAAATACCATAAATGCTGGTTAAATTTCTGTAAAGCTGCTTTCGAGATACTTTCATTGACTCTTACGTAAGCTTTCAAAGATTTCAAAAAGCACAAATCTTTATAGGGTGCTTTAACTGCCAAAATGCATTGAAATCATGGTTTAACGTAGATTATCACGATAAACTAGCAGACGTCTAACAGTGCTTCCATATCCTTGGTGTTTAATTTAAGCTGAGAACTAAATAACGATAGTTTTAGGGAGTAAATAGCTCGGACCATCCATCTAGCTTGGTGCATGGCACCCGGAGGTCTGATTTACAATTATTTTTTCTGCATCTGCACCTAAAAATACGATACAAAGTTCGATCAACTCTCGATAGACATCTCTGACTATAACATTTTTAAGTTCAGCGCGGTAAAAGTCAAGCAAATTTTCAAGTTCCGGTACGGTTCGGAACAATTCCACTGTTTCTCTATAGCACTGTATTTTAGTAGGACCGATGTTTTCCAATTATCTTTGAGCTTTTCAAAGAGTGGAATATCCCCAGATAGCAAAGAAGAAAGTTTGTCCAAAAGGTTTTGTAAACCTTGTCGTCAGCAAGGGTAAAGGGTTGCCACAGAGGTTTCCATGACAAGGGTTGAACCTTTCGGCAAGGTAACGGAAGGGTTCTCTAATCAACAAGAGACAAGGTTTTCTGCTTCAGGCTTTCCTCAAGCTTGTTTCATGCCTTTTCAAAAGATTGTTAAGAGCCCTCCTTCGGCGGAAAAAAATAGGACCCCGCTCCGAAGCCGTATTCCTACAGAAAAGACCCCCCTTTTTTCACCTCCTTTTCAAAGCCGTATTCCTACAAACTTCAAATTCCTCGGAGCCGGGGATCGAATCCTCGTTCCTAGTTTAGTTTAGTTATATTAACGTCCCGTTTTGAAGCAACACGAGCACTATTTTGGGATGGACCTCGTAATTTTGAACCGCAGTCAGATGACGAGGACGACATCTGAGCTGGCACCCCCTCTCAAAACTTCCACGCCACACCAACGGGAGGACGTTTGGCCACTACGTATGATTTGTCGTGCAACAGGCCCCATGCACGGCGGATCTTCGGTGGGATTGGGTTTCGAGCCTGGAGCCCTCCGGCCCCAGGGCCGAGGCCTTACCACTAGGCTACCGTGGCCCCCCTCGTTGTTAGACTTGGAAAGCAAACACAATAACCACTATACCGGACGAGGCTACACACGATGGGACAGGTGGTTTATAAAAAAACTTATCCACCTCATTTTCGTGGGAATGGTTTCCGAAACGGTTTGCGCGGAAATGCTTTCGCGGACTTGTCGTTCAAACCTTGTCGGTGAAGTAGTTCTTAAAAAACTTTCCTATGTAAACCTTGCGGCAATGGTTTCCGAAACGATTTGCGCGGAAATGCTTTCGCGGACAGCCTATGGAAAGTGAAATGGCAACCTTTCCGCAACCTTCTTTGCTATCTGGGTCGGGCTTGTTGTCACTTGTTTAAATTTCACTTCGAATACGGCCTTTAATACCAGTTGGTATACATGATGGCGGCATGAGGAAAAAAGCATTTCCCTATCAAAACTTTACTCGAGGAGCGCAAAAGTACCATTAAAACGACCTGTATTCGAAGCCGTAGTATCACAACAGAGAATCTGGACTTTGTTTTCGAGATTTCAATCTAAGATCGCCTTCCAAACAGCCTGTGCCTGTTCTTTGCCTGTAGAATTATCCATTCTCGGCACAACAATGAGTTGTTTTTTAAGTCCATATGAAATAATTATAGGCAAGCGTTCTTCTTTCGATTTTCGAGCACTCAAAGCAGGGAAAAGTTTGCCATTCAAATATAAGGTCAATACATCCGGTACCTCGTTTTGGAAATCAATTTTTATGCTTGCCGCGCGTGCCTTCCGTTTTCCTGTTCAGATTCTTTAAATTGAAGATTTGCTTATCTTAAATTCGTCAATGTTACATCCAAGTGCATCAATAGCAGCTTCAAGAATAAACACAGAATCTATCTCACATACTTAACTGACACCTGTCTAATCCAGCAACTAACTTTGGAGTAATAAAATCTTCCTCATCACTGATTTACTTGTTCCAGGTTCTGAGCTTTCGATCAGTGTTGGGAAATCTTCTTGCAATGGTTCGTATGATGCCGAGGATTTTGAAGTGGAAACATATTTGATTCGACGATTTTCTTCTTTGACAACTCGAAGTCGCGCCCTTTCCTCTTTGTCGGTCAGTTTTTTTATCCACTCCACCTAAGAGACCTGGTCGGCCGGGCTCTCTTTGGCGCTGCAAGAACATCCTATCTTCTTCTATTTTCATTAACTGAAGTGCATCAGCGTGTGCAATGTCGAACAAATTGTCTAAATTACTTACAAATTCTTGTTGTCGCCGCTTGAATACGTCTTATAATTTCTTTGCATTTTTATGTAAGTCTCTCCAAACTTTATACACGTTAACAAGTATCCTCACACAATTTGGCAACGATTTGGTAGGTATACGTGCCTTTTGACAAAAGATAATACATTCGCGAATAGTGAGATTTGCACTTTCATTAACAGTTAAATTCACTTCTCGAATATTGTAAAACAAAACTGCGAGAACTTGTCCATTAGAGGGAAGTTTTGAACCCGTTATTTGATGTTTTATGTCCGCTATTAAAAATATCACATTTTAGAACTACGCAATTCAACTGTCATGTTCTCTTCACTGATTAAAAATTATACAAACATTTAATAACAAAGCAACTTGGAATTATAAGCACGTTTACATGTGGATGTGCGCTGTCCTGAGTAAACTGGTACTGATACATTTCTCGGGTTGCGCATTGCCACTGTCGAAGCTTTCCAAAAACTTTTTTCTGTTTTGTTTTGTCTTTACTATTTGCAGCTGCTGTGTTCTCCGCAACAGACACGTGTCAGGCTGGCACGTGTCAGCGTCCGCTCGCTTAAGTACACAAGTACTGATTGACACGTTTAGATGCAAGTCGGCACGGGTTGCCGTCCCAGCTAAAAAAAATCTGCAGAAAATCTGAAGGTATTTGGAACATGTTTTCTTCAGATTTTCTGCAGAAAAAAATGCAGAATATCTGAAGAAAACTATGTTAAATACCTTCAGATTTTCTGCAGAAAACAAAATACGTTCCAAATACCTGTAGATTTTTCCACAGTCAAGGTTTAATTATTAATTTCAATTATTATTAATTTAATTTATGAATAAACTTACTTAAACGATTTGGAATGTGTCGAAACTTCAAGCGCTTGTCTGGGATTCGAACCCGCGATCCTATAAGCAGGCGCGCTACAGGCATACGCGAGGTGGGGATAAATTAATCTATTTAAGTTATAGCGTCACCATGGCTCTCGTGGCGCCATCTAGTGGTGTAAAAATCAACCAAGGTCAGAATATTTGTTTCAAAAGTCGTAGAGATGTGTAACAGATGAGATTAGTAATATTTTTGTTCAATAATTTAGATTCTCAGTTTCAATAAATTAATTTTCACCTTCTATATTTCTGGGAAGCCTTCTCTAAATCCAAAGGGCGAAAGCTCCACTTTTTCCTTCTTTTTGGAGGAAAATAGCTAGTCAGAAAGACAGTTGGAAAACTAATTGGAGATTAATTAAATTATGGGGTAAAACTTTAAAATGGTAAAACCTCAAATATTTATTTTAAAGATTGATTTAGAATTCATTTTTTCAGTGGCATATTTAAAAAATTTAGTCCTAAGACATTTTTCCATTGGGAAATTTTTGGAAATTCCTGTCTGCTGTAGAATTAAACAATAATGATAATTACATTCTAATTTTGTTTTATATCCATTGGAAAATAGAGCTGCAATATTAGAGAATATGATGCAAAATATGTATTTAGAGAAATGAAGATATTATGAAAATGCAGTTAAATCTTCAAAAAATCAACAGATATTGGTCGAGTTTAATGAGTTTTCGAAAATATGCTAAATAACTGCAAATTGAATTAAAGACAAAATGCAAAGTCTTACAAAATCTACAGGATATTTAAAGGAAAAAATATAAATAAATTTTTTGCAGATTTTATGCAGATTAAATTGAAGAAAAAATCTGCATTTTTTCTTCAATTTAATTATGCATTTTTTTCAAAAAATCTGCAGAATATTTAGAGAAAAATATAAGAAGAAAATTTTCTACAGATTTTCTGCAGATTAATTTGAAGAAAAATGTAGATTTTTTTTTGTCTTCAAAAACTCTGCAGAATATTTAGAGGAAAATATAAGAAGAAAATTTTCTGCAGATTTTCTGCAGATTAATTTGAAGAAAAAATGCAGATTTTTCTGCCTTCAAAAAATCTGCAGAAATCTTTAAGAAATCTTCAAAAAAAGAAATTTTCTGCAGATTTTTTTTAGCTGGGGTGGTTCAAATTACATGAAACTTTATTTACAATTGTTTTGACATAAAAGGAAAAAATAAGACGGTATGCGGAGAAATAAAACGAATTTCATTTTTTTGGGACACCCTAACTTAATCTTATGAGGACATTTGTTCTTGAAAATACAGAAAAGCAAGCAGATAAACATCCAGATCATGAGAAGTTTAGTACTTTAAAGACCCCTATTTAACATCACCCTTGAATATAAAAATTTCTTCATCTTACCGTGGTTACTGTTTAGATTTTTACTAACAGCTGTTTTACTTTTAACATCATGTTTTGATAGAAGTACTTGTTCTGATTCCAGTAGCACCTGCTTAAAGACAAACAGATTTTCCATTAATATCCGAAAAATGTATTTCATTTTATCCATTACTGCCAAATTGAAATTGGGACTCTGTCTTTTCACGAAAAAGATCTCGTTCTGGTAAGTAACATTCCGTTCTGTTAATACAATGGAAACTTAGTTAATTCGAAGCTTACTAGGCAACAATAAAAATTCGATTAATCCAAAAATAAGAATTAAGAAAATTATATCTAAAAATGTATAGAAGAAGAGAAAACGGCAATTTTTAAACTAAAATTATTTATTATAACTGGCTAATTGATAGAGCGAAGCGAGATCTCTCGTCGTATCTCTGCCGTTCATCGTTTCGTCTATTTGTATATTCTTTTGTTACGCAGTCACGATCAAACTCATTGTTAGATTTACTTCGAATTTGGTATAAAAGTTCTTTGAGTCATGCAAATGACGTATATGTAAGAATATTTACTTTTTATTTCAATTTCAAGATGTGGTAGTAGTAATGGTTTCATGTGTTTGCGAATAAATGGCGAATTTGGCACCATTAAAACATTTGAATCATTTTGGTATTGGCGAGACGTTTCAATGTAATTTTGTTAATACTGATGAAAGCAATGAGTAAATATGCGTAAATAATTCGCGAATAATTAAAAAGAGCGATAAGATCATAATTTCATGTTGATAGTTGCTTTTTTTTGAAAATCTTGTTTTCTCTTTTCTTAAAAGAGTGAATTTTCAACGATTCTTGCCAAACGGTTCACGTTTTAAAAATTTGAAGAATACTTCTCTCGATCATTAAATTTATAGAAGTTCTTTCAAGAAACATTTTATGTAAATTTGTTAATAATGACTTAATGTGTTAAGTTTGCAAATACAGGGAGTAAAATTTTGCATAATATAGGTGAGAAATATTGTACATCATTGTGTCAAACTGAAATGCTAGCTCGGTTCAAGTAAACAAGGTCAAAATTTATTTGATCCGCAAAAAAATAACCTTAATTTTTATAGAAACGTAGGTTTAGATCGAAAACACAGTATAAAGAAGAAAAATGACAACGATAACGTTAATGTTTTCTTCGCGACCGCTTGACATTTCTTCCCTACTACCATCTTTCATATTTCGAGGGATATATTGTCAGCAGTGATTAATAGCAAAGCTCATTCAAGATGAATGTCAGTAATTCTTGATCTGACAATTACTGAATTATTTCCTTTAATATGCAAAATTAATTTCACCGATAAGTGCTTTCAAGCTTGGAAATAATTTCTGATACCATTTTCGAATGTTTTCAAATCTGGATGGCAAATATTTGCAAAAGTCAAACATTACAAATTCGCCGAGTTTTTCCTTTAAATCAGAACATCATTGGATCTCTCTTACCTCTATTTGTATATGGTTTGGTATTGATTCATATTATTTATCCTGGACGTCCTGACCAAGTCTTTGGCAGGTCTGGCGCAATCCTCTTGATTATGGTTTTCACTTGTTCCCTTTTCATTGTGTTTTTCGTTGTCTTTTAATGACTGGGAAGTGTTTATTCCATTATTGTAATGTAAACTTTTAAAGCTTAATCAAATTTGAGTTCTGGAGACTAGAAACAGATAATAGCCAAATATTTAGAAAATATGAGAATTCTAGATGGTCATTTTGTAATAAGGTATTTCGAAAAATGTTAATATCGGTACATTTTCTAAATGTGAAGAAATGAAATTCAGGGAAATTCTTCTATTTCCAGATCTTCACAATTGAACTAATTATTTTTGAAAATAAGAATGTGAATTTTAACATATTATGTGGTATGCTGCCTTTTAATTGTTTGGAAATTGTATCTTGTCTTGTGGTAATGTAACTATCAGCGAATTAGCGGAGTTATATTTTGGAAACTGTACTTAGATAACAGTCAAATTTTTGATTTTTGCACTGGAATAGTGCTTAGATGCAAGTAACTACTAAACAATTTTTCACAATTTTGTTATGGGATCCACATCTTATTTAACATATTTTATGTTGAAGGACATGGTGGATTAATGATTGACAGTATTTTTAAAAATAGGGATTGAAGTTTTTCTATCGAATGGTGCATGTAGGTAGATTTAAGTTGTTGGTTCTGTATACTTGCGACATCGAAAGTGACACTTTTTAATTGCTAATTAAAACATTATCATATTCTTTAGTCATAATAGAGAGTCGAGTCTTTGATAGTCATGATTGAGTCTTTATATAGCACGTAGGATTTAGTTTCAGGTCAAGAAATCCAGATAAAAGAACAAACAGTTTATTAAACATCAACAGTTTAAACGGCATCATATTTAAAAAAAATCGGTTAAACTGAACAAGAATAAAAGGGCAATGCACAACACTGAACTTCAATTACAAATGTTACATCAAATTCTAGCCTTATATAGGCATTGCAGAACTACAGGTAGATAGTTCATGCCGCCATCTGGTGAAGATTCAACAAACTTCGGGCCACCGCATGAGTTAACTGCCACAGCTGAGTATGTTAACCTTCACTATTGGTCGTCTGATATCCCCATATTGAGTGTGAATGAGTCCATCCAGTCCTGAGTAGGTCTGTTTTATGCATCCCGACCGCCATGTCAATGTAGGGCTTATAGTTTCATGTATGACCACCCCAAGTCTCCAACTTGAAGCTCTATCTACCCAAGACTAGTATTAATCGCAATCGGAGCCCCACAATTAATGGTTGACCAATGATCAAATCTGCATACAAGTCTGCACCGATCAGAATTTCAAATGAACCAGATATATAGAATTCGGGGTCTGCTAGTTTTAATCCGTCTATGTGAGGCCATGCCTGGAAGTTTACCCTAAAGTTTGACGAATTTGAAGTTATCCAATTGGCAATCAAAGCGTAAATTTTAAAGATTTACAAATCAAAATGGGGCAAAAATTCCAACCCAACCTCATGAAAAGAAGTCTCCGTAACCAAGTTTTTTAAACCTCCTATTTGGTGCACAGTTTGTCCGACCTTAACCCCAGTTTTTTCCAACTGGAATCCGTTATTAAGGATCTCTGACAGAAACATTAAAAAAATACACAAAGAGCATTAAAATTGAATACAGCCGAATATAAAAACTTTAAAGAAAACACATCAGGAATTTAAATGTTGGAAACACTTCATCTTAAAAATACATTCAGAAAACCTTACAAAAATTTTATTAAAATTGAATTTAAATCGAGTAAATGTTTTTTTATCTGTCAATCCTTAAACATAAATCTTGTAACCAAATTAGATCAGAAAACAAGCTGGTCTCTTTATTTTTGGTTATTAGAAACTAACATATTTCTTTTTTCAATAAGCAGAAATATTTAAAAACTTTGTAGACGGATAATTAAAGTTATTTGGTATAGTAAGAAACACCTGTATGTTCGGTCAATGGAGAATTTTGTAGTTCGTTATTGATATTTATTTATAATTAGTAATTTAAAAAATTAATCTAATTAATTTTGATTACAAATTATGTTACATATCTGTGTGTTTGTTGGGTCGCAAAATTATACATTGTGGGCCGCGAGTTTGACAAACTTGCATAAAAGACACCGACAAAATAAATTACATTTAATTGTAATTGTGTTAATGCTGATAAAACCAGACATTTAATTTTGTGAATACTTTTAAAACAGATTTGTGTAAACAATTCGTATTTGAAAAAAAAAAGATTTCCTAATCTTTATAGATTGCAATGTAGAGTAGATCTTAAAAGCAGAAAAAGAGAAAACAGTAATTTTAATAAATAAAGTAATAACAATTATAACAAAAATTTTATTTTTAAATTATTAATTTCCAATAAATAAGCAAGCAGTTTCCATATTTCAGGCATTATTTTCCCAATTCAAAGTCTGTTTGATTGTGCGTTTGTTTTATTGCTCTACAATTACACACCTCTTGATGGATAAGAACGAAATTTGGCACACATGTTCCTTTAACACCTACATATATTATCTACGCTATTGAAAGGTTTCTAGCTCTCCCTTAAGGAAGGGTGTTAAAGGGATAATTTTCAAAGTTTTTCCGCCATAATATTGGAACATACCATCACACTGAAACTATTTTTACACCATCTCGAAATTCAAAAAATTAGCTTCTCTGTGGCACCTGTTTCATTTTCCTACAACCTTCTATCTTATTTTTAATCAGTTTTAAAAATTAATTTAAACATAATTTATAATTGATGTTTTGATTTGTTTCGATGCTTTCGTTTGTTGGAATCTTAAACCTAATCACATCTCGCGTGCTTTTGCCAATGTTAAAGTTAAGTTGCTTTCTTCAGATATTTTCACTTTCGCACGAGGAATATCCCAGCTTAATATGTGAGCTCTGTAATTTATCTTTGAACACTGACTTTTAAAATCGTTGCAATTTCTTTTATTTTTACAGTCTGCAAAATTTCTGGGCAAATTTTCGCCCCTTGTTTGTTTTAGAACTGTCGTCTGAAAGTTGATAAAAAAATTAGCAGAACTTTTATCAATTTACAGATGAATCTTCTGAAAGAAACTTGCTGAAATTTAGCTAAATAACCGTTTTGCAGACTGTAACACGAGAGTCATTTTAGAATGTAGGGCGCAATCAATATCGAATATCAAACGCAATTCATGTAGCTCTACACATGTTTTCATTTCTAACGAAAGTAATTTTTCGTAATATTTGTGTTACATATAAGAGAATGGGGATACATACATATAAAATATTATTTTATGCTTTTTAAATCCCTTTTTGAAGTCGGTTGTGCTTACTTTTTTTCACCTTATACTTATATTAAAAACAGAACACATATAGAATTAAAGGCTATTCTTTACAGTGCTTCCTGATATTGGTATGGGGAGAACAATGGTATCTTGAAATATAAATTCCATGTAATCAAAAAAAGGAGGGGGATAATAGACGGAAAAACTAATTAATTTTAATTATTTGCTTTAAAATATCTATTTCCTTCTTTGCTTCTAACCTCACCTTATACGTATTTTATAGTAGTTCCTGTTATTGGCACGGGTGAACACTGATTTCTTAAAATAAATACTCCATGTAATCAACGAAAGGGAGGATAATACATGGGAAAACGACTAATGAGATTTAACTATTTGCTTTATAAATAACTATTTATTTTATGCTGCTAATCTCACCTTATATTTATATTCAAAACAAATCATATATTGAATTCAAGACTGCTATTTACAGTGTGTGTGTGTTTCGCGATATTTAATTTTAATAGATATATTATATATTAAATACTCACATCAAAATGATCCCCACAGTCATTATGAGCACTGCTTGCTGATCAAGGTCGTCATATAAAATTTCAGGGCTGTATTATCAAATTTCAAGGCCGACTTATCGAATTCATGGCTAGAATAATTTTGTGTCCCATCAGAACCATAACTAGGAATTTCAGCGACTATAGTCCGAACCTAACTAATAATATAAATGAGTAAAAAAGTCATATGTTTTGTTATTGAAGCCTTACGATTTTGCAAATCGGCGCCTTTTCAAAATAGGATTTGCAAGCCAACTTCAGCCACCCCGATCGAAAAAAGTACTTTTTCAATTTTTCTAAATGTTTATAAATTCAAAAATATAATAATATGCTCAATATTAAAGAAATGGAATAAAATATACATAAACATTTCATATTTTATTGAACATTTTTTATTCATTTGATTGATACAAAAATATGCATTTTAATTTATAGTTTAAATACATATTTATGTAGCAGTACTAAAACGATTCTTGTCCAGTTACAAGCCCTAATCGTATATTTACTTTTTACATATTTGAAGATGTAATTAATTTCTTTTTGGTTCAAAATTGAATAAAATCACTACAGTAAATATTAGGCGCCTTTAGATCAATGTCGCCGCTGGGCTTCAGCTCAAGTATCCTATTCGGTAAAACAGCCCTGTTGCTAATAGATTTAGAATAAACTTATCGTCTCTGTTCATGGTATTACACAACTTTTTACGAAGAACATCATTTCTTGGCACATCGATAAATGATGTATCGGTTGCCGTTATAGTTGTATTAACACATTTAGAATAAATCAATACTTGTGTTCTTTCGACATTATTTTTTATAATGTGGTAGTCAAAAAATATGGGAAAAAATCAAAATCTCTATATCGAGCTGAATGGAAGTAGCGTGGTTACTTTTACACTGTTGGCTAAGCTCGCCGCTATTAGTGCTCAGATGTCGTCAGGCCCGTTTCGTTCCTCCCGCGAAATCAGGAAATCCTGAAATTTAATTGGCCAGGAAGACATAGTCTTCATCATCAAAATTTTTCTGATACTATCAGACTAGCAATTCAAAGCAAGCGGTTGTTGTTACCAGTAAAAACTTTCTTCAGCAATAAACAAATCTAAAGAGCAGTATTTAAAATTGGTTGTTGGAAGGAATGCTTTTCTCTCATGCTCACTATATTGTCTGTTTCACAGTCATTTACACTGGCAACTTAGTTATTCTCCAGGCTGATCAAAACACAAATTTAGTTTAGCGCGAAGTACTTTAAAATTACTCATATACTATAATATCAGATACAAACATCAGCAAAAGAAGTGAAAATGCATTAAAATAAAATAGCGAAAAATCAAGATGGATAAACAAAATTTCAAAATTAGCAAAAGAAAAATACACAGATTAAATATAAATCTTAAAAATGCATCAAAAAGCAACTGAGAATTTAATAAAATACCTTCATCAAAAGAATTTTCCAAGGAATTACTGTAATATTGATGTTACAATTAAAGAAAATTCAAATAATTAAAAAAATGTTCTATTTTGTTCTTATTTGGCTTCAATAGATCGAGCTATAATCATATTACTCACAGGACTACTTTTTTCTCCCTTCTTGTTTTTCTGCACTGGTTGAATTTAGCGGTATTCTTAAAATGACTTTCGTTAGAAGCGATGTAAGGCAGAAAAAGTTTTCTTCATTTTTTTCAGTTTGTGGTGTCTAAGACTTGTGCGACACAAGTTAGCTGTAACCGAATCCTAATGGTGTTCGAGACTTTGCGAGACTCGCCGAGAGTTTGTAGATGCCTTGTCGAGACTGGTAGAACGTTATGCATGCCTGTATTTAACGGTATAATAATGATCTGTGTAATTATCTAAGTGTACACTGTACATATGTGAATCAAATGAAGCTCATTATTCAAAGAACCCACCAATACAACACAATAAATGGCGACGAGACGATGAATTCATGTTTAGTTTTGTTTTCGGATCAGTGAGTAGCATCGTTTGCTTTCCATTTGGATAGGGCGATGCCCGAATACTGCCAAGGTAATAAATTTTATTTTTCCTTTTGATTGAAAAGTAATGGAGCAACACATTGCAGAATTATTGAAGCAGAATCAAGAATTGACCCTTGCTTTACAAAGAAAAAATGATTCTTCTCAAAAAATATCTGTGCAATTTGAAAAATTTGATGAAGAAAATGAAAAATTTGATGAAGAAAATGAAAACTTTGATAGCGATTTTGAAAGATTTCAAACGTACTTAAACGTTCAAAATATACCAGCAGATAGTAGAGCTAAGGTATTTATTTCTGCTTTGCGTGCTAAACTGTATCAGTTGCTAAAAAATTTGCTGGCTCCTGACCTTCCTTCTGACCAAAATTTAGATAAGTTAAAAATGTCCTTAAACAACATTTGACCTCAAAACCGTTAATTATACCTTCCCGCCATAAGTTCTTAAATAGAAAGCAGAACGACGGGGGAAATATTAATAATTATATCGCAGAACTCAGAGCACTTGCAATAAACTGTGATTATGATAGTAATATGTTAAATATTATGTTACGTGATGTTTCTGTGAGTGGGTTATGTGATAAAGCGATACTAGATCGGTTATTTGAGGAAGATAACATTGATCTTGAAAAAGCGTTGCAAATCGCATTGGCCATGAAAAAAGCTTGAAAAGGGGCAAATGATATTATGGGACGAGGGATAAAGGCAGTGCATGCAGAAAAAAAGAAATGAACAAAAAATCAAATTTTGCTTCAAAGCAAAAGAAACCGTAATTTTGTTCTCAGTGCACAGGCACAGATCATCTGAAGGAAAAATGTAGATTTATTTCTAGTAAATGTAACTTCTGTTCTAAAGTCGGACACATTCATGAGCGTGTTTTGCTGCTCAAAAATCTAAAATTAAACCAGTAAAACAAAAGCAAGTAAGCTTTAACGGCAAAGCAGAAAACAAAAACGAAATTTATTATTATTTTCGATAAAAATAATAAATTATTTTATTATTTATTTAAATTAAATTCTGCATTATTCATTTTTTCATTAAATTCTGCAGATTTTTTCATTTTTTTTATTAAACTCTGCAGATTCTGGGTTACACGGACAACCTCCAATAATAATAAATTTGAAAATTGAAAATGAAAACTGTACGATGGAATTAGATACGGGGGGAGATGCTAGTGTAATGAGTATAAATAATTTCAGAAAAATTTCTAAGAAACCAATTCAGCCTACCAGTGTAGTTTATAAAACTTACAAAGGTGACTCATTGATACCTATGGGGTACGTTACCGTAAAAGTTGAATTTAGGAATCAAATTTTGAATTTGAATCTGTACATTGTTAAAGAAAACTTGGATATTATTTAGGGTCGCGACTGGCTTTATAAAATCAATTTGGATTGGCAAGCTATTAAGGCGGTTAGAGCTACAAGTAAAAGAAACTTAAATCAACTTTTGGAGGAATACAAAAACATTTTCGATCATGAATTACCGATTCACTCTGGTAACTGATCACAAATCTCTAGTGGCAATTTTCGATTTAAGTCGAGGATTACCAGTATTAACAGCTACTAGACTGTTACATTATTCATTAATTTTACAATCTTTCCAGTTTGATATTGTATTTTGTAAAACTGCTGACAATGGAAATGCAGACTTTCTTTCCCGATTGCCAAAAACCTCAGAAGAACTGGAGGTTAAAGACGATATCACAATATTTCAAATGACACAAATTGAAACATTACCTGTAACTTCAAGGGAGTTAAGACAGGAAACGGGAAAAGATGAAGAACTGGGCCCAATCTTGCGAGCCTAAAGGGAAGGTTGAAATTTACAAGGGAGGGAAACCCAGTACACCATTTAAGATGGGTGTATTTTAAATGGTCAAAGAGTTTGCATTCCAAAGAAGTACCAGAAATATTTTCTAGATGAACTGCATACTGGACACTTGTGTATGGTAAAAATGAAAGCTTTAGCTAGATCATTTGTCTATTGGAAGGATGTAGATAAAGACATTGAAGAAGCCGTTAGAAATTGCGTCGATTGTGCCAGACACAAAACTGATCCTGAAAAAGATAACGTTCATTACTGGGAATATCCCAGTATGCCCTGGGAACGCATTCATATCGATTCTGCTGGCCCAATTTTCGAACATATGTTTTTACTAATCGTTGATGCTCACTCCAAATGGTTAGAGGTATATCCCATGAAGGTAACCACAACTAAGAAGACCTTTGAATGAGACAGTTTCGCCAGATTTGGACTACCACGGGTAATTGTCAGTGACAATGGATTCCAATTTACATCCCATGAATTCAAAAGATTTCTGCAGAGCAACGGTATAAAGCATAAAACTAGCGCACCATTCAAACCTTCAAGCAATGGTCAGGATGAACGCTATGTTGCTACTTTAAAACAATCACTCAGGGCTATGCAGAAATATGAAGGTAGCATAAAACAGAAACTAAGTACATTCTTGTTACAGTACGGGAAGGCTCCAAATGCTACAACAACTCGTAGTCCAGTTATGTTATTCTTAAAAAAAGAAATTCGTACGAGGATAGATTTACTCTTGCCAGAATTTAAATCGAGAGTACAAGATAGAATATGAAAAGGCGTATTCGAATTCCGAGACAGGAAATTTGATATCAGAGATAAGGTAGCTGTGAGAATTTACAGAGCAGCTAACTCAAAATGGAAGTTTGGTAAAATTATGAATAGAGATGTTGCTCTCTATTACACTATCGATGTTCAAGGAACCTTAGTGAGACGACATGTGGACCAGATCCGTTCAGTGGGTGGTCACGGGCAGGAGAATGATTTCATTCCGAACGTACACTGAAGATTTCCGAATACTGATGTTCGAGAAAGCAATCAAAATCTTCAGCATGCTGAGACAGCCGAGAATATTTTTTCACATGTCCCAAAGAATGAACAAGGTCCGTCTTCCACATCAGCAGTGCCATCAACTGATCTCACAACTCACCACCGTCAGATGTTCAGCTGGATAGTTATTCGATCAGGAGTCAACCATTCCAACAATCCCTAGTCAAGTTCCTAGACGTTCCGGTAGAATCGGACTACCTCCAAAGAGACTTGATCTTTAAGAAGGGAGGAGATGTGGAGTCTAAGACTTCTGCGACACAAGTTAACTGTAACCGATGGTGTTCGAGACTTTGGGAGGCTCACCGAGAGTTTGTAGATGCCTTGTCCGGAATGGTAGAACGTTATGCATGCCTGTATTTAACGGTATAATAATTATTTGTGTAATTATTTGAATGTATTGTGCTATGTAAGTGTAATGAACGTCTAGTAAATATGTGTGAACCAAATGAAGCTCATTATTCAACCAACCCACCAATATAACACAATATAGTTATTTTTTCATTTTTATTTCTTGAAGATGTTCCTATTTGTTCCATTATATTTGAGGATTTTTCGGTCAATTAAGGGTTGTCTATTGACCACTGTCAGAAACTTAAATAGAAAAAAATCCTGTTTGAATCTCTGCTTTTTGTTTGCCCCTTGACGACGTACAAGAAGCCGGAATTCTCCATTTTGTTTTTTCGTTTTGTCTTCACTTTGTTTTTGTATTCTATAAGATATTTTTTCTGTAACACAAAAGATTTCAACACAATCAAAAAATGTTTCCAATTCTTTACCGGATTGCATTCCGAGGTAGAATCTGTGACGGGAATACTAGTAACACATATTTCTGCGAAGGATTCACTGTCGACATTTCATTATGTAACAGTTTTATTGCTATTTTAGTTTAACGGTTTCTTCGAATTCAAAATACTAGAATATCACATTCTCTTTATTTATACAGTAACCACCAATTTTAGATAATTGCGAATAAAGCATTTAAAAGTAATTTGATTATTTTCTTTATTAAAAGCAGGAAATGAACTGTGCAGACGTCGTTATTTCGAAAATGCTTGTATCAAATGCTGTAGCTAATCATTCACCAAGAGTTCCGGAATTTTACCATGGCAAGAGTGTCTTCCTTACAGGAGCAGCAGGATTTTTTGGATCCGTAAGTACTTATTGGCAATTAAATGAATTAAAATACTAGAGCATCTTAAGGCTGTCTGTGCGAAAAGATGAAGCGAAAGGCTTCACTTTGCATCACACTTTGGAGTAAAAAAAACTCACATATGATTACAAAATTTCATATGATTGTTACCGACATATTCTTCTATGATTTAGAAAAAAACCGTTTTTGTATAAAACCTTTACAAGGTTGAAAATAAATACGTAAAGAGGAATGTAATTAATACTTAAAAATTCATAACTGCTTTTTGAAAAGACATTTAACTACTTTGAAACTTTGTGGCGATCTACAGATTCCTATATTTCACATTATAATACATTATTTTGTTTGAAATGATACTTCCATTATAAATATGATTGGATTAAACTATTCCTTACTTTGAAATCTACAGTAGATTCCTTGATTTCACTCGCGGGCGCCACAGCTCTTTTTGCTGAGTCCTCAGCAGAAATTAAATGTTTAGGTATTTTGGCGAGCTTTCCCTTTGAGGTGTGCTACATAGCAGATTTACTTCACCCTTTATTGAAACCTTATCAATGGGCTTTGCCCCCCAACGGGGGGGGGGAAGATGAAAGGAATTGTCCGGAAGGCATTTTCTGAAATTCAACTCAGGACGGGAGGAGCGATGGAATTTCGGGCATGTAATGTATATCGTTGGGAAAAAAATAAATTTAATAAAAACAGATTAAAAGGCACACACTTATTGGTAGGTTGAAAAGTAACTTTAAAAAATTCTACTTTTAAGTCTTTAATTTAAAGCACAGAATTATAAGATATTATAGAATCAAAATCTGACTAAATTAATCAATTTTCTGAAGTAATTTTTTTAAATATTGAAACTTTGTATTGCCATCAAGAAAAAATTCTACTAAATTTTCTTGCAAAATTTTAAATTTGAACCAGTCGTAAGTAGTATGGTTGACACATCCTAAATAATCTAATATCACATCTGAAATAATTCATATATTGTCTTGGTTATCTGCCTCAGTTAGGAGATCAATGTCCATTATACAACTTCCAAACTCAACGTTTATCCAGCAATACAGAGTGAATCTAAACGTAATAAATGCTCGATTAGTTTAGTTTAGTTATATTTACATTCCGTTTTGAAACAACAAGAGAGCTATTTCGAGTTGCTTCTGAACCGTGGTCAGATGTCAATACCTGGGCCGATACCTCCCTCTCCAAACTTCCGTACCACATCAATGATAGGACATTTGACTATCGACTCTCTGAAAAAAACTTCAGAAAGTCCCTTTATCCCAACTTCTATAACACATGAAATATTCTTTCATGTCTTTCTCAAAACATTATTGTATTCTCATTTGATAAAATTTAACGTTTTAAAGCAATCGTGTTTTCTTTATCATTTCTCAAATAACTACTTTTTTGGAGAATTTTTTAAACTTTAGTCTACATATATTTACTTCGCATTTCGAATTAACCCGAGAGTAATTTTTGGGAGGGACCTTTTCATTTTGATCCGTTTTCAGATGACGAGGGTTACAGCAGGGTCGGCAAACTCTCTCCAGCATTCCGCTCTACACCAACTGGAGGACGTATGACCAGACCCTCTAGAGAAAGTAACAGAGGGTAAAATCATTATGAAATCTAAAGCGAATCGAGAGGTTACACCATCTGAATTGTAACGAAAATTTAGAATTCTTATAATTTTATCAAATCTATTAATTATTATACTATTATCAGATACTGACTATCATTAATTATTAAAAAATCAGTGAGAAAATATATTGTGAATATTTTCCCCTTCGTTATGAGTTTTTTAATAAATTGTTTTCAGCATTTAAATTGGTGAGAAGTTTATGATTTAGATGCTTGGGCTACCCAGACACAAAAAACACTTTTGGCTACTTTTGAAAGAAAAATTTTACGAAATATTTTTGATATAATAGAGTAAATGCAGCGTGGAAAAAAAGATATAATCACGAACTTTGCAAGTGTTTGAACGATACCGATTCTATAAAATTTATAAAATTTCAAATGATGATATGGGCAGGACATAGTATTCGTTTGCCAAATGATTGCACCTCCAAAAAATTCTTTATTGAAAAACCAATAGAAAAGCGTCATGCGGGAAGGCATAAAATAGATTGATTGACTGTGTTGATAGCTACTTTAATATCATCAAAATGTATTTAAGCAATTTATTTTGTTAGTTGATTTTATGAAAATATTTTTAATCTAATTTCCAAACACGCATCCTATATATATGTGATACTCTCCTCCACCCTTCAATCATTTAAATTATCTAGGGTTGATGATCATAGAATAAAATTGTAATGCTTTATTTTTTTCAAAAATTAAATATTGCATTATATGAGTTGGTAACAGATAGGAACTGGCTCAATTTTTCTAAATAAATCACTCTTTTTTTCAATAGCGAAAACTATATCTACAGAAGGGTAGTTCTTAAATGAATAGCTGTGACTATTTATTTTGTACTACATTTGAGCTATTAGATACATCGCAACAATATGCTACAAATATTATCATAAACGGTAAAAGTAATTTGGGTTTCTTTAGGAGGTATGGAGAATTGGAACGGGAATTAAATGAAGAAAAGCTCTTCAATAATTTCAAAGATGTGCGAAATACAATTATATATTTTTGTTAAGTCCCCCTCTCCCAAGAGTTATTGTGGTTTATAGCCAATTATTAAGCGTTTTAGGGGTTTGACTATAGAAAAAAGAATTTGAATTATTTTGTTATAGATTGCTCGTGATTACTTTTAAGGCTAATATTATTAATTTAAATTTAAATTCAGTCCGTTTTCATTGTAGAAGTAAAAAATACTGTTATCGAAACATCAATTGTTCAAGATTTTTAGCTCGGTAAAAAGAAAAGGAAATCATCAAGGAATATGCTTGTTTTTTTTTTTCTTTTTTTTTTTTTTTCGTTTTTCTTCTCAGTAAGATGAACTGAAATCCAGCTGAAGAAAATTTTCTCAAACAATTTGCTGACATAACGGGAGGTAAGATTTCCCGTACCTTCCTCCCAAACAGAAGTTCGACCCTCCTAGTACCCAACGGCAAAGCAAGGCTCTCTTTAGTAATTTAAGAATGAGCGGTCATTGTCATTTTTTTATGAGAGTAGGGAACCCTCAAGTTATTTTGAGGTGCCAGAAAGTATAATTTATTTCCTTTTTGGCAAAAAGACTAAAAAGTTGATGGGAAAGAAGACGTCAAAACATAGTAAACTTCAGCGCCATATCTCGGGAAAAGGCATTTTTAAAATTCTACGAGACAAGCCTTAAATGAAAACATTGCAAACTTCAAAAACTCTTATTAATATCTGAATTTTATAACGATAAATGCACTGAGGTGCCACGATTCATGAGATCCCCCCGAACTGAGTAGGATCTCCTGTTGTCAGGTGAAGTGTAACAACTCATCTCGACATGTCATTGACTCAACAAGACGAGGGAAATACAATCGTTAGAATTCACATTCTAAAGTGAAGATTTGCTCACGACCAGAAAGTGATAAATAAGAAAATGATTTTTACTCACCCATTTCCCGAAATTATTTGCAACTTTCATCACTGGTTTTGCCTCCTCCGCTTTACGTACGTGCATTTTGGTAAAAATAGCATACATGTTCGAGAAGATTTAAGGGTTTTCTTAAAAAATCTGAATGTTTTTTTCTGATAACATACAGAGTTTTCAACCATATTATACGAAACTCATAAAATACGAGACAGTATACCATAGAAGCATTGTATTAAAATTGGATTTGAATACTATGAATATTAGAGAAAATATTAGCATTTGTAAGAAATAATTTTTCACTGCGAATGTGCCAACATAGTATAATTTTTCTTTTATAATTTGGAAGCCAGAAACGTAGGACAACTTATACAAAAATTCCAGTCGCATGCAATTACAGTTTAGAAAGCTATCGCCATTGAAATGAATACAAGTTCTGCTGGGCTCTAAGAGAAACGAAGCGATGAGGGTTTTTCCAGTACCTGATATTTTTTAAACTTGAATCTTCGAATAGTAATAGTTGAGCTACAATTTAAATTGCATATTTTATTTATAAGGTTATCTGATATTCAGCATATTCAACCTTTATAAAATTAAATATAACTATTGAAAGATTCCTGTTTAAAAAACTGCCATTTGTAGAAAATCTCTAATCGTTTAGCAAGCATCGTTGAAAAGCAAATTTCTGATCTATGCAATGCCGATATCTTTCTGAATCTGAATCGAATTTCAACAATTTTTTTTTTAATTTTTACTAATTTATTATTATAATCCTATTTTTATTCTTCATAATGTTTACGAGAAAAATTTGAAGAAAATCAGTTTGATAGTTTGGATTTCTATAGAGTTCATAATATTTCGGGTTGTAATTTTATTTATATTGCTAATTTGAAAATGTTTCAGAATGAGTTCGATTTGGTCTCGGTTTTCAGTTTTAAAGTACGTTGTAGAAAATGTGACGTGTACGTTGAGAAAATTCCCTTTTGTACATAAATTCACGCTTTAAAAGTTTTAAAAATATCATAAAATGGGGAGAGAGAATGATTTATTAATAACTGATTCTTAAGAGATGAAAACGGACTTAAGAAGTTAAAAACAAGCTTAGATTACATTGGGTTGAATAGTTACTATTAAACATCACATTTTTTCCATTGACGCTTTATAACACTCTCATTATTTAGTATTAAATTAACTCTTTCTTGAACTTTAAGCCTCATCGAATGTTAAAAATAATAGTTATTAATTTAATAGCAAAATCCCGAGCAATTTTGCTAAGAAAAAGTATACGTTTCCTCTTATAATTATTTTTCAATGATACTTTTGATAAAAATAAAGATTTCAGCGTCCTGCAAAAAACACACGGTTGAAAGTTGACGACAGTCACCACGAAGCCCCACCGGCACGAGACACGTGTGGCACGGATCCTCTGCAGTTTTCCTCAAACATAATAAACTGGAAAACTTCCGTGTGTTCTATATAGTTGGTTTAGGTAAAAAAGTATCCATGCATCTCTTGAAGTCGATTTTGGGTATAAGCTCAAAAGTGTACCTAGCTTCCAATGAGTTTTCCCATCTTTCTTGCCGATTTTGATGAGCCATTTCTATAAGCCTTGACTTAATCCATGACTTTGGTATACCTACATTGAAATCCAATTCATTTTTTTCAGTGCCTGCTTTGGAAAGACCATCAGCTTTCTCATTTCCAACAATCCCAATATGGGCCTTTACCCAGTAATGTCTGTCCATAGCTTTATTTTGAATTCAAATTTTAATTTCATGTATAATTTCACACTGAGACCAAGGAGTGTCCATTATGGGATTTTTAATTACTTGGGCTTCAGAAAGAAAACTGTAGCTTCGCTGTCGAGTCTTCAAGAAAACTCCTCTGAATTCAGTCCACCTAATAAATAATAGCACAACAACCGACTCTACATTACATTTAGAACCATCAGTAAAGACATTATATTTATTCATTTTAATTTGATCTTTAAAATATCAGTCTATCTTAATTTTTTCCCATGGAGGATCAGTACAAATTAAATCATTAAATTCATTTAACCTTATTACTTTTCCATCAATATCCTTTTTTAATTTAAATAACTTAAATTTCTTGACTTCATTTGTTGCCTCTATATCAAGAGGAATGCAACCCGCCAAGACTTGCATCGCTACAGTTGACACTGTGCGGTAAGTTTTAGTTATATTACACTGTAAAAAATATCCGTTTTTTTTCCCGGACTTTTTCCGTATATTTGACGGTTTAAAACTGTTTTGTTGACAAAACGGTTTTTCACCGTTTTTCGCTCCAGCCATAAACGGTTTAAAACCGTCAGTTCAAATTCTACTTTTCGTCATACGGTATTGCTTTCCGTACGATAACTTTCCCTTTTCTTAAATGTAATTTTATTGCATTCATTTCATGTTTTTAATAGGGTTCCATCTCCGTAATCTTAAAACACGTGTTCCGGCAATAGCTGATTTTTACACCACTAGGTGGCGCCACTAGAGCTATAGTGACTTTAAAACTCAAATAGATTATTTTTCTTTGTTTTATGAAGTCTCCGGTGGTCTAGTGGTTAGAGCGACTGCCTTTTTTTTCTATGAGTGCGGTTTCGATCCCCGGCTCGGAGGAGTTAGAAGTTTTGTCATCATCTTGCATTGAAATCGTCCAAGTAAGTTCAATTAAAAATTATATTAATTGAAATTAATAATTAAGCCTTGATTAATAAATATTCCTAATTGATAATAGACATCAGCACATTTCAACTCAACTCGAACAGAAGGAGAAAAACAACTCAACTCAGTCGATGACGTCACTTACTTCGATGACTTAATTTTTACGGAGAAAACTTGATTTCATACGGTAAAAAACCGTTGTGACTACGGATTTACTTCGTAACTTTTACAGGGAAAACTTGTTCCTGTATGGTAAAAAACGTTTTGCCTACGGATTTACTTCGTAACTTTTACGGTTTTGCACAACCAACCCAGCTGACAGTTTAAAACCGTAAATTTTACGGGATTTTTTTTGCAGTGTACGGAGTGCATACCTTTGAATCTGTAATAACTTCCTATTGATAAGCACTGTGTCCTTATACTATACTTCTATTTCATACAATATCAGCTTCTCGGTTTCTCTCAAATATATTTCTTTTATTATTTCAGAATTCACACCGCAGGTCACATGAAAAAATCTAGCAATCTTGTTTTGTGCTTTAATCAGCTTATTTATAACGCAATATAAATATGGCGTCCATTAAAACTCGTAATCTATCACAAGCCCAAGATATTTAAACTCGTTTTCAAATTTATTTTGTCGCCTTGCTTTAAAATGGGTGACCTTCTACCGGATGTCCCAAAAATGACTGATGGATTTTGAAAATCAATGAAAAAAACCAAACGCCATAGAAATGTATGTATCGTTCGCGGTCTTACACTTGGGAAACCAGGAAATTTTATCCCACCAATTTGCATACTTAGTTACCATTTCCGGCAAAATTTGGCGCTGCATATTAGCTAAAATAAAAACTGATTTGAAAATGTTGAAAGGACTGATGCAAAACATTAAAAAACGATTTTTTCAAAATAACCACCATTTGCAGCAACAACGTGGTACAGTCTGAGACAAAACTGTCCAGACACCCATTAAAACATATCACTTGGAATTGTCTCACATGCTGTATTGATGTGTTGTTTTGAGTTCCGCAATTGTTTGTGGAGTTTGGCGGTAGACCAGGTCTTTCAGGTCCCCCCCAACGAAAAAAGTCACATGGCGTCAAGTTTGGCGAATAAGGAGGCCATGCCATGTCCCTTCCTGTATGCAAAGTCGTAATCCAAGGCAATAACACGATCATTGAAATGTTCGCTCAGGAAATCAAATACTGCAGGCGTTCGATATGGACGAGCACCATCTTTCATGAACCAGGAGGCGTTCCACTGGTCATCCAAAGCATAATGAATCGCGACAAATTCATCCAGAATTCCAGGATATTTTGCTGTATGTATCGTTTTTTCTCAAAAATTATCCAATTATTCTTTTGGAGGAAATCACAGCACAGGTCATTACTTTTGGGGAATACAGGGATGAAGGTACAGCAACATGTGGGTTTTCGGTTCCCCAAATGTGCCAGCTCTGCTTATTGACAAAGCCATCGAGGTTAAAATATCCCTCGTCCGAGTACCATATGTTTCCAACATCGATATCACTCTCATTCACAAGCTGCAGCACAGCGTTCACGAAATGATAGCGTGCATCAATGGCACTCACACTCAGATCTGGATCTTGTAGGGGAACATGTGAAGGTTGTGGCACATGATACGGTGCGTGGTTCTTCGAAGTCCAGTACGAGATGCAACACGGCGAACGGATGTCCGGGGCTGCTGTAGGATGACCTGCTGTACGACATCAGCCTTCGACTCTGTAACGGCACTGCGTGGTCGGCCGACATTTCCAATACGGTCATCGTTGACGTTCCCCGTTCGTTCGAATTTTTCGAACAGTGCCTTTATCGCATTGTATGACGGGCCTCTTCTCACATCAGATCTCCTTTGGAAACTGCGCCTCGTTTGAAAACAACTGTGTTCCAAGCGGTGATGCTCCAGAACAAGAAATATCCGCTGTTCCAAGGATAAAACCATTTTGGATAGTTATACTCTTTCACAAGCACTCACAAACAGATTGCGTGGGAAAATACCGAATGAGGATGTCATGGATTCATTTTCTCTGCATTTCTCGAATACCTGCAGCGCCACCTGTTGCCGGAAATGGTAACTATATATGCAAATTGTTAGGAAAAAAAATCCCTGATTTTATTGATTTTCAAAATCCATCAGTCATTTTTGGAACACCCGGTAGATACCTTTTTGGGGCATATAGTGTACACCGATTTGGGAGGATTTATCTGTACACCATACTTCCCTGCCTAGTTCTCTACATGTTCAAGGACATTCCTATTAGACCTCGTAAATCTATGGGCTGCTGGCTCCTCAATTAAAATGGCGGTATCATCCGCAAACATAATAACTTTTGCATTGACATCCATATTAACAAACCTTAAATGTCTGTCCGTTACCAATAACTACAAGATGGTTCCAAGGCAAGAGACTTGTGGGACTCCAACATTGAATTTAAATTCAATATCAATCTTTTCGTCAACGATGACCCAATTTGATTGAAAACTACTTATCATTTTGATTAGATATCCAGGCAATTTTTTCTTGTTTTAAAATTTGTATTAAATCCTTCCATCTTACTGTATGAAACGCTTTTAACTCAAAACATCTTAATTATCAACATCGTTTAAATAAACTAAGTATGAAATTAAATAACGTAGCGTTTATACAACGCAATTGTCTCTACTAATAATAAGGTTAATGTGGGTCCGTATGTATGTGTGTGTTCATGATCTGCAGGGCAGACCGCCGGTGTTCACTGTCAACAACTAACGAAACTGGAGAAAGCGATTGAAGAAAACGAATCAAAGCTTGCGAATCTCAAAGGGATCGCGTTCCACTATTATAGTGCAAAACATCACAAATTTTTCTAAAATGTACAGAATTATTGGAGCTTGGCTAGGAAGTAATGCCCCATCCCTTATACCGTGCACATCAGATTATTAATTATTTCTTAGTTTGTAAAACATTTTGATTGATAAATATTTCATTGACGATGAGGATATAATACTGCACTTGGGTTAGTTTTTCACTGAGAAGATCCAGAAATTCTATGATAGCGGAATCATGAAGTAGCCAGAAAGATGGTGAGAGGGTAATCTTACAACATGGGGAAATCACAATTGATTAAAGTCAATATTTTTAAAAAAATTAAATTTTATTTCACACTGAGAAGCTGAAATTACTTTCGCGTCAACCCAATACATAATGCTGAAATCCTTACCTATATGTCTGTTCTCATATGTACATTGTATATTATTTCCTTATTTAACACGTTCACACCGGCGCACAGTGGAGAAATATGCAAAAAAGTTGGAAAAACATGCGAAAAAATTGGCCAAAATTTTTAAATATTAAAATTATATAATTATTTGTGTTAGAAATTTTAGGATATGTTGGGTAAATGTTAAGAAATTCTCAATAAATGAAGAGATTCAAGGATTATTATACAGTTCTTACACTATATAATGAGTAGAAAGATGTATAAAATAGCAGCAGTTGACTTCCGCGGGCGTGCATTATGGCCTTCATTTCTATTGCCGTATTCATCTTTCGGCTTGTAAACCACGAAATATATTTGCAATTTTAATTTATCTTCGATTCTTTTTTTACCATTTCGACAGTTTTTTTTATACCTCTCTCTCGTTATTTTCGTAACCTAAGTCTATATGGAAAACAAATACGCAGTAGGAGAAACTAATTCGACAATGTTGCGTGATCAATCACTAACTATAGATGGTTTTTAACGACTGCTTTAAACACAACGTTGAACTATTGAACTATTTGCTTGTGGTTCGACACAAATTACATCTATGGTCCTTTGAGTATTCGTAATAGTGTTTGTTATTTCGCATCTATCATTGTTATTACGAATTTATGACTAATAAATATTTTGTCAACAGTTTTCATGTGTATCGGATTCAAATAATTATCTAGTTTGCTACATTCACAGCTTCTTGTTTCTAAGTCTGTGTTGTTCATCTCTATTCCTCAAAAAATTAACTTACTGGTACAAGAGATTTGAAAAAAATGACACATCTGTTGTTTTTATAAGTTATTGTCTAACAATTACAGATGCCATGTGACAAAAATGATGGCATCTGCAACTTTTAGATCGTCGAAGAGTTGTTTATTTTCAAATTGTTTCGAGAAATTGTCAAAATCTAATTTACTAATAAAAAAATATTATTATTATCGTCTTCGAAGGATTAAAAAAATCCTCTTCTAGCGATTTAATCAGTCGGTTTACAGTTTGGTTATGCAAGTCTTGTAAAGCCACCTGTGCTGCTTCATTTACAGAAATATTTTCCACGCAACTCATCATTTTACCTTTTATTATGACTGAAAAATTAGAGTGCAAAAGAAACTGTCTTCAAGTGCCCTTTTCCATATATTGTATAATTTTTTTAAAAAAAATTGCAATGAATCAATAGTGGCAAGTCCTTGTTTTACGATATTGTATCTATTTTTGACACTCAAATAGGAAGATTTTTTACATTTCAGCGTGTCCTTTTTTCCTCCATTTAATTTTATCAGCATGCATTAAACTGTTTCTGCATCTGTTTTCTCTCGATTGCTCTCTTTCTGTTCACCAGTTTTCATTTCTATAATTCCTTTACTGCTGTTTTCAATGGCGTGTATTAAGGACGCATACTCAAAATATTTTAATATTAAATAGATTTTCCAATTTGATTGGTAATCAGAAATGAGCTTCGATACTTTTCTATATTGGGAGTCAAGTAGTTCGCAATCAGCGTACAAAATAGAGCAAAATGTAAACAGAAGATTATTGTTCCGTACATACTTTTGTCCGTAGAAGAATTATTTTTATAAAATGTATCGGTTCTCGTCGAATAATTGATCGTGACGCAACCGAAGTGTTCTCTATAAGAACATACATAGAAAACTTTTCACAGCTAGCAATTAGGGTGGGCCGAAAAAAATTTATCCTTTTCGAAATGCTATAGTGCGGAAAACTTGCCTCTGTTGTATATAAGTAAAATGCAAAAAAATTCTTTTGCTTACATCTGGCGGTAGCGCATCGACCCTAAAACTTTCTTAAATATTCGATTTTAATAATTTTTCTAATAACTGGAAGAAAAGCAAAGAACTTCTATAACAAGCAGCTAGAGGTATAGTTTAGTATAACAAAGTGTAGGAAAGATAAATAAATGAAGAAAATAACATATTTTAAAATTTGTTAATAGCGCATTACACTAAAATACCCCACTTTTTTCACAAAAGATTGACAAATTTCCATTGGAACAAAAGGTTATTTCTGATTGTGTAAGAGTTCAATTTGTAATCAAATATAGTCCTTTATTTGCCCTCAGTTTCTTTTGGTACTTTGAGATAAAATTTGCTTGAAAAACTTGGCATTGAAGATCTTGGAAGAAGTGTATTTCTTATAAAACCATCTCTGGAATTGGAACCGACGATGTTTTGTGATGCCTCGGTTACCAACTTCACATATCGTTCCACTTCTTGGGTATGACATGGGAACTTGTCAGAGTTCCACTCAGCCGCTAATCCACCTGCTTGGACCTTAGACCAAATCTCTACTAGGTCTTCCTGTTACTGATCCATATCTAGATAAATCTCCACGCTTTTTCTCTTTGAAAGGGAGTTTGCAAAAGAAATAAAGCAAATTCACGTCTAAAATCTAAGAGATTTCTTTTACTTTCTGTAATAGAAAATCTTAATGTTTCCGACGCATTTGCCAAGATTACATCAACGTAATAAATATTGGAATTTCCATCTTTTTCCACGGATACCTATCCTTTAATTGGCTACTAAATTGTCGCATAAATCAACTCCTCTAATTTTTTTTAAAATTGTCCAATAGGACGAGATTGTGAGAAAAACCTTTTTTTCAACAGCGTTCTTGAATAATGGGCATGAGGCATTTTAAAGCATTATTATGATTATTCAAAATATTATCAGTTCTTCATCTTCGCCACCACCTTTTGCATTTTCTTTAGAAATAAAAGCAAAATAGAACTCATTCTTTTCCTCATGATAAAAAAAATCTTTGAAGACCATCTTCTAATGTAAAATATATCGTATCAGGCATTTCTTTGCTTGCCAAAGGAGAAAAATTTCCTCAGTGTGTAATGGTGAGATGAAGTGGCTGAAATACTCTTTTCCCGCTAACGATGCGTCAGCGTAACACCTGATTTTTCAACCCCTTCCAGAAAACCACAAAACAACTGGCTGATGAAATTTTGATATAAGCATTGACCTTAGGAAACAATAGATCACCTATTTCGCTTATGTTTCCCTAGTTGCATATTTTCTCCGGAAAGACTAGGTCAAAAGTTTTCGTTAAAAATTACATCAAGTACGGAACTCGATTTAAAAATAAAATCATCTTTAAAGGCAAATAATTTTTTATTGAATCCATATTATGCCCTGCACAAAAACTGCTATTAAAATAAAATGTGTTGGGTAGATGATTTTTATAAGCATTTATTTGACCGTTGCGTCAACGCAACACCAGCGGTTAATGGGTTAAAGAGGTAGAAGCTTTTTGTGGTATCCCCAAGCAAACAGTTAGTTACAAAAGAAAGCTTCGTCATGTAATGAAATCTGAAAAACCTCTGATTTAATCCAATGTGAATGAAAAGACCATTACACCTTATATAGCATAGTTCAGTGACTTCGGATTTTCTTTCTGTAGTGTAGATCTTAAAATGGTATTAAACGCTTTTCTAACTATGAAGGTATGGTAATAGATAGATATATTAATGACATGCCCATCAAAAACTGAATGAAATGATTTCTAAAACACCGTGCTCATTTGACCCAATACAATCGCGTGAAATTGTTAACTATAATCAGGTATTTATAAAATATACTTTTCCTGTATATTTCCACCCAGGTTCTGAATAAATATATAACATTGTACACAGTGGGTTTTTTATTGAAATATAATGAAAAAAAAAACCGGTGATGTAACTTTGAACCAAAATTTCGAAAAATTATAATTTCTTTTTAAATAGCTGTTTAGTTCAAGGATAATTGGTGCAAAGTAATCCTGTTTTACGGCACTTGCTTTTCTTTATCATACTATTACTCGCAAAACGCGTCATATAATGTATTGTCGCATGCTAGACCTATTTTACTCCAGCTTGTATTGTCTCCCCCCGAGGGAAACATAAATCTTAGTATACCCAATGTCTATAATTTTAATGCGGTTGGGATGACAACTTTGTGAGGGAGTATACAAGAAAGTCTAGGGGGATACCACTCCCACTGGAATGATTAGATCGGAATTCATTTGTACTTTAATTTCTTGCTTTATTTTGGAGAAGTTTACAGATCATCATTTAATAAAATCATTGCGTATTCAGATGCATGGAATTTTCAATAAGCGCACAGGATTTTCACTTTCTTCTTTATTCTTGACATTAAAACACACAATTGACGATCACAACAGGACACAGCACATATTAACAGAATAACACATATTTGAATATTTAGACGCTGACAAAGAGCGATCTGTGCCTAATTGCGCAATGTAGACAAACGTCGCGCAAAAGTACGATACAGCAACAACTGAAACTGACACTGAAACTACTCTTGAACTGCATTGCATATATTTAAAAGGTATACACAGCGCCATCTATAGACAGCATTCCTTTACATAATTAGTATATGAATAATAATAAATAAAAGATAACGATTACAAATAAGATTACAGATTTGATAAACATGAACATACTCCCACCCATCAAGAAGTCATTCTTGATGCACAGGTAATACACAAAGTTTAACAATAGGTCTTTTTAAAAACACTTAAAATTCTTTAATGTAACTACACGCACTACTCCATCTTTACCTGGATGCGTAGATACAACTTTTCCAAGAGGCCATACAGGTGGAGGAATATTGTAATCTTTAATAATTGCAACATCAACAATTTTAGTGTTAGAATTACAATTTTTCCATTTATTCCTGCTTTGTAGAGAGCTCAAATGATCCATATGCTATCTTTTCCAAAAATTTAATTTCATTTTTTGGACTATATCCCAACGTCCCTTTAAAGAAAGTTTAGCCTCTTCAACAATTTCTGGAAGACTAGTTATTACATCCCCAATTAGAAAATGAGATGGCGTTAAAACATTTAAGCTATCTACATCATTATCATCCAATTTTATTAGAGGTCTTGAATTTAGCACAGCCTCTATTTGGATTAACAGTGCAGAAAGTTCTTCAAAAGTTAAATTAGTGTTTCCTATTACTCGTTTTAAATGAAACTTTACCGACTTGACTCCAGCTTCCCACAGTCCTCCAAAGTGTGGACTCAAAGGAGGTATGGTATGCCATTCAACTCCCACATGTGAAAGAAAAAAACGTACATTTTCATCAAGATTGATTTTAGATACAAGTTTAAATAAATATCCAAACTTCCTTTTAGCTCCAATAAAAGTTGTTCCATTATCAGAATGAATATCCTTAGGAGTACCCATCCTGGAGCAAAAGCGTTTCAAGGCAGCAATAAAGGCCTCAGAAGTAAGGTCACTAACTAATTCTAAATGCAAAGCCTTAGTAACAAAGCACACAAATATAACAATATAACCTTTGTTGGTTTTAGCTCCTTTAACTCTGTGCTTCAGGGCAGAAATAGGACCAGTATAATCAATACCACATACAGAAAATGGTCATGGTCTATTGGGAGTCACTATCTTTTGGGAGTTCCCCCATTTATTGTTTGGACATGTTACTTTTAAATATACAGCATACAATACAATTATAAAACACAATTCTTAATTCACTTTTTATCATTTATAATCCAATAAGTTTGGCGTAAAATACCCATTAATAAATTACCACCAGCATGTAAATTTAAGATATGGCAATACTGTACAATTAAATTACTTAGCTTATGCTTATTTGTTAATATAGCTGGATGTTTTGCATTATATTGTAGCAGCGCATTTTGAAGCCGTCCTCCCACCCTGAGCAACCCGTCCTGATCAATGAATGGACAAAGGGTTGACAGTGGGTTGTTCTTTGACAATTGTTTGTTTGCCTGAATACAAATAATTTCTTCATTAAAGGATACATTTGAACATACAATAAGATTATCTGCACGAATTCTTTCATTTGAAGTCAAAGGTCCAGTCTTGCCTGTGAAATGTTCGTTAGCCTTACCACCTTCACAATTGCTTATGAATCTAATACAAAATGCTAACACATCAATTAACTTAGTATAAGAAGAATATTTTTCAATCAATGCATCAATAATATTTTTTTAAGAATACAGAAAATACAAATGTTGACTTCTTTCTCTCTTTGAGAACGTGATGGTCACTGTCCTTCAGAACTGGTTGTTTCGGCCAGTCAGCTTCTGGTGATGATAACCAAGTAGAGCCCTCCCACCATAGGCGACAGTCAGGAAGATCCTTTGGGGACACACCTCGGGAGCCAATATCAGCTGGATTCTCCTTGGTCGGTACATAACGCCAACTATTCCAAGGAATAAAGTCGAAGATCTCTGAGGTCCTATTGGCGATGAATGGCTTCCAATTGCGGGGAGGTGAAGACAACCAGGACAGTACTGTCTAAGAATACAAATTAATAACAAGATCTTTTAAAGTATTAATTAAGACAGAAAATAGTGTAGCTAACAGTAGAGCTCCATTTAACTCTAATCGTGGAATGGATACAGGCTTGAGCGGAGCTACCTTGCTTTTACCTTCTAAAATGGTAACTTTAGTAACACCATTAGAATTCCATTGAACAGCATAAATTACACAAGCGTATGCATATTCAGAGGCATCCGAAAAGCCATGGAGAGTAATTTCCTTTTCGGTAATTTGAAGCCATCTCGGAATTGAAATGCGACATATCTGCTGAAATTCCCTTTAAAATGTATCCACTTAATTGCATAGTGCTCAGGTAGAGCATTGTTCCAATCCAGTTTTAGCAACCATAATTGCTGATAGAAGATTTTTATCAATATTGTACATGGTGAAAAAAAACCCAAAGGGTCAAGCAGTTTTGTTGATTTCACTCTCAAAGTTAAAGTTAATTTTAAAAACAAATCTGCCAGTAGAAGAATCCCAAATAAATCCAAGAGTTTTAGAACAGTTTTCGGGATGAATTTACACATTTGATTCATTAGCCCCTAGATTTTCAGAGAAATTATTTAATACATCTTGAGAGTTGGAACGCTTTTTTCTTAGGTGGAATCCCCTGACATCTAGAGTTTCCGACAATTTTTGAATTAACGCTATTGCTTCTTCATTAGATGTTGTACCAGCCATTAAATCATCCATATAAAAAGAATTTCGAATTATACTAGATATATTACAGGATTTTTTATTTGAGAATCCAAGGCTATTTGGTGTAAACATCTAGTAGCCAAAAATGAAGCGGATGAAGTACCGTATGTTACAGTAGAAAGTGTATTCCTTAATAAAATAATCAAATGAATTTCTCCACACTATTTTTTGTAAATTTTGATCTTCTGGATCAACTAAAACTTGTCTATACATTTGCTTAATATCTGCAGTGAAAGCTATTTTATTCACTCGAAATCTGACAAGAATAGTAAAAATATCTGGCTGTAAAACTTGTCCCATCGCTAAAACTGAATTCAAAGAATTAGAGATAAGAGGCTTGCACGACCCATCAAATACAACTCGAAGTTTAGTTGTAACGCTGTCTTTCTTTTGCACAGCATGATGGGGAAGAAAATACTCCATTTTAGAAGAATCAAAATCTTTATTAGGCGACATATGCTCTGCTTCTTCATATTTCTCATAAAACCTTTGTACCCCTTTCGAAGAAGTTTTTTGAAAAAGAGTAAAAAGTACTTTTCAGAATCAAATTTGAATTTATTTTCCATTGCAAGTAGCCTAGAAACAGCCATCACCTTCGTATTTCCTAACTGATTAATGTATCTGTAAACAGGTAACTTAACAACAAATCGACCCTGCTCATTAATTTTGTAAGTCGATTTAAAATGCGTTTCAGAGAACTCTTACTCTTCCGAAAAAAAGACCTTTTAATAGGCAACGCTTCCACTTGCCAAGATTGTTGCAAAATTGAATCAACGTTGATATCGTTTAACCACTCGAATCAAGTGCGATTGCGTACAAGATGAATTTGAACCCTTTAGCATCTGACGTGCTACAACCCAACCAAACATGGTGCTTTGAGCTATCGGCTGCCCTTCAGACCCGATGATCCTTCCATACCGAAGAATCGTAAAGAAACAGTTAGATCCTAAAATAATATCACTCTCAGACGGCCGTGAAAAATCTTCATCTGACAGAGTGACCCCTTTCAAATAATCTAAATCCCTAGTATTAATATTCTCAACCCGAATTTGAGATGCAACTTTAATATATATGCATTAACTCTCACAAAGTCTTCATTGAACCTTGATCCAACCTTTAATTTAACTGAGCCACGTGTGGTTCTTGCTGGGACTCCGCGTATTCCACGAAGGGATAATCTAGAATTCTTCCTTTTTCCTTCCTTCCTAAAATATTTATTACATTTTCGCTAACAAAACTGGATTCGGAGCCGCTATCTAACAAGGCTCTAAATAAAAATGAATTACCTTCATTATTATACAGCAAAACCTTTGCCGTAGGAAGAAATGATACACATTTCTAGTTGTTTGTAGAAGTACTGGAATTAATTGGTATTTAAAGGGTAGTAGAATCATTGCATAACATTAGTTCGCGCTTACAGACACTAGCTTCAGCGGTACGATTTATGTTTTGCCTACTATTAGGTTTAGGATCTGAAACACATGCATTATTGCTTTTAATATCTTCATGCAACAGTGAATTATGCTTTCCTTGACATATGAATCATTTTAAATGATTATTTGGGCAATCTTTATATTTATGAGAATTCAGACGCAAAAAGCAAAAGATAGTTACGTTTTACAAAATTCTTCCGAGAATTTAAATCCATATTTTAAAATTTAAAGTACTTAAACAGTTTATGTATTCTTGAACATTTTATACAATTTTTATCGTTTTTACTCCCCTGAGTATTTTTACAAGCAACAAAATTAGACTTAGTAGGTAATTTAGTATCAGATTCATCATAAATCATTAATTCGAGAGATGAACATCTGGTATCTAAAAATTTTAAAGATTCTTCCTAAGTAGGAAATTCTATATCTGTAGTTTTAACCGACCAAAGCCTTCTGAGTTCAGGATCTAATTTTTGTAATAGCAATTGAATTAACCATGGATCTCTGCTAGTTGCTTCCTTTCCTAGAGCTTTTAAACCTCTCAAAACCTCATCACTATTATCGACTAAATTTCTTAAATTCGTTGCATTGGCTTGAGAAATACCTTTTTGATTCAAGAATGTTTTGATTTATGCATGCACAATTTGTTTATTTTTTTTAATCATACCTGTCCATTAATTTTCCCCGTGCCTCTTCATATGAATCATTAGACAATGGTATGTGCTTTATCAAAGAAGCGGGTTCATCAGCAAGCAAACCTTTCAAATATTGAAACTTCCGACTATTACTCAATGAAGTTTGAGAATGTAACGTTGATAGAAATAAATCTTTGAAGTTCATCCAGTCCTCAAATTTGCCAGAAAATACAGGTATGTTAAGTTTCGGCAATCGAAAATTCGAATTACTTTGTACAACAACTGAATAATTCTGACTCGACAATAGTAGAATGCTATACAATAAGCGCATCAATTTTATTTTGAAGTTTCAACTTTAAGGAAATATATCTAACCTCAAATTCTACGATTTCAGAATCTTCGACGCTTTATTCTGCATCTAATTTTTCGAATTCTTTAATCAGTTCTTCCAATTTCTGTAAGCGAATCAAAATTTCAGTCTTTAACATTAAATCTTCTGCAGTATTTTCTCATCTAGTCAGAGAAGCTTTAACTCTGCCCCTTGCTATTTTAAGCGAAGTTATATGTTCTTTCGGATCGTTCTTATCTATGATAAAAGAGAAGTCAAAGTTCAACGGCTTAGCGAAACCGAAACTAAAAAACGGTTTAAATCGCAATTCAAGCTTACTTATTCTAAAGACAGTTCATCAGATGTTCCTCTCTTGAAAGCATCATACAGACAAATAATATTTAATAATAATAAGAATAGCAAAAAATGAAAAGAAACTTATCTGTTTCTCATGCAGACATATCTCGCCGGTGCCTCCAAAATGTGCATTCAGATGCATGGAATTTTCAATAAGCGCACAGGATTTTCACTTTCTTCTTTATTCTTGACATTATAACACACACATAATAGGCGATCACAACAAGACACAACACATTAACAGAATATACACATATTTGAATATTTAGACGCTGACAAAGAGCGATCTGTGCCTAATTGCACAATGTAGACAAACGTCGCGCCGAAGTACGATGCAGCAACAAATGAAACTGATACTGAAACTACTCTTGAACTACATTGCATATATTTAAAAGATATACACATCGCCATCTATAGACAGCATTCATTTACATATTAAGTATATGAATAATAATTAATAAAATATAACGATTACAAATAAGATTACAGATTTGATATACATGAACAATCATGAACTGAAATATGCACTTACTTTTTAATACAGGTTTTATTGGAAACTCTGTTAAGGTGTTTCCCTGGAATCAAATCCATTTTTACACTTCTAAGAACAAAGAAAAATGTGCAACCAGAGGATCGAAAAGAACAAATTTTCAACAAAAAGGTATGGAAAACAGAAATTTTTTCGTTTAATATTAAACACATTTGTCAAAAACGTAACTAATCTTTGCTTCGGCATGTGTGTTTCGTTTCATTAACTTTTACGTTCAATCAAAATAGAATTCGAAAAAAATTTCTTATATGATTGATGCCTGAATTTCGCAAACATTAATGAAATTACAAAATTTCCTTTGAAGCGAAATAAAATCCAACGGATATTATAAAGTATTCAGAGTTAGAAGACTTAATTTGTACCTTACAATGAAAAGAAGTAGAGTTAATTGTGATATATTGTATAAATCTATATTACTTCGTGTTCTTAAATTTGTTAATATTCTTTTTCTGCATTGAGTCTACTGTGCAAAATTAGATTAATTTCCCCTAGTAATGCAGTATCTTGCATCAGTGGACAGAAATTCACTTAAAAACTTGAATATTTTGAGGAGCAAACCAATGTTTAATGACACTTGCGGTATGCATCGCTGCATTATTTTGTTTCAAAATAAAATTATTTGGATGAAAAGCAGCTGAAAGCTTAGGGTGCTTGTTTTGTAACATTGATAAATAAGTTAGCAATGGCTATCTAACTTTTTAAATGATGATATCGAGGACAGCATTGAAAGTAATTGCTCTCCACAGGATGACAGAACCAAAGCGCGAATGGGATAGGGTAGAATTCGTCCTTCCTTTCCTAAATCATGGTAATAATAGGAGAACCAGTCCTGTCCATTAGGATGAACAAAAAATATTTTCTTCTTCTTTCTTTAATTTTAAAGAGTGCGAGTAAGTTGCCTTTTGATGTAAAAAGGTTAAAAATATAATTTGATGTTAATCGGAAGATGTTTGAGGTGCCGCAAGTGCGATAAAGTTTAATAAATTTAAAAAAATTTGATCAATTTCAATTTTTTCCTCTAACTTCTTATTTTCACTTTAAAATCCCAAAGGAAATATTTTGTGCTTTTTATTCCTTTTTAATAATAGAACAAATATTTGGGGGGGGATTTAAATCCTATGGTAAGGATATGAAATGTTAATTATTAGACAAAAATGTGCAAGAATTCGACTATAAAAAATGAAAATATGCTGCGTTGCAATCTAGAATTATTGCTCCGTTATACTTTTAATTCATGAAAAATTAGGCACACAAGTAGGTACTTTATGAATCCTTGTTATTACTATGAGTAGCTGCGATTGGGAGTAATAAGTGCGGGAACGCAAAAAATTTATAGACAACTAGAAGTATTAGGTACTATACAGGAGTAGATAACAAATTAAAAAATTCAGCTAGAATATTAACTGACTTCTCGATTCGTTTGCTTTTCTATAATTCTTATTTTTAGGCATCTAAAATAAAATAAAATTTAATTTCTTCCACGTGGTGTGGGGGAGACCGCCTCCCAACTCGCCGCCACTGATTACTTTTGTATAACAAAACATATTTTGTGTTTTGGCAATTAGCCGATAATTAATCAAGTTAACTTTATTGTTCCTTATTCTAGTATTTATTCGTTTATCACTTGTATTTTAGCGCTTTCATTTTGAATTTGGATTTATAATGGCATATGAAACCGTGTATTCATAGTAAACCGTGTATTCTTAGTGTGAGATGATATCTGCTAGAGTGCGAGCTCTTACCAGATAAAAAATGCAATCTTGATTTTTTTTCTTACAGTCCATGTTGTTTTTCTTATACTATCGACATAATAAGAACAGTAATAATCTATATATTTAATTCTCTTATGTGGCGACAAAAAAGGTCGAATTTCTTAATCACTGCTTGGCAACAGCTCGCAAGTTTGGTTTATTTATGGCGGAAAGTCTGAGACAACGATTTTTTTAGTTAAATAGATTGAAAAAAGTTTAAATCTTGCAGTTTCGATTAGGCAAATGAATGCATGTCTCCTTAGTATGTCCTTTTTAGTTAAAAGGTTGAGGGGTGGTCTATTTCATCTTTCGATTACTCACATTTTCTGAGTTTTAAAAAGCATAAACCTTTCTTGACTAAATTGTAACTGGAGTGAGTCTGTATACATGTGGGGAAGCATTCTGAGCAACATAACAAGAGTAAACTTAGGATCATAGCAATTTTAAGAAGCTAAAAATACTTAATTATTATAGTTTCAATTTTGAATAGTTAATAAGAACATGTTTCAAACCACTTTCCTCTTTAAATGGTCCTTTTTCAGGTATAAGGTTGTAAAATGGGTTATATCATCTCTTGACAACTTAAATTTCCTGAGGTTTAACACATAAATAACTGCTAAGTTATATCTTTCTTGCCTAAATAATAATTGGAGTGAGTGTTAATATATGTGGGAAAGCTTTTCTCAGCAACATTTCATTGAAAATAGGGCATGTTTAAAATTATAGTTAAATGAATTTTGCGGAAATAAAACTGTTGAAGATATTGTTAATTATGGAAAGAAGTTTTAAATTACTGATTTCTGATTGATGCAAATAATTTTGATTTTTAAACATCTTAGAATTATATATGTTAGCATTCAGATTTCTTTCTAACATTTACTTTCTCACATTTACTCTGTGCTACCATTTAAATTTTAGTAATTGACAAAAAATTAATTTTAGGAGTTCATTCAATTTCAAATAATTTAAATTTACTTTCAATCATCTAGTGATCCCAAAAGAATCACAACGTGATTCTTGGGGGTTGGGGAGCGGAGAGAGCAGAGGGTTTAACCTGGGCCTCTTATAGAGAAAAAAACAGATTTATGGGCATGGAACTACAAGTCTTTCCACCATTACGCACACCCGCTAAGCGATGTCCCGGTTTCTGCGTTTGTCAGTTGTTTACCATAGAACACCATAGTGACCACTCGCATGGTTTGGACTCGCCAGCTTTTTTTTTGAGATTAAATACTGTATTAATATTCTTATTTTACAAATGATTGCCCAAACCAGAATACAGTATCATCCCAGACATTCACGTGAGTGCTTATTTCTCTTTATTAGCTGTTGCATCTAATATGACAACACATTTAAAGAATTTATCAGGCTCTCTGAATCTACCTGATTCTCTTGTGGATCTGATGCTAGTCTCTCAATAATACAGCCCATCTTGGCAAAAACTATACTTTATTAAAACATTAAACATTATATAAATCTAATAAAAACAAGAACGACAATAACTATTGCAGCATAGCTACACACTACTACGATAACGCCCACAATCCGGGCCTTTAAAGGTAACTGGCAGAATTCTGCGCATGCTCCAGACTCCCGTGCCATGGCCCAGGTTTTTGCATCCAACATCCTCCACACCTTTTGAGTGAATGCTAGAACTCAAAAAACATATTTTGGTTAAATAAATCAAGTCCATATTCATTGACACCATAGAAAGAGCCATAACAGACAGTCTTCACGCTCAGTTATGCGAGTCTTAACTCTCAAGATCCCGTTCTCGTCCTTAAAAACATCAACTGAGGATACCGCCTTTGCATTAGAAAAATATTGGCTTTGAATTAAACGTATCAATACAATTTCTGCATTTTCTATTTCTGACAAAATTAATTTAGAAGACTTAGAAACATAATTTTATTACAGTTATTTATAAAGCGCAAAATCGAAGCAACCCTATTTATAATATTGTCATACTCGGAAAACTTGGTTGCATACCAGGGGGTTGACTCTTCCGACAAATTTACATTACTTAATTTAATCTCCCTTCTCTCTGCCTCTCTCATTTGTATCATAACAAATATTACTCGACGGCCAGAAATCAGGGGGCATTAAGAGCCATTCTGGGCCATCCCACCATTCATATTTTAGCATTTGTTTAGGAAAACAACCTCGTGATAATACATCTGCCGGATTAACATTTCCTGGCACATGACGCCATTATTGTTGTTGAGACAAAGTTTTGACTTCCCTCACTCTGTTCGTAACAAAAACTGACCATTCTCCCTGTTCCCTAATCCACCAAAGAACAACTGAGGAATCAGTCCAGAACGTAATCTTCATATCTGGCAAATCAAGAGCATTGCGTACAGAATTCGCCAATCTTGCCGCAATACAACATGCCAACAGTTCAAGGCGTGGAATACTGATTGATTTCAGAGGCGCAACTCTAGATTTTGCCCGTACAAGATTAATTTTTACTCCATTGGAATCGACAGATCTCACAAATATACAAGCAGCGTATGCCCTTTTACTAGAATCCACAAAAATATGAAATTCGGAAGTTTCTAGAATTATCATGTAGCGTGGTATTTCGACATTGCTCAGTAAAGGCACTTCAGCCAGCCATTTATAAAAATCCTCAAGAAAATACCCTGGAAGTATTTCATCCCAAGAAATCTTATTTTTCCACATTTCCTGCAACAGAAGCTTGGGAAACAAAGTGGCTGGAGTTAGAATACCAATGGGATCAAATATTTGTTGTACAAGAGACAAAATTAGCCTTTTCGTAACCCTATTTTCACAAGTTAAGGCCTTTAAATTAATATTACATTTAAGGGCATCTTTATCAAGATCCCACAACATACCCAAAACACCAGTTACGCCAGAAGACTTAGACACATATTTACATGGAAAATTACTTTCCCAACCTCGAATATTGAAGCAAGCCGTTGACATTACTTTTTGTGCCATTTCAATGAAGTATTTTTCCTCACTAACACCCTTCACAACTGTAAGACAGTTATCAACATAAAAGGATTGCCTTAACTTTTGAACCACACCAGAAAATTCGTGAGGATAATGATCTAGCAGATATTCGATGCATGCACTTACAATGAACGGAGTAGAAGTAACCCCGAACACAACTCTACAGTGCCGATAAATTTCACCCTCATCTCTAGGATAGAAAAAACGAAGATAATCTCTATTATGTGGTGCAATCCCAATTTGAAGAAAAGCCTTCTCCATGTCTGCGCTCAAACCAATCGGGAACATTCTGAACCTATCTAGCCCTTTAAGACCGAACCCGCACGATCGTGCGGGTTAAACATTGGCTAGCATTTCTACTTCCTGGAGAGTTGTATTTTATAAATGCCGGATTGTAACGACTGTTCTAGTTTCCAGAATATCAATAGTATCTAGTTCTCAAAAGACGGCAGAGACAGTCCGTATTTCAATTATAATAGCTTTAAATCTGTTTTCAAAAAAATCGCGCTAAACATTACAATTATTTATGTGTCGCAATTAGCTAATTATTAATACTTATTTAATTTCTTAGATACCAATTGTTAATTTAACCTTCTGAGCGGTTAGCTATTTTGATCTACTTGCTTTAAAAGTCTTAAAAATTTGCTTTTAAAGTGTATAATTGAATCTTTATTGTGTTTAATCAAGTCTCTGGAACCTTAAGAATATTTTATCCATAGTAGTTTAAGACATTATACATATAAACATGAATTAAGTGCTTTTGAACTCAATATGAGAAACGAAAAAATACGTGCACAACGCTTAGAGGGTTAATGTTCAAATAAATGATAAATAGGAAAATATGTTAGTTAAGAGTTAATATAATTACCCTTTAGGCGTAATATTTGTTTACCCGCACGATCGTGCGGGTTCGGCTTTATTTCAGCTCACTGTCCGAAAATCGACTTCCTTTCTGTAGGGTCTTCTCGCGTGACCCGATGCACACCTCTTTGTTTTCTTTCGTCTATATCACTAAGTAACGGCCTTAAGACTTGAAATGAGTACTATATTAAGAAATAAAATTTTAACTTAAAAATACATGGTCCATCCCCTATCACATAAAAATGAAATATTTTACATATAAACAATTTTTTCTGCTTTTAGCTTTTTTTTCAAGAGAGTTTCACGAAACATATCCCAAAGCCTCCAACGGTTTTCAGTATTCCTCGAGAAACTTCTGCAAATCGCATCGTCGTTTTTACCGTATCAGCACTCAAATGTGACAAGCTCTTTCAAAGTATTTTGAAGGATCTCTTTGAAAGCTTCGTAACAAAAGAGACTACTCACAGAAAGTTCCACACTTGGATTTCCTTTCCTCCTCAGTTTACTATTGGGGAAGTAAGAAGAATTTGGTGACAGTACATGTGTTTAATTATTCAGTTCGGGCAAATAAACTAGGTACAAAAGCCTTCAAAACTGACGCTAGGATCAGTGGTCACGTATGTATATCTGAAAATACCGCCTGTCCTAAAGATAGTGGGAAATAATGGGTGGTCCTTCCTTGAATATAATCAGTATAGAAACGGCATTTGCCCACAATTCATATTGCCGGAGGAAATACAGGGGGATTTTCTAAAGAAGCAGGGGATTGAAGGGGGCCATCCGACATCTCGTGAAGGCGTTGCAATTTCTATTGTGCAAGAAAGAATGGAAAGCGAACAACCAGATATTGCATGATCCGTGAAGTTTCATTTGCCTTCTAAGAATACAGGAGTATCCCTTATTTCAGAAGAAAGAACTTCTAAAACTCGGTGTGAGAAATGTGAGGTATATTTATGTTTATCAGAAACTAAGATTTGTTTCAAATATTTTCATTTAAAAAAAATTAGTCACCAAAATTATAATTTCCTTATTTACAAATATCTTTTTTCGTATAAATTATAAATTCTTTATTACGATGCTTAAATATTTGTTTCATAAAGTAATTAATATTGAAGGAAAACTAAACCATGAAAAAATAAACTAGGCGAAGCTTACATAGATAATGCCTAACTCTCATGATCGTACGGGTTCACATTGACAAAGAAAAGGCCTAACCCGCACGATTGTACGGGTTCATGTTGACACAGATAAAGCCTAACCCGCACTATCGTACGGGTGCGCTCCTGAGTTTGAGGGACATGCTAAATTTTAAAAATTATTTTTTTACAGTGCCAGTAGGATCCAAGGGTAATTATAAACTAAAAAAAAATTAAATTTAAGTATGAAAATATGTCCGGTCTTAAAGGGCTAGAATATCAGGTAATGCCTCGATTAAGTTAGGCCCAGTAAACAAGCATTGATTTAATGAAGGCTTCCCCTTTTCTCTAGCAGATGCGTCGAAAACTGGTCTTACCTTAGTGGTTTCGCTACTGTTTTTAATAACAGGTCTATGTGGGAGATAATGACTATTTTTATTAATCTCTAAATCTGGGACTCTTTCAATAATTTTTAAATTTTCCCATTCATTGAATATTTTCATATATTCATCAAGATAACCCCTATTAGATGCTCTCAACATAGCCTTTTCCTGTCGTTTTAAGGTAAAATCTTTATTATCTGGCAAGTTTGTTCTTGCATCTAATTTCCAAGGTAATTCTACCTCGTATCTACCATCGGGAAGCACTGTCAATTTTTCATGAAATTCTTTTAGCTGCTCGTCAAATGCTTTCCTCTTTGACACATTTTCAATGGGTTCACGAATACCCAAAGACTCAATGTCCCATAATTCTCTCAAGGAAGCATTGTTAACATACAAAGAGAGGACCGTCTGCACAGAATCCATAATTGGATAGTCATCACCGGAATAGAGCCCAGTTTCTTTACCGATAACAGTCCATCCCAATTTTGTATGAATTGCAGTCAAACCAACATTTAACTGAACACATCTTCCCGTTAATAATTTCCCAATTAAATCTGCACCGATTAAAAGGTCAATTTCATTTTCATTACAAGTGACGTCAGATAACTCAATATTGTTAACTCTTAAAATTTGCAATACTTGAGGATCCTCTATTTTAGGAACAAAGCCACAAATCCTACACTCAGAGAACACCTCGCAGCAGTAGCTGAAAGAACCATTTAAATCCCGAATTTCTACTGCATAAATGCCGTGCTCTATTGGCCGTGTTTCCTTCCCCCCGAACAGACCATGAATCACTTTTTCATGTTTGAGAGGTTGCAATCTCAAGTAGTCAACAACTCTGTCACTTACGTATGAGCGGGAAGAAGCACTATCCAAAAGTCCCCGAACACGCATTTTACTTCCCTGACCTACAATTTCTACACAAACAGTCTGCAAATAAACTTTATCATGGAAATTATTATTTGATAAATTGCTTGCCACCTCAGTACTTTCATTAGTTTTGACGGGAAGAATTTCTTCCTTACCCCGACACATTAAAGTTACATGTTGCCTATTACATTTTAAGCATTTTACCTTAACCTTGCATTTCTTATTTACGTGTCCGTATCTAATGCATTTGAAACAAAATCTATTTTTATACAATATATGTTTATCATTATAAGACATTTTTTGAGCCAAAAGACATTCAGAGCTCCAATGAGGTTTCTTACAAAATACACAGTTTCTTACCTGTGGATGTCCCGACATATGAAGAATTGGTACTAACCAACATGTCTGACGTTGCGGTATCCGTGGTGTCTAAAACAGCACTTTTATTTCTTTTAAACATTCCGCCATTCTTCACAAATCCCTCACGAGCCAGCTTGATTGTTTCCTCGGATTCGACCTCATGAAGCAGAAAGGACATTAGCTTCTCAAGGGACCTCTGGCTTGTAGAGTCATCTGCAACTCCTGAAATCCTACTGCGTTCCCAGGCACTTAAAACGCTTTCCGTCAGGCAAGATTCCACAAGCGGTTCCAGAAAATCCGCAAACTTCTCCTTAGTACGTCCCAAGCTTTCCAAAGCTCTAAGCTTCGTCTCCAACATGTCGTAAAGGGTAGCTAAATCAGGAGAATTCCTTCCAGCAGCGGCATTCTTCATTACAAGAGAAAGAAGATCTCGCACATAAATCTGTACCAAAAGTTCCTCCCGGCCAAATCTTGCCTTCAGCTGTTGAATCGCCTTCGAATAATTCTCGGTTGTAATTGGAAAACTGGAAATCAATCTAGCAGCTCTGGACTCGGGTACCATGCATTGGTATAAATACTGGAACTTATCGACTTCAGTCAAATCAGACTCGTGTATCTTCGAGAAAATACTCCAGAATGCGAGGAATTCTTTTGGGTCACCCGAAAATTTCTTCAACTCAAATTTCGGCAACTTGAGTTTCGGTGCATTATCCGTTGAAGAGCGTTTCATAAGGCCTCTGGAACTCTTCAGGGAAGCTTCAACTTTGGTTTTCAATTCAAGATAACTATCTCGATAACTTTCAGCGGCTTCAAAGTCTGTTTCAAACTCAGAATGAGTGTTCTTATCCTCCAAAAGCAATGAGGAAATTTCCTTTTGAATTACCTCCAAGCGTGAAAATTTGTCATCCAACTGTGAATATAACGAGCTCAGTTTACCAAGATCCTTGCCATCAGCTTCGAGAACCTCCAAGTGCTGCCTCACATTCTTTGCTGCAACTGTAAATGCAGTTCTCAAAGATTTTCGTTGTGCTTTCAGGGCATCCATTATTTCAAATGAATATTTCACAAAAACTCACCAGACCACAAGAGTCCTGCCGCGGACGCCATTATGTTGCATCTAATATGACAACACATTTAAAGAATTGATCAGGCTCTCTGAATATACCCGATTCTCTTGTGGATCTGATGCGAGTCTCTCAATAATACAGCCCATCTTGGCAAAAACTATACTTTATTAAAATATTAAACATTATATAAAGCTAATAAAAACAAGAACGACAATCACTATTGCAGCATAGCTACACACTACTACGTTAACGCCCACAATCCGGGCCTTTAAAGGTAACTGGCAGAATTCTGCGCATGCTCCAGACTCCCGTGCCATGGCGCAGGTTTTTGCATCCAACATTAGCTGTATTTTTAAGAGTTATACCTGTTTCGTTTCAAGTACATATTAAGCTTATTTGCCAGACTGTAGAGAGAAGACACTTTGAAGGTTGAAATAATTCGGATCTTTTTTATTCTTAATATATAAATACTTTGCTTAGCGTATATTTCTTTACATGTTTCGAATTTATGAAAATAAAAATTTTGTCTGGTCTTCTTGTATTTGTGTATGTCAAAGTCTTTATCGAATGTATTCGCACAAAATGCTTCACTTTATGTAGTAATTGTATTAAATTCCGATTATGTTATAATTCGGAAAATATTACTAATAAAAAGAAATAAATTCTCTTAAGTACTCACATGAATCCTAGGGATGATAATGTATTCTGTTTTTCTATCTATTTTTAAAATAAATGTATAACCCATTAAGACCGAACCCGCACGATCTTTCGGGTTAGACATTAGCTAGCATTTCTGCTTCCTGGGGAGTTGCATTTAATAAATGCCGGATTGTAACGACTGTTCTAGTTTCCAGAATATCAATAGTATCTAGTTTTCTCAAAAGACGGCAGAGACAGTCCGTATTTCAATTATAATAGCGTTAAATCTGTTTTCAAAAAAATCGCGCTAAACATTACAATTATTTATGTGTCGCAATTAGCTAATTATTAATACTTATTTAATTTCTTAGATACCAATTGTTAATTTAATGTTCAAATAAATGATAAATAGGAAAATATGTTAGTTAAGAGTTAATATAATTACTCTTTAGGCGTAATATTTGTTTACCCGCACGATCGTGCGGATTCGGATTTATTTGAGCTCACAGTCCGAACATCGACTTCCTTTCTGTAGTGACTTCTTGCGTGATCCTATCACTAAGTAATGGCCTTAAGACTTGAAATGGGTACTATATTAAGAAAAAAAAATTAACTTAAAAAATACATGGTTCATTTGCTATCACCTATAAATGAAATATTTTACATATAAACAATTTTTTCTGCTTTTAGCTTTTTTCCCAAGAGAGTTTCACGAAATACGTTCCGCTGCCTCCAACGGTCTTAAGTATTCCTCGAGAAACTTCCGCAAACCGCATTGTCGTTTCCTCCGTATCAGCACTCAAATGTGACAAGTTCTTTCAAAGTATTTTGAAGGATCTCTCTGATTTCTTCGTAACAAAAGAGACTACTCGCAGAAAGTTCCACACATGGATTTCCCTCTATCATTGAAATCCTGTCATCCTCCTTAGTTTACTATTGGGGCAGCAAGAAGAATTTGGTGTCAGTACATGTGTTTGTAATTATTCAGTTCGGACAAAGAAAGTAGGTACAAAAGACGTCAAAACTGACGCTAGGATCAGCGATCACGTATGTACATCTGAAAATACCTCCAGTTCTAATGATAGTGGGAAATGATGGATGGTCCGTCCTTGAATATAAGCAGTATAGGAAAGCATTTGCACACAATAGACATTGTCTAAGGAAATACAGGGAGATTTTCTAAAGAAGCAGGGGATTGAAGGGGGCCATCCGACATCTCGTGAAGGCGCTGCAATTTCTATTGTGCAAGAAAGAATTAACCAGATATTGCATGATCCATGAAGTTTCATTTGCCTTCTAAAATACAGGAGTATCCCTTATTTCAGAAGAAAGCACTTCTAAACCTCGGTGTGAGAAATGTAAGGTATATTTATGCTTATCAAAAACTAAGATTTGTTTCAAATATTTTCATTTAAAAAAATTAGTCATTAAAATTTTAATGTCCTTATTTACAAATTTATTTTTTCTTATAAATTATAAATAGTTTATTACGATGCTTAATTATTTGTTTCTTTGAGTAATTAATATTGAGTGAAAACTAAACCATGAAAAAATAAATTTGGTGAACATAGATGATGCCTAACTCTCATGATCGTACGGGTTCACATTGACAAAGAAAAAGCCTAAACAGCACGATTGTACGGGTGCGCTCCTGAGTTTGAGGGACATGCTAAATTTTTAAAATTATTTTTACAGTACCAGTAGGATCCAAGGGTGCCTAAAAACTAAAAAAAAATTTAAGGATGAAAATATGTCCGGTCTTAAAGGGATAAAAAGTAAAAGCTTAGAAACAATAATTTCATTATTTTTTATGAATACAACTTCTGCTTAATACAAATAGGAATTATTGCAATATTTCATAAGATTTCGGCAGCAGTTTTTATATTAGTTGATGTTTCTTCCAAAATCTCTTTTATATTTTGCAGGGAATTAAAACTAGAAATTTATGATATTGTAACAAAATTGTCTTGTGTGTGTACATGAATGCCGTCCAATAAGCAGGATTAAAAAATAAAGATCTTTATTTTAGAAATATTCTAGGAAAAGAAACGTAGCACAAGTATTAAAACAGCACTCGTAAAAAATTCACAGCAGAGATTACCAATAAATCTCAACACAGCGCTCAAAGGTTGCTTATCAGCTCACCAGTTTGCTTGCTGATCAAAATCCAACTCACTCTTCTTGGCTTGAGAGCCTGCTTTTATACTTTTTCAACAGGAAGTGAATTCATTACGTAGGAAGTGACGTAATCAATAGAAAGTTCATGAAACCAATAGAAATAGGTTGAAAGTTCGAGGTCCTCCTAGAAAATTTCTTTTTTCGGCAAAGTCGCCAACTTTGCCGCCCAGTCGCCAAACTTGTCGCCAAGATCGCCAAAATTAGCATCTCAGGGAAACGACAATATAGCTTTGTAACATTACTCCCCTCTTCAAAGGCTGCACGTTCCAGCAGTCTCATTACTTAGAACTATGATCAGTGGCCCTGTATGGAGCTAGCCGATTTATATGGATGACTTTTGGCTTGGCATTGGGCGACCTCTGTACTCTGTAGACAACATTGCTCAGTTTCTTCACAACTGTATATGGTCCTTCCCAGTTCTGTTCTGCCCCAACTTGGGACTAAGGCCTCTCCGTCGCTTCGGGTTATACATCCAGACTGGATCTCCCTCCTTAAAATGGTGGTATGTTGCTCTTGAGTCGTAACGAGTTTTCATTCGTTCGCTCGCCAGTTTAATTCGCTCTCTGGCCAGTTTAATTCGCTCTCTGGCAAACGCATGTACGCTTTCCAAACGTGCCTCCAAATTTTTCATGTATTCATTCGGAGAGGAAGGTGTTTCACTGCGTCGTCCAAAGAGAATATCAATCGTAGCGTTCGACCAAAAAGCATTTCCACTGGAGTCCATCCGGTAACCTCATGTTCCGCGCTCCTATAGGCCAAGAGGAAGAGTGGCAAATGTTTATCCCAATCTGTCTGGTTCCTCGAAAGAAATAAAGACAAATGATTTAAAATCATTCGATCAAATCTTTCGACCGAACTCGGGATGAACGCGGTCGTTCGGGTTTTCGGAATTCCCAAAAGTTTGCAAAGCTCAGTAAAGAGGGCAGAATTAAAATTTGTACCTTGATCCGAATGCAATATCATAGGCATGCCATAACATGAAATCCAGCTTCGTACGAGTTCTTCAGCTACAGTCAAGGCTTCCTGGTCTGGAATGGGAATTGCTTCAGGCCACTTGGTAAAATAGTCCATTAATGCTAGGACATATCGATTGCCTTTTGTTGTTACTGGAAAAGGTCCTAGGATATCCAAAGCCATTCTTTCGAATGGTGCGCCCACATTATAACGTTGCAAGCGACTTTTAGTCCTTGTTTTAGGTCCTTTTCGGGCTCCGCAAGCGTGGAATTCTCTACACCATTTTTCAACGTCGGCACGAAGTCGATCCCAATAAAATCGCTCTCGTGTTTTGCTTAAAGTTTTCATGACTCCAAAATGCCCTCCACTTGCGCCATCGTGAGTTCCTCGCAGAACTTCTGGAATTCTACTCTTTGGGAGAATTAGTTGCCATCGACAGGAGCATCCGTCATCACTCTCCCACATACGGTATAGAACTCTATCCTTAAGATGTAAGGAATTCCAAAGAGCCCAGTATCGTTTTGTTTCAGGACTCTCCGGACAAATTTCTTGCCAAAATGGTCGATCCGTGGGATTTAGTTTCTTCTCCATAATTGGCTTAATAGCAGGATCTCCCAACTGCGCCTTTTGGATCTCACATGAAGACCAGGGATCTACAGATGTCGTTTGCAAAACTTTTACGGAAGTATCTGTCTCTATTCCGAACTTTTTCTCAGAATTAGAGCAATGTGAAGCTTTCTTTACAGGGTCTTCGAGACAAGGCATCTGCATTCCCATGCGAGGGCCCTTTGCGAAGCTGGGTTTCGAAATCATACTCCTGAAGTCTTTGGATCCAGCGAGCTATCTGGCCTTCAGGTTCCTTAAAATTCAAAAGCCATCTTAAGGAAGCGTGATCAGTCAGCAGAAGAAATTTCTGTCCATAGATGTAGCGATGGAAATGCTCTATAGATTTAACAATGGCCAGTAATTCTTTACTTGTGACACAATAATATCTTTCTGGCTTACCCAAGCTCTTGCTGAAGTGAGCGACGTCACGTTCCTCGTTTCCAATATTCTGGGACAGCAGGGCTCCTATTCCTTCATTACTAACATCCGTATCCAAAATGAAATCTTTGTCAATCCGGGGGTAGGTCAGAATAGGAGATTCAAAGCCTGCTTTAGACTATTGAAAGATTTCTCACATTCATCTGTCCAGCTAAAGTTTCATTTAGCTTCAGTTAATTTATGTAGAGGACTTGCTATTGTGGAGAAATTTTTCACAAAATTACGATAGGTGCACAATCCAAAGAAACTTCGGAGGTCATGTACTGTGTCTGTACGAGGCCAATCAACTACTGCCTTAATTTTTTTTGGATAGGTTTTAACTCCTTCTGCTGAAATAACGTGTCCGAGGTAAGCAACCTCCTTTTGAAAGAACTTGTATTTCTTAGTGCGTAACTTAAGGTTGGCTTTTTGTTGTCTCTGGAATACTTTATGAATATTATTCAGATGTTCTTCAAATGTTCGTCCTACTATTATAGTGTCATCTAGATAAACTAAGCAGGCTTCAGACCATAGTCCACGTAGTACTGTCTACATTAGTTTTTCAAATGTAGCTGGGGTATGTCAAAGTCCGAAAGGCATTACCTTAAATTGCCAAAGTCCTTGTCCGGTGGTGAAGGCTGTCTTCTCTCTATCTTCAAGTCGGATCTCAACTTGCAAGTATCCACTTTTCAAATCCAGTCGTAAACCATTCACTTCCATTCAAAGCATCCAGGGTGTCGTCTATTCGTGGTAGGGGATAACTGTCCTTTTTCGTAATTTCGTTCAGTTTCCTATAGTCAACACAGAATCGTGTTGATCCATCTTTCTTTTTAACAAGCACAATAGGTGAAGCCCAAGGGCCTCATGATTCCTCAATTATCCCGTTGTCAACCATTTCTTTAACTAAATGATCTGCTTCTTCTTTCCTTGCAAGAGGCAAACGTCTTGAGTATTGCTTGATAGGTGGATGGTTACCTGTATTAATTCTATGTTCTGTCATAATGCAGCAACCGACATCAGCGTCACAGGTCGAAAACAAGTTCTGAAATTCTTTAAGTAACTTCCTTACTGCTCTCCTCTGTTCTTCATTAAGTATTTCATGATTCTCCAAGGTTGACGGTCGATGTTGTGCTGCAGAAAATTCTTTAGGACGAGCAACGATATCCACCACACACAGGACGCAATAATAGCTCCTTTGTCCAGAATCTTGGATTTATTGTTCAAATTCAGAACTCTAACGGGTATGGCTTCCTTTTCTAAATCAACGAGTGTGGCCGCCACAAGAACACCTTTCTGGCAGACGTGGCTAGGAAAGTCCGTTACGGCATATCTGAACTGTCCAGGAACTTCGGTATCCCCCTGGATAAGACATTATGATATTTATGGTATTATAGTTCTCTTTTTGGCCAAACAGAGCAAGACTTTGAATGCTGTACAATGGCTGTAAACAGAGGAATTTCCTCTCCTCCTGTCCGTATCTCGTTCTTCTCTAGATCTACTGTGAAGCTAAATTTTTGAAGGAAATCCATACCGAGAATACAGGGATCAGTGATGTCAGCTGTGTAAATTCTGTGATGAAATTTTCTTCACACACATTGAATGATGCATCGAGTTTGCCTTGTATTCCTGTTTTCACCAGTAGCGCTCTTTAAAGAAATGTTAGAACCGTGTAAATAAGCCGCTCCTTCAATTTTTGTGCAAGTCTCTTCTTAAAAGAGTGACGTTTGCGCCTGTATTCACCAACATCAAACACTGGATACCGCAAATATATCCTTCTAAGTAGAGTCCATTTTTCCCCACTAACTGAGAAGACTCTCGGTCCTTCTTTAGGGGCTTTATTCAGAGAAGGCAGCCTTCGCCCCGCAAGACAGCCGTATGTTAGTTTTCCTGGTTCGAAGAAATCTCCTGGCATTCCCTCTGAACGTGCACCTTCTTGTTGCACATTCAGCAAGACACGTTCGAGTTTCACCAAGGAGTGTTCTTCTTTCCAGCAACACTACTGTTTAATAATTTTTCCAGCCTGTTAAAGAAGAATTCAAACTTATCATGTCTTTCTCTACTCGTATGATCCTCCGTCTCGATTGATCTGACGTTTCTGGATGTCCTGGAAACAGTTCTCGCAGCCTCATATTTCATACTATAAGCCAGAGATGATTTCAGATCTTTCGTGTCCATAAATCTGGTTGAATGTTGTGTGTCTTCGTCTCTGATGGCTTCGACGAAATACTGGGCTGCTAAACTTTCCCGAACATCCAGACGGCACCCGGCGTTGGCCAGGCTCATGAGTCGTTCCACCTCGGTAGCCAATACTTGAAGGCTTTCTCCTGGCTTCTGTCGTCTTGTTTTCAGTTTCTATAAAATTGCGTCAGGTGGCTTTCTCCAAATCTAGATTCCAAAACCTTCTCGATGGTCGTTAAATCTGTCAACTTATCAGCTGGAATTCTTTGAAGAACCTCCGCCGCTGACCCTCGGAGAGATGCCACAATTTGACTGACTTTCACAAAATCCGTCCATCCATTTGTAGAGCTCACAACATCAAACTGAGTCTTAAAGACTGTCCATGATGTTTGTCCGTCAAATTTCAAGGATTTTATTGTCGGTCTGGTATGCCTGAATTCTGGACTTGCCAAGAAACTGAATGGTCTGTCCTCAAGTTTACTGAGCCTCCTCTCAATGTCGCCGATCTTCCCTTGTGCTCCACTTCCTCAATCTTCCCTTTAACTTCACTCTTCACGTCTCCGATCATCATTTCAACTTTTTCCTCTACTTCATCAACCTTCCTCTGGACCTCACCCTTTACTTCGTCAAACATTCCTTTCATTTCTTCTTGTCCTTTCTCCATTCGTTCTTGTCCGGATCGCAATTCTTGTTCTTGTCTCTCCATTTTCTGTTCCAACCCTGCTTGTGCAACCCTCATCTCTTCCTGTCCACCCTTCATATCTTCCTGTCCAGCCTTCATCTCTGCCATCATGGCAAACAGTTTTTCAAATTGTTTATCCATAGATCTGGTCAAAGGTCCGGTCTCTGGCATTCACAGGAAAATCAAAATACCCCACTTCTGACACCAAATGTAACAGAATTGTCTTGTGGGTGTACGTGAATGCAGTCCAGTAAGCAGGATTAAAAAAATAAAGCTGTTTATTTTACAAATATACTAGGTAAAGAAACGTAGCACAAGTATTAAAACAGCACTTGCACAAAAATTCACAACAGAGATTACCAATAAATCTCAACACAGCGCTCAAAGGTTTCTTATCAGCTTAACAGCTTGCTTGCTGATCAAAATGCAACTCACTCTTCTTGGCTTGAGAGCTTGCTTTACTACTTTTCAATTTTTTAATACTTTTTCAACAGGAAGTGAATTCATTACGTAGGAAGTGACGTAATCAATAGAAAGTTCATGAAACCAGTAGAAATAGGTTGAAAGTTCGAAGTCCTCCTAGAAAATTCCTTTTTTCGGCAAAGTCGCCATCTTTTCCGCCCAGTCGCCAAATTTGTCGACAAGTTTGTCGCCAAAATTAGCATCTCAGGGAAACGACTTTATAGCTTTGTAACAATATTCAAATTCTTAAATATTAGAGTTTTTATTGATTGATTGTTAAAATTGAAAATTAACGCGATTATTAAATCTTTGAAAGATTTTATATGATGCCATCTGAGTCCAATGTCATTAAATGTTTCTGAGTTCCAAGGCGAGCAATTAGATAGTTTTTATTTCGATAAAGTGCACTGAATGGATAAATTCATCGGAAAAAAGTTCCTATTTCAAGCCAAAATGAATAAATAAAATTAGAAAACCAACCTCAGAAAAATTTTGTTCATCTGAACATACAATTAAGCAATTATAGACAGCTAACTCTAAAAAGGCAATTCTAAAATGGAAAAAAAGACTCCTCTAGTGTTTTCTGTGAAACTCTGTTTTTTTACACTTTATTTATTTTATTTTTAATCACTTGATACGTTGCTCTCGCAATTTGACATGGAAGTAATGATGTTTCCAAAATTTTGTCATTGCTATAGAAATGAGGGTTATTATGCTATTGCTTTGAAAATAGTTTAAAAATATTTAAACCAATTGAATTATTATTACTTAAATGGTTTTAAAGCTGTTCTCTATAATGAATTTTTCATAATAACATTTCAAACTGAGTTCTGAAAAGATATTTCTTAATCATTTTATATATTTATTATTTTGAAATATCATTAAAATGATTAAATTATTAACATCAATACTTATGGAAATCAGCATCATTTGTTAGTCAGAAATTGAGAATTATATAACTTAATTTAGAAAGAAAAACGACAGAGGAAGAATGTGAACAAAGTGTTAAGCTTACAGCTCCCATCGCTTAATCTTTCTCCCTCTCCGGCTTTTCCAGGCCCATAGAATGAATACTCGTCACGGCTTCCCAGGTTTAACCCCCTAGATGTGAGTGAAAATAGACAGTCATATTGTTATGCATAGTTGCATTATTCACCCCCGCGGTGTGAAGCAGTTGATGGACGAGACACCTACGGAGTCAGTCATCTTTTTAGCCCAAAATTTTTCTGTAAGTAGAATCAGCATCAGAGTAGGTCTCTTCCAATCCATCGCTACCTGGAGGGTATTTTGGAATTTAGGTCATTAATGCTACATTCAGCAAGTCTTTTCAGCATTTCTTTTGTAAGAATGACATTCTACTAGTCATATATTTCTCAGTGGCATCGCAACGAAGGGCAGGGGTATAGTTGCCCTGGACACAATGGCGACTAAACGGTAATAGGTTTCTGACACTTTTAAAGCCTAATATGTGTTGGAGCTAAAAAATACGTTTTCAATCGGCACCATTTACTCATTCCAATCCACTAATGACCAGCAGGGACGAAAAATTCATATTATGACTCTGACGCCAATTACCCTCAATACTTCGCTGCTATTCCTTCGGTCTTATTTTTCTCAATCTAGCAAATACAAGGAGAAAGTATTGCAATCATCAAAAAATTCAACCTGTTGAATTCGATGATTTTTCACTCCGTAGACTTGCTTGAATCCAAAATATTATTTTTGGAGTTGTGTGTATGTATGTGAACAATATAATTTTAATAAAAATGCAACAAAGAAAAATATTGATATTTCGTATTTACACCAAACTTTTATATCTGTATCATGTTTTGGATCTGTATCAAGAAATTAGTCAAGTAGAAGAGGTACATTTTACAAACAAATACTCGATATACTATAGTTAACGATAAAACTAAGAAACAATTACCTATATTTATAAATTTATTTTAACATACCCTTTATGACTCACATTTAAAGAAAATATATGCATTTATTACTGTCCTTTTTATGTCGACTGCGCACAAAATATGGAATGTAAGAAAAAATTAAGATTAAATTTATTGAGATGACAAGAGCTCACTCCACAAAATAATTTCATCTCACAGTACTAAATGTTCTCCACGATTGAAATATAATATTTTAAAATACAAAATAAATATTAAAATAAATACATGATTTAACATGCAATTATAAATCCAAATACTACCTGACGCGAAAAATTACAAGCAATACACAAATAAATGCTAGAATAAGAAACAATAAAGTTAACTTTATTCATTATCGTTTCAATGGGGAAAAAATCCATTTTGCTACACAAGAGTAAAATCAAAGATACATAAAATACTTATAAGCGTTTTTTGTCAGTTAAAAGTATAACAGAGCAATAATTCCAGATTAGATAACAGAATATTTTCTTTTTTTCATAATCGATTTCTTGCACATTTTTGCCCGATTATTACTATTTTATATCCTCACTATATGTTTTAACCCCTGAGAAGGTTTGTTCTATTAATAAAAAGTACAAAATATTTGTTTTTGGGTTTTTATGCTGGAAACAAAATTGAAGAAAAAGCTTGAGATAGAGCAAAATTTTTCAAGTTTATAAAACTTTAACGTACTTGAAAAAAAATTATTTGCTATATAGGATAATTTATTAGATTTTCGAAGAAATGCCCTTGTAAATACTCAAATTAGTTTATTTTTGTACAGCCGATAGTTTCCTGAACGGTTAGATATTATAATCTCATTTTGTCATTTAAATCAGTAAGTGTTAGAGTCGTTGCTATTTAAAAAATTAATAATTATGTCATTCTATTCTGAAAAACGGGAGTTAAGTTATAAAGTAGTCTCTGATATATATATATAAAATGTTTCGATCGAATGCTTAAGATCAATATTTTCCAAAAGTGGCGGATTTTTACAATGGCAAGAATTTATTCATAGAAGGAGAAACAGGATTTGTTGGAACAGTAAGTATTTGTAGAATTTCAAAAGCCGTAAATATAGAGCTTTTCTCTACTAAAAATAAAAGCGAATGTGTAACTATTGGCACTGAATAGGACAGACTGCTATACCTATAGCTATTAAATTTGGAAAAAAGACACTTTGGGGTAATGTGCACCTAGAAGCGATATTTTTGAATGAAATTTTAATTAGAAATTTAATTGATTGAAATTTTACCTGAATTTCGGCGTTTTCCGTCGGTAACTTCCCGAAATATTATTACATAAAAATAAGTTTTACACAATATAAAAATCAAAAATCCAAACCTTTTTATTTACACCAATTTAGCAGTCGTCTAATTGTTTCCTTAATTTAAATAAATTTTCAAATATATTTTAAGAATAATTTACAACATTTTGAATTTGAGATGAAATTGAAATATTTTTCGCTGTTAAATAAATATTTAACTCTTTGTCCCTCTTCCATTGTTAAAGCTGAGTTCACATCGTAATGAAGTTTACTTTCTTTTCTTTCAAAAATTGTTCTATGAAATCTGTAAACAAAGTGTACAAGGACAGTAAATATATTAGGAAACATATCCATTTAGCTCAAAGACTATATGTTTGCTAATCTTTAATTTGCTTTAACAGCATGTTTTAATTGAGCTAAAATGTTGGACTTGAAACGTGACAAGCCATTAAAATGTTGAAATCAAATCCCTTTTTTTGTTTCTGGAATACGAAAGTCACGTTGGTACCTACAGTTGGCAATTAGATGTTAGATATCATGAACAGTTGCTTAACAACATTAGAGGTGAATCTTGTATATCAAATTATGCATAAAAAATTCAATTGAAATTATATTTGCAACGATCAAGTTGGTTTCCGAAAGCGGCTTGTACTCAATATGTATGCCAAAAATGCGGATAAATCAGCGAGAAAAAATTATAATTTACACCTAAATTTTACTAAAAATTCAGCAGAAAAAAGTTTCACTATGCACCAGAATTTACTGTTATTTTTTAAAATATGAAATAAAAGTAGTGTGCGAATATTATATAATTTGTTTTATTGATTCCCAAATAAACTTTTATGTATTTAACTGTTATCGTTTACTTTGAAATTATAGAAGCGAAATTTTCCCGCTCCTCCTGTTTTCCATGTGTCCTGTTGTAAATTATTCTATATATTCTGTGTTTCGAACTTTGCTGGTTTAGTCAGTTCAATCGTGTTGCAATGAGTGATTGAACCTAACTTTATTAAAAAAAATCATTTCGCTGACAAATTATTAATTATTTGCAATTTCATGTATCTCAGTTACAAAAGTAGAAATTAGTTGGGTAGCTCTGGAATAAATATCGACTCTAAAAATCAAATATTGCATTCAGTTTGGTCAATATTGTAGACTTAGTAACTTCAGTTGAGCTGTAATGAGAGATTAAACTGAACTTTAACTAGAAATCATCTCGCTAAAAAATGGTTAAACATTTGATACTGCAAGTATCTCTGTTATGAAAGTAAAAATTATTTGAGTATATATGAAGAAGATATGCAAATAAACATCGACTATTAAAATAAAATATTACACTTATTTTGTAAAAAAAGATCTATTCCGTTTCCCTTGTGAATATTTGATTCATAATTATCATCTAACCATTATATGAAAAGTGCTTTGATCTTTCTTACAAATTTAAACTAGTTTAGAATTTTGAAATGAATTGTAGTCTGAGACTTTTCTTTTAGATGAAATGGGATGATTTGAATGGAAGACGTAAAACCAATATTTTTTTTATCGTTTATATTCAAAAATTTAAGCACAGTCGAATAACAACTAATTGAGATTTTTTATGTTGTTGCATTTCTATGCAATTGAATGGCATCTGTGTTAAGCGTTTTATACACAAATTGCAAGAATTAGAAATTTGAATGATATGTGGTGACTTATTCATGTCTTATTTTGTATCAATCATTTTGCTATCAATAAAAGTTAGATGTAATTGAATAATTTCAGATGTATTCTCGATATTTAATGGTTCCCTCATGCAGACGAGTGCTGAAAAAACATGCTGTCAAAGATGTTAATTATTTTAAACTAGACGTTTTAATTATTGAGATCTTTGATTCTCTTATAAAGAGTAGTAGTTGATGTTAAAAAATTCTAAAATTACTGGAATGGATATTTTCGTGTTTTCTGAAATACATTTCTTTATGTGTTTTTCAGATATTTGAGAAACTCAAGAATGAAACTCCAGATTTACTCGGAAAAGTGCGCGTGATATCTGGAGATGCTTCTCTGCCAAATTTAGGCATGAATGAAGTTGACACGCATCTGCTTCTTGAAGAAGTGTCCATCGTATTTCACTGCTCTGCTGTTATAAATTTTAAGAAGCCTTTGGAGTAAGTTTAAAAGAAAGGAATTGTCATACTTTTGAATATTAAGTTTTTAACAAAACTGGTACATTTTAATGAAATTTAATGCTTTCGATGCGGAGTTTTAAAAAATGAAAAATCTTATTTTTTTATTTCAGTGAAAATTTACAATCTGGATCATTCATCTTTATCCGAGATTACTTTACGCCGATTTTCATGTGGCTTCACAAAGAATTTGGAGAGATTTTTGGGTGCATTTCTGTTAAAACCAGCAATAGTGGCCTCCTCGAAACTTTCTCGCATACGACCAGTAATGTGGGTTGGGTAAACATCCAGTGTGTAGGCAAATATTTTTGGGGTATTTTACCCAAGGCCTGGTTATTTTGGAAAAAAATTATAAATGGTGATTTACAATGAAACATATAAAAATTATGAAACCCCAAAAACTTAGTATTTTGAAAAAAAATTGCGCATGTTCACAATTTTTAGGTACCACAACTTTATTTAACGTTTTTGAGTACGAAATCTTACTACAGATATCACACAAGATTTTACCATACCTCTGGTTAATCACAGGCGTCCATCTGGAGAATGTCAGAACGAAGTTTCATTTTAGGGTTTACCATAATTTCCGAAGCTCGTGTTTTCGGCTGTCTACAATTTCCTTCGAAGACCGCCAAGGTCAAACGCCAACCATACTAACTAGAGTAAAATAAGATAAACGCTCGCCAACACACAGTCGCAATGCGCATTTTGAACCAAATATGCAATTTGAACAACTTTTTTTAACGGATTGAAACGAAAATTGGACACAAATCTACAATTAATGTTAGAAGCCCACATATCAGATTTCATATATCTAAGTCATTATCTTAAAGAGTTATTGTGCCCACAAGTTTGCGATTATACAGACCGATAGACAGTCAACCCTTTGACGAATTTTGCCCAAACTTTACACGGACCTACATTCATGATGATGAAACTGTATACCAAATTTTATCCATCTAGCTATTTAAGGTCTTGAGTTACAGTGTTCACATGAAAGTGGATAGACAGACTTCCTGCTGACGGATTTTGTCCAAACTTTGTTATAATCCTACCAATGACGTGTAAAGATCACATTCCAAATTTGACACACAGACGGACATAATTCCAAAATTGTGTTTTTCGGACTCAGGGAGGTCTGAAACGTGGAGATTCGTAAAAATCTCTTGTTCGAATTTTTTGACGATTACAATACTTTCTCTTTGTATACTTCGTATACGAGAAATTAGAAAGGGCTTTTCTCATATTTTCCTCATTTGGGGACTACCAAAGAAATGTTTTGCAGCAAAATTTAAATCATGCAGTAATTTAATAATAAATTATATTTTTTGAAATTTTGTTTCAAAGTTACCTCATAGATGCGGATACTTTGCATTGGTTTTTACCGTACATTTTAATTGAAAAAACACATTGCAGCATAATGTTAAAAATAATACTAACTTCTTGGGTAGAAATACACAAAAAAACGTCATATAATCTAACAAAAAATATTTTTCACACAAAATTATACAGATATTATTATATCCGTTATAATAATATCTGTATAATTATCCACTTTTATTCGTTACACCCCCCTTAACTTCTAAACAGTGACATCTTAGGCCATAAAGTTTGTGTCTAGGTAAGTAAAAAGGCTATGAGCTACTTGATGACACAACTTACAACGCCATCTATCGGTAACTTTTGGAATTAGTGGTCCTATCTTATAAGCAGTGAAAGATACGAGAAAATAGTCAATTAGAAAGTTAACTCTCTTTATTAGAAAAAGAACTCTCAATTTAGTACGAAAAGATTCCTTTGTACACAATAATACAAAGAACAGAATGCTTAAAATGCACATTTGTTTGTTCGCATTTTCCGAAATTGTGATGACATAAGACATGGACACAAGGAGAAAATGTTATTTTTAGGACACAAAATGGCCCATTCATAATTTTTCCTGTAGAAATAACTCAATCAGCGGTGTATGGACCTTTCCGCTAACATTGCAGGACATTCTATGACGTATTACTGTTGATTGTGCTAGCGCACTAACTACTTGCTAGAACGTATGCAAAGTGAAATTCAAACAAGGGCTTAAATCTGTATTGCAGATGACGGAGAGCACTTTGAACACCGAAAATAAAGGTATATTCTGGTAACTAATTGCTTTTTCATTTTTAAACCCCTTTCGAGACGTCACTCATTTTAAGAGTTTTGATTTGAGTATTAATGTGCGCAAGGTATCTTTTATTACTAAATCGAGACTGCTCTACAGCTTTCTAATTAACTTTTTTCTCGTATCTTTCACCGTTTACGAGATAGGACCGCTAATTCGAACATTTCCCGATAGATAGCGTTGCAAGTTGTCTCTTCGAGTACCGCATATCCGTTTTACTATACCTAGACACTAACTTTATGGTCTAAGCTGTCACCGTTTAGAAGTTAAGGGGGTGTAACGAATATAAGTGGGAACCCTGTATATATTTTTGAAAACACATAATACCCATATGCAATTTTCTTCAGTTTCTTTTTTTCTAATAATCTGAATATATTCCTTGCCGTGAGTTTCATAAATAAACACGTCTATTATCTCACCTTTCTTGGTAAGGTAAGAGTTTATTATCTTTTCAAGGTGTATTATAATGACACAGGAAACCCAAAGTCACTCAACTGGACTGTACGACCTGCAACGCCCTTTTTGTTTTCATTGGAGAAAGCCAGAGGCCTTTAAGGTTTCCTTACATGAAGCTTCCTTCTTTTATACAAACTATTCGCTTGGAGATTCGATTAACGACTTCTGCATTTTTAAGAGTACACTTGCCATGTGAAATGGCGTTAAGCACGGTTTTAGGGTTCTGGAGATTAATTCATATATTAATTAGCTCCTATTACCCTTTATTACTACCCTGGGCATCTCTGGTGGAAAACAAGCATTTATTAATACTAAATATGGCAAAAATAAATTAAAAACCAACTGGGGTCACTTTTCACCGCACATTTCCATGGCGAAATGAAACTCTTTTTTTCGGTGTAAAACTTCTCTATATCAGAAAAAATTAATTAAACAGTATAATAGGCATTCATTGTAACAGAATGAAAGCTAGATTTATTGTCTTTCACACTGAAATGCACTTACCCTCAGAAATATTGTTTTTTCTTCGTCAGGGACAGATTTTTCAACACAAAACATTTTCACTGAGAAGCTGACTCAATGATTTCATTCTTCTGTAACCTCCTGAATGACGTTAAAGAAGTGAAATACACTCGTCAGTGTGACCAGCAAGCGAGAAAAAAATCGTTAAACACTTATCCCTAAACAGTGGCCTCTATTTAAATTTACAGTACAAATTATATGACAATGAAAATTTACCTCTGGTGCAAAGTAGACACGGCTTACGGTATATCCCATTGAACCTGTGTGCTGGACATGAGTGTCCCGTTAGTTTTATAATTAATATGACAAAGTATATTCAGATTTTGTATTCATGTTTTGTATTAAACGTCACAGCAAGTATATAATCTCTACTTGGTTTTACTGTAGTAATACCTATATATCTATGTGATATGTTGTGCCGATGTAAAATGATGTGGTAACGATACTCTAATACTATCCTGAACTCTTTGCTCTGATGTCCAATCAAGTCATGGATCAGTTAGCTCGTTTAGTTGTGTTAGAATGCTGTTCCTTCGTACACAAGTCGTTCTACTTCACTTCTTACTTTTTTAACTGTGACTTTAAAAAAATAAAGTGTATCTTTCGCGTATGTATTTAATTTGAACGGCTCCCAACAAAATGGGATTTAAAAACTTGCTATAAGAATAAGAAGTCGATGAATTTGCGACCGGATTTTACATTAGCTTATGCAGGCAGTTTCATGCCTTACCCTTCGATGATTTTTTCACGGAACTGAGAATGCCGTATTATTTATGGGATGGCCAAATACTTATATAATAAAAACAAGAAAATATTCTGAAAGCTTAATATTTTGTTTATTACAAATTTTCATTTTTCAAAAAAATAAATTAATTAAAAAATTAACAAAAATAAGCTTAACTTTTAAATTTCTTTTTTCTTTGCTTAAACTTCAATTAATATCTTTACGAACAAAAATTTTTAGGTGAAATTTGAATTAAATAGCTTAATTTTCATAGATTTCGGGACAAAATGCATTTAAATATGTCTGAAATGTGTTTTTATTTGTATATATTCAGATTTTTCTATTTATTTATAAATGATTGTTGCCATCGATTCAGATTGAAGTAATCATATAATAATCGAAAATTGTTTTTAAATTATAAGCATTTTCCATTTTCGCTGCCAATAATTTAATGATTAATTCTTGTATTCATTTTTGTAGGAAACTTTAATATAAGCGTAGAATACAGGAGAATGATTTTAAACGTCTAGAGGCATAAGCAAGATGAAAGACTTGGAAAGACGTCTAGCTTTATTCTGTATTTGATTGGTGTATCTGTCTTATAAATTTTGTAAACATATTTTGCAAAGTAAATATACAGAGTAAACAATAAAGTCCTAACTTCAGAATGACTGCAGTAATTATCGTAAAAATTGGGGTCATAGTAAATTTGATGAGTCACTCTATCGGACTGCTCGCAAGACACCTGGCGGCAAACTACAGAATTAAAGTTCCTATCTCGAAAATTTATGATACAGGGGGAAAATTCAATTAGAAATCTGTAAAAATTATCGTTATTAATGCTACAGCGTTAAAAATACATATTTGTTCGTTAACGATTTTGGCAAAATTTTGCATCCAATTATTAAATGTAAACTTGTTCTTTTGCCTTCCATGTTGCAACAACATATTTCATATTTTCTAGCCTAAAATAACTGGCCGCTTAAAATGGCTTCAATTTTCTTAATTGGATAAATTAATGGCTGACTATAAATGTCTGAACACTGTCTTAATTAAAGTAATCAACCAAGAATTTAAGTAAAAGTTGACTCTAATTCTGCACTCAAGTTGTTGATGTTTATTGCTATATTTGACTATACACCTTACATATTTAAGCTTACTGTCATGAAGTTAAACAAATTTCTAGAATTTTTGTGTTGCTAAGAAGAAAACCAAAGTGCTGACATAATTTTTATGTCTGATTTTCGTGACTTGCTGTTAACTGTAGGATAAATGTGATTTGAAGTCATATTTTGCTGATATTTCCCCTTAGATGAGAATAATTTCATTTCCTAGTGAAAAATGAAAATACAACGTCATGAAGAAATGCGGTGAGGTATAACAGAATTGGTTGAGGCGAGATGCAAATGTTTTTTGCTGACAAAAAACAATAGAAGATATCCGACAGAATCTGCTTAATTCAGTAAAGGGCGATCGATGAAGCAATTAATTGTGAACTGAGTTAGAATCTGCCAAGTTACATCCATTGGTCTTAAACGGGATTGGTTTTGACCAGTTCACCTGACAATTCATGAGACCTACAAATGTTTCATGGGAGAAAATTCTAGTGAAGAAATCATTGCAGTTCAGGTTGTTGGGTCGTCGTCATTCATCGCATGGCATTTTCCTAATTAAACAAAAGCGAGCTACGATCTGCTACACGCATTTTTCTGTAAACCCCACCAGAACCTTTTTTCCCATTCTCCAACATTTTTTTGTCATTCCATTTCTTCGTCAGTCCATCGCGTTGGTGCGTGCAACTTAATTGAAATAACTTTGTTTTCCTTCCAAAATTATTCAACAAATTTTTCTCTTAAATGATATTATGTAGGATCTTGCCTAACTTTGTTGTACTTTGCCCGATGCTCGTTTTCAACAGATACATATCAATATTGTTGGTCCATTACCTCCATCTGATGGTTGCATCTATTTATCTACACTAATAAAATTCGATGTGTATGTATGTGAGGCTATCTTCCCACGAACCGCTGAACGGAGAAGCGCGCGGAAAGTACCAAAAGAAGGGGAATAATCCAAGGAATCCGTTTTGACCATTTAAATAACGAAATTTCAATTAGTAAAAAAGATATTAATTAAAAACTAATTTACAACAATATTTTTCATTGTTTCGGATACTTTATAACAAGACTTTTCATTGTTGCTGCGCAATTCAAAATACTTTTTATTGTTGAAGTTGTTTACTTTAAAGAACATTCTTACAATAACAGTGTTAAAAGTTCCTTTCTGAAGCATGTAATAATGTTTAATGTAATAATGAAACTACATTAACATAAAAAATGACGCTCACAGAAATAAAATTGTTGGAAGTGTATAAATTCTTTTTTTCTCCCGTGATATAACGTCCAACGCAATCATTTTAACAAAATGCCGAATTTACAGGCGTGTTTTGTTTGTAACGGCGTAAGTTATGTGCCAAAAGATATAGATTATTTATATTAGGGATTTTAATCAATATTCATTGATCAAGTTTATGACCCGGCGTTGCACGGGCTAAATCGAATAATACCTGAGGTCACGTGACACATGCCTAATGTGTGTTATAATATTGTTGAAGTGTGTTTGTATTAGTGTTTTCACCTCCTGCTTCAGCTGGGTGTAGATGAGAGGTCCTGTGATAAATTTGGCCATGAATTCTGAAGCAATACGCTCCTCTCTCTGTAGACGGTACAATCTGTGTACCCATTGAAGCACTGGTACGACCTTATGTTATTTTTGAAATGCACTGATAATTCATCGGAGCCATCCATCAATCCTTTCATTTCCACTGGATACACTGAAGCCTGCTCAATTATATTTCCATTATGACAACAATGAGTGTAAATTCCTCTGGTATTCTTTTCATTCCGGAAATACAACCCTCCGCATTTCAGACAGAGATTGTCCATTTTTCCACAGTTGTGTTCTTCAGTTCAGAACAGTTCTAGCTATATAAAAAGTTTGTATCTGATGGTGATTTTGTCCTTCAATAACATTTAGACGGCGTTCTCTTGCATGTTGTAGCATGGCTGACAATCGGCTATTTCTTTGTTCGTTTGTTCCTTCGGCTCTTCTCTCCTGGCCACGTTGTGCCATTATTACCAATCGGCTATTTCTTTGTTCTTCTGTTTCTTCGGCTCTTCTCTCCTGACCACGTTGTGCCATGTCTGACAATCGGCTATTTCTTTGTTCTTCTGTTTCTTCCGCTCTTCTGTCCTGGCCACGTTGTGCCATTACTCCCAATCGGCGGCTTCTTTCTTCTTCAGTTTCAACAACTCTCCTTTCACGTTTTCTAATTGCCTCCCGTCTACTGGCAGCATCCCCTATAATTCCTCTTTTTCTTTTAGGCATCGGAAAAAGCGACAATTGAACCAGAGCATCCAAAAATGGAGAATCGAAAGAGATTAAAAATCGCATGTATGCGCACCCGTCGCAGCTAAACAGTTTAGTCGCCGTGAAATCGCGCAGTGCAGGCAACACGACTAAACTGTTTAGTTGCGGAAGGAATTGCCTGAATGCGCTTAGCCTTAGGCATCGGAAAAAGCGAGAATTGAACAAATCAAAAATAGTAACTTCCAAATATCAGCTTAAAATAGAAGCTTCCACAAATATTTAAACTTGATCAAATCAATGAATAATGATTAAAATCACTAACATAACTAATCTACATCTTTCGGCACATAACTTGACAGAAACAAAACACCCCTTTTAATTTCGTTAAAATGATTTTGTTGGACGTTATATCACGGGATAAAAAAAGAATTTATATACTTTCAACAATACATTTTTTATTTCTGTCAGCGTCACTTTTTTATTGTTATTGTAACAATGTTCTTTAAAGTAAACAACTTCAACAATAAAAAATATTTTGAATTGCGCTGTAACAATGAAAAGTATTGTTGTAAATTAGTTTTTAATTAATATCTTTTTTACTAATTGTAATTCGGAATTTAAATGGCCAAAATGGATTCCTTGGATTATTCCCCATCTTTTGGTACTTTCCGCGCGCTTCTCCGTTCGGCGGTTCGTGAGAAGATAGAAGGACATACATACATACGTTTGTTTACCTTCGAATTTTAATAGGATAGATTCATTGATCAAGTTTAAATATTGCTGGAAGCTGCTGTTTTAAGATGATTACTATTACTAATTTACTATTTTTGCTTTCTTCAATTCTCGCTTTTTCCGATGCCTAAAAGAAGAAGAGGAGTTACAGGGGATTCTGCCCGTAGACAGCAGGCAATTAGAGAACGTGAAAGGAGAGTTTCTGAATCTGATGAAGAAAGAAACATGGCACAACGTGACCAGAAGAGAAGAGCGGAAGAAACAGAAGAACAAAGAAATAACCGATTGTCAGCCAAGGTACAATATGCAAGAGAACGCCGTTTAAATGTTATTGAGGGACAAAATCACCATCAAATACAAACTTTTTGCTAAAACTGTTCTTTACACTATTGTTGAAGAACACAACTGTGTAGAAATGGACAATCTCTGTCTGAAATGTGGAGGTTTGTATTTCCGGGATGAAAAGAATACCAGAGGAACTTACACTCATTGCTGTCTGAATGGAAATCCAATTGAGCAGGCTTCAGTTTATCCAGTGGGAATGAAAGGATTGATGGATGGCTCCGACGAATTATCAGTGCATTTCAAAAATAACATAAGGTCGTACAACAGTGCTCTATCATTTGCTTCAATGGGTGCACAGATTGTACTGCCTACAGGAAGAGGAGCACATTGCTTCAGAATTCATGGTCAAATTTATCACAGGACCTCTAAGCTACACCCAACTGAAGCAGGAGGTGAAAAAGTCGTCAAATTCTATGTTTTGGACAAAAATTGTTTGTTTCGAACGTGCCACTAGTCGAAGAATGGAGCGTAGAGAAAATTCGGAATGTAATCCGAAATTGATGCGAAAAATAGATGAGATCATTAGAGGAGTCAATACTTTTGCAGACGCTTACAAGATTATGTGGGAATTGGAACAGCAGGTTCTTCGGGAAGAAGGATATGAGGCGTCGGAAAATGTTAGAATGTACATTGGTGGTGACAGACTTCATATCAGCCAGCAAAGAGGGAGAAATAATGCTCCAAAAACAAACGAGATTGCAATGGTGTTTAGAAGCTCTGGTGGCATCCCACCAAATAACCGGGATAACTGCATTTATCCAAGACAACGCGAACTGAATCGAATTAGTACTCTGAATCCAAACTGCGACCCGATGACTTACGCTTTATTTTTTTTCCATGTGGTGAAAGAGGCTTTCGCATTAATCAGTCTTATTCTGAATTGCAGTTTTATGTACACCGTTTGTCCGTGAGGAGAGATATTTTCAATCCTATTTTGTATGGAGGGAAGCTTATGCAGCAGTATGTTGTTGATTCGCATGTTAAGGTAGAGGGTAATCGTTTGAATTTCATTAGACATATTCAGAGGACGCTACGAGTAGAATTATATTTGGGACTTTCCGACCACATAAATGCTCTGGCTACTGAAGCTGGTGTTATGCCAGGTGTTCCACTCATTCTGCCCTCGAGTTTCAATGGGAGTCCAAGAGAGATGCAACAGAACTTTCAGGATGCCATGTCGATAGTAAGAGATTTTGGAAAGCCCGACTTGTTTTTGACATTTACTTGCAATCCTAAGTGGAATGAGATCAAAGAGAACCTTTTTCCTGGGCAAAATCCGCATGATCGTCCTGACTTCATTGCTAGAGTTTTTGACATGAAGAAGAAAGCAAGATTTGGAGAAAAATGTTATTTTGGGTCGTATAGTTGCAGACATTCATGTCATAGAATTACAGAAGAGAGGATTGCCACACATGCATCTATTGCTGATATTAGCAGATGAGGATAAAATAAGGGGCCCGGAGAGCATTGATGAGATAGTGTCAGCAGAACTGCCTGATGAGACACTCGATTCACGATTGCACGAAATAGTTAAGGCTAAAATGATTCATGGACCATGTGGTGTGCTGAATCCAGATTCTCCTTGAATGGCTGACGGTGTTTGCACTCAAGAAATTTAGAGAAGCAACGGCTCAGAATGTTGATGGTTATCCTATGTTTAGGCGGCGTGACAATGCAAACCTCGTAACAATAATTGGCAATGTTGTAGATAATAGGTGGATTGTGCCATTTAACCCATACCTCACAAAGAAATACAACGCCCATATAAATGTTGAAATTTGCAGTTCAAACAAGTCTATAAAGTATATTTTCAAGTACATTAACAAGGGTCATGATTGTGCGAAGGTTGTCTTTGAAAACAACGGACAGGGTTCGATTACATGGGATGAGATAAATAACTTTCTAGATGCGAGATATGTATCTGATCCCGAAGGAATGTGGAGACTTCTAGAAAAAAATGCACGAATAATCTCATTCTATCATTCGTTTACCAGTGCATTTGCCCGACATGCAGCCGGTGTATTTATATGATTATGAAGAACGTCAAGCATTGGAAAGAGCTACTCAAAGAAGCACCATGTTCACTTCTTGCTTCGAATTAAACAGAACTCATCCTGATGCAAACAGATACTTTTATGCTGATATACCTAAGCATTTCGTTTGGAAGAACTATAAATGGGAGTATAAGTGTACGATTCGGCGATAGAATTGTGTCAAGGTTATATTCCGTTAGTCCAAAAGACATTGAGCGGTATCATCTCCATGTTGTTTCATGTTCCGGGAGTTAAATCTTTTGAGGAGTTGCGAAGCTATGACAGCATTACGATAGATTCTTTTAAAGAGGCGTGTCGTGCTAGGAACTTGTTGGAAGATGATGGTGAGTGGCGAAACTGTTTAAGAGAGGCAAGTATCTTTCAGATGCCTGCAAAGTTAAGGCAAATGTTTTCTTTTATTTGTGTCTTTTGCAACCCTACGTCACCTCTGGAACTTTGGGTTGAATTTAAGTCTTATTTGTGTGAAGATTTTGTACTTGACACTTCAGTGCAGAAAAGTGTCAATCTCGCATTGCACAACATAGCTGACCACCTTCATGCTCACAACATGACCCATACAAGCATTGGATTGCCAGAACCTGCGACTTCACATTCCTATATTAACATAGATTTTTACGATTTAGAAACAGACAGGAAAGAAGGAGAGAGACTAATGGCAATGTTGAATCCAGAGCAGCGTGCAATTTTTGATGCAATTATGAATGCAATCCGAGGTGTTGATGAGGCTTCAACGAAAACGTTTTCTGTTAATGCTTTTACAGGATCAGGCAAAATATTTTTATTCAATGCGCTAATTCGCTCAGTTAGAGGATTGGGTGAAATTGTTGTCCCTATTGCATCGACTCGGATTGCAGCTATTATTTTGGAACGAGGCAAAACAGCACATTCTAGATTCAAGTTACCAATACTTCTTGTAGCATTCGTCATAACACAGAAGATGGAAGAATTTTGAAGACGGTGAAACTCATTATTTGGGATGAGTGTACCATGACTCCTCATCATGCTTTGACTGCGGTTGACAGATTGCTCAGAGATTTAATGAATTCCGATTTAGCATTCGTGGCAAGGTTTTTGTTCTTGGTAGTGATTGAAGACAGATTTTGCCTGTTGCAGTGCATTCGAACAGAACAACTATTATAGAGACCTGCTTGAAGAACTCGCCTCTTTGGAGCACATTCAAACAATTTTCACTCGTTAGGAATATGAGAACAGAACCCGATGAACAAGATTTTTAATATTTGCTTCTGCATCTTGGCACTGGCTAATAACTGCCAATTAGGAGAAGATATAGCGGAAATTCCCGAAGAATGTGTTGTGAGGGATTGTATTGTCAATGAAATTTTTGGATCGTCTGTAACTGATACGGAAAAACTGTCAGGAAAAGCTATTTTGTGTCCCAAGAATGAAGATTCCTTAAAAATCAATGAACAGATTTTGAAAAAACTTCCTGGTCAGAATAAAACGTACTTCAGTGCTGATAGTATAATCTGTGTAGATCAAGAAGAACAAAACAATTTTACAATGGACTTTATTAATACACTAACTCCTTCCGGAATGCCACCACAAGAACTTAACCTCAAAGTAGGAGCTGTCGTTATGTTGCTCAGGAATTTGAATCCATCAGCAGGTCTAATGGTAATGAAACATGTTTGATCATTCGAAAACTGATGCCTAACGTTATAGATGCTGAAATTTTGACTGGACATACAAAAGGTTCGCGTGCTTTTATTCCAAGAAAACACTTTCTCCTTCTGACAGTAATCTAACTTTCCAGCTTCAAAGGCGGAATTTTCACATTCGACTTGGTTTTGCAATGACAATAAACAAATCTCAAGGACAGAGTCTTAGAAAAAGTAGGAATATATTTGCCTCAGCCAGTATTTTCACATGGAATGTTATATGCTGCATTTTCAAGAGAAACACCGAGGCGTTATTTGCGAGTTCTGGTAATTGATACAAAAAAACAGAGAAAATTAAATAGCTCAAATAGGGTTTTTACACAAAAATGTTGTTTTCCGTGAGGTTTTATTTTGAGCTTTCATGGATGTAGTATGATTTCATTGTTGATTTTTGGATCTTCTGTTTTTGATATGGAAAACCTGCTAGAAAAGCTATTTTGTGTCCGGCATTATTAATGAGTTTAAATACACAAGCAAATACACTCTTTGGATGTATAATTATTCATTTTAAATTTAAATTAAGTTAATTTTAAATTTGTATTAGTATTCGTATTTCGCTCATTGTCTAAAAGAAGAAAATAAAATAATTTTCCAAACCTCTCGTGTTGTCATCCAAACTGTATAATTAACTCAAATATTACAACACACATTAGGCATGTGTCACGTGACCTCAGAGAATGACGCATTATTTGAGATTGCCCGTGCAACTCTGGGCCACGCAGCTCCAACTGGCTGTATGGTCCGGCGTTGCACGGGCTATCTCGAATAATGCGTCATTCCCTGTCGTCACGTGACACGTCTTGTCTGACCAATCGGCTATTCCTTTGTACTTCTGTACTTTTCGGCTCTTCTCTCCTGTCTACGTTGTGCCATGTCTGACAATCGGCTATTTCTTTGTTCTTCTATTTCTTCGGCTCTTCTCTCATGGCCGCGTTGTGCCATTACTGTCAGTAGGCTATTATTTTGTACTTCCGTTTCTTCTGTCCTGGCCACTTTGTGCCATAGTTGAAAATCGGCGGTTTCCTTCTTCGTCAGTTTCAGCAACTCTTCTTTCAAGTTTCATAATTGCATGTTGTCTACAGGCAGCATGCCCTGCAACTCCTCTTTTTCTTTTAGGCACCGGAAAAAGCGAGAATTGGACAAAGCAAAAGTAGTAACTTCCAAATATCAGCTACCACAAATATTTAAACTTGATCAAATCAATGAATAATGATTAAAATCACTAACATACTTAATCTATATCTTTCGGTACAAAACTTTACAGAAACAAAACACGCCTGTAAATTCGTTAAAATGATTCTCTTTGACGTTATTTCACGAGATAAAAAAAGTATTTATTCACTTCCAACGAGGCTTTTTTATTTCTGTCAGCGTCATTTTTTTATTGTTTTTGTAACAATGTTCTTTAAAATAAACAACTTCAACAATAAAATATATTTTGAATTGCGCTGTAAGAATGAAAAGTGTTGTTATAAAGTATCCTAAACAATGAAAAGTATTGTTATAAAGTATCCAAAACAATGAAAAGTGTTGTAAATTAGTTTTTAATTAATATCCTTTTAACTAACTAAAATTTCGGAATTTAAAGGGCCAAAACGGATTCCTTGGATTATTTCCCATCTTTGTGAGAAGTTAGCCTCACATTCATACAGTCGAATTTAATACTGTAGACTAGCTACGTGGCCCGGCGTCGCACGGGCTATCTCGAATAATGCGTTATTCCCTGGCGAATAGAAGAAGTGAGGTCATGTGACACATGCCCAACATTCTCTCATGAATAAATAAGAAGACTGGTTCAATCATTCCGTCCTCGAAACCATGTTGAAATCGGCTTATTTAAAAAATTATACCGTTATTTTGAAAAAGACAAAATTTAGACTGTATTGTTTCGAAATGAATGGTCTATCCGATTCCGGAATTATTTTTTGTCTGACTTTAGTGCGGAGGGAAGGACACATGCTCGACATTCTCTCCTAAATAAGTAAGGAGAACAGAGCGGTTAAATCTTTCCGGCCGCGTAAACGCGCCGAAATCTTCTTATTGTTTTAAAAAATCTCAACGAAAATACAAAAAAATCGTTATTTTGTAGTATTCCTATTCCGGAAAAAGTTTTTAGCTGACGGAAGAATTGAGATAACCCAGCATTGATCAGAATCCATATTATTTTCATATGCCCGCCTCCAGTTTATAAACGCATGAAGCAAGATGCACTGCATACATGAAATTTTGAGGGATCCATATTGTATTGTTGATAATTTCAACAATGCAAGAGAAACACTCAATTAAATATTTGTTTAAACAATAAAAACGATTTGAATTGCGTTGCAACAATGAAAAGTATTGTTGTAAATTAGTTTTTAATTACTATCTTTTTTATTAATTAAAATTTCGGAATTTAAAATGTTCCAATGGATTTCTTGGATTATTCCCCATGTTTTGGTACTTTCGGCGAAGTTCTCCGCTCAGCGGTTCGTGAGAAGATAGCCGGACATAGATACATACGTCTGTTTACCTTCGAATTTTAATAGGATAGATTAATTCAGCTTTTAACAATGAAAGAGAAACACGTAATTAAATATTTGTTTAAACAATGACTGAATGAAATGAAACTGTTTGAATTGCGTTGCAACAATGATAAGTATTGTTGTAAATTATACCAAAAAAATAATTTAAAAATTTCTTAAAATTAGAGAAAATATTGTATGGCAACTTTTTCGCTTAAATCACACTTTTAGACGTTTAAAATAAAGTTCATTAGAACGGAAATGTTTGTTCTTTCTATTCTCTCGATAACATTATTAGAAAAAAATGCAATGGAGAAATACGTATGAAAAATCACTCAAAATACCAAAACATATTAAATAAACAATTTTCTTTATTGATTTGAAAAATCAACCTTCGAAGTGCATTGAGCCACCGTTAGTACTACCTGTGAGTCAAATTTCAGGGCTGTAAGTGCAATATTTTACGTCTAAACATCGCACAACCACAAACATTGCCTTTTTCATATATAAATATATACCGCTTTGTCAATGTTATTTTATGAACACGATAACTGGAGTAATTTTGATTTGGATATTAGGATGATTAGGATATTTTATAAGGATAAAGAAAATCTCGACCGGGATCGTAGGTGGGCTATCCAACTCAAAGAGGGTGGAAATGATGGGGGCGGAAATTTTCATTTCCCTGTAATTCCTTTCCAATTGAAGTTGGAAAGAAAATTCAAATGAAGTTAATTATCGCCTTATCATAACGAACAATTTTTGTATTTCAATACTTTGACAGCAGAAATTGCTTAGAAGTTATGAGCTGAAATGTGATTTTCCGCTCCCCCTTAAATTAAAATTTCCTTTTAACTACGTATGTTACACCTTGTTTGAAAGCTCTCGTCATTTGCAGTCTCTTCCACCCACTTTCATTCTTGCAGATCCAAACATAACGAAAACAGAGGGCGAAACGTTATTTTCCTTATGTCTCCAAACAAAAGGAATCTACCTTTGCCTTCCGATTTGCCGACTTGGATTTTTTAAGTTCTCTAAATTATTATACTGCATCCTGTTTAAAAGTTTAGAATAAATTTTCTTCTTCTAAACTTCTCGCGTTCTCATTTAAACCAAATACATTTATAAAGCAATAAAAAGCTGGATTTTAAAGTTTTAATACAACAAGAAAGGATGCAAAGTATATTTACGTTTGTTGAAGATATTTAGTGACAATAATTTTAGAAAAAATCCGGAGGCTGGCATATGAAAATACATGCACCCCGAGCAACCCCGGTGCATCAGCTATAGGTAATAAAGAAAGATTTGAAAGATTTAATTCAACAATATAGGACTCAAAGGACATTTCCGTTTATTAAGGACAGTTAGTGATAATATTTATACACTGTAAAAAAATTTAGTGTAATACAACACCAAAAATGGTGGCAACTACTTTACACCAAAAGTGGTGCAGTAAAACACCAACCATTATTTTTGGTGTAGTGAAACACCAAAGATAATTTTTGGTGTAATCAAACACCAGGGATAATTCTTGGTGTAACCAAACACCAGGAATGTTCCTTTACACTACTTTTGGTGTAAAGTAGTTGCCACCATTTTTGGAGTTCAGTAACACTAAAACACAGGGCCTATGTAATACATAAAATATTTTATATCCTGACACGAAACACCATCAAAAGTAAGAAAAATCGGCTGGTTATTCAAGTATACTAGAAAATAAATACCTTACCTATAAGACATATATGAATATTATATAAAATATAGTTATACATGAATGTTGTCAAAATAACACAAAAACAATAATATGCTTAAGGCATATAAATACATGTGGGTGTGTGTATATTAAACAAATTTTATTACAAAATCTGAAAAAAAATAAATCCTTAATTTTCAATAGCTCCGAGAAGTTCTAAACTGAAATCATTAAAAAATTATTTAAAATAATCCAAATAAAACTTTGAATCACAGGAGTGAAAATAAATATTCTGACACAAGAACACACTATTCCGTTGTAACTCAAAGACTGTGCCAATTATATTAAAACAGCAAACAAATAAGAATAAAATAAAATCATCTGTCTTATTATCATCTGCGTGTTTCAGGTGGGAGAAAAATATGTAAAGTATTTAAATCCATAAAAAACAAAATATCGAATATTAATGAATGAGGTATCAAAACAGGCTAAAATTTTCCAGTGCTTTCAAATACACTCATGTCCATAAATTAAGGATAATTCAGAATCACACAGAAATTGAACTCTAAAATAAAAATTTCACCTGTAGAATTATCACACACATCTTGAAGAAGAATATGCAAATTACAGGAATCCACCAGATGGCACGGATAGTACGTCACAATGACGAGAGTGTAAGAGAGGGGTATATAAGGAATGGTGGCAAAGAAGTAAAATTGTTCACAAGCGCTTTAAAAGCCTTTCAGTGCAATAACCGCATAGTTATGGCACAAAGGAAGCATTTGGATGATTTTTTACGTGGTAGAATTATCGGACGACTGGAATGTGGACGTACCCAGCTGGAAGTATCCAAGGAACTTGGAATCGCCCAAAGTGTCATCTCCAGGCTTTGGCAACGATTCCAAGATGATGGTAATGTGAGTAGATGTTACAGCACAGGTCGCCCCCGAGTTACAACGCCGAATGAGGACCGGTATTTGGCAGTTACTGCCAAAAGAAACAGACGGAGCACAGCATCAGACCTGTCTCGTCAGCTCTTTTCAGCTACCGGTACGACAGTTTCAAGGCAGACTGTGTACAGACGCTTAGGGCACATTGGTCTATATGCTCGTAGGCCTGTCAGATGTGTTCCACTTACCGCAACTCACTGTCGCCTGCGATTAGACTGAAGTAGAGAGCATGCATTGTGGACACCCCAACAATGATCTTGTGTGATGTTTTCCGACGAGTCCAGGTTTAGTTTGCAGTCTGATTCTCGCCGGACTTTCATATGGAGAGCGCCGGGTACCCGTTACCACCAAGAGAACACCATTGAACGATACCGTTACGGTGGTGCAGGATGGCTCGTTTGGGGAGGAATTATTTTTGGTTCCAGAACTGACCTGCATGTTCAGAGTGTAACGATGACAGGCCACATCTATCGGGATGTCATTCTGGAACAACATGTACGTTTGTTTCGGGGCGCCATGGGTGCTGAATTTCTGTTTATGGATGACAACGCCCGTCCTCACCGTGCAAACATTGTAGACGAATGCCTTCAATCGGAGGATATCACCCGTATGGATTGGCCAGCATACTCACCGGACTTGAATCCAATAGAGCATGTGTGGGATATGCTTGGCCGACGAATTGCAGCCCGTCAACCCCCTCCTACCTATCTACCGGAACTTCGGAGGGCATTGCTTTATGAGTGGTGTAATATTCCCCAAGATCAGATTGATAATTTGATACTCAGCATGCCTAGGCGTTGTAAGGCCTGTATTGCATCGTCCGGGAGACATACTCCGTATTAACCATCATACTAACCATGTTATACTGTTTTTTGTAAATAGGTTCTTTTTTGAAATTTGCTCCAGGGAGTAAAAATCGCAATTTTTATTAATTATGTCAAACATATAGCATCTGTTTTGCTCTTTACCTTTTGTTTAATAAATAGACTTTACAAATAAGTCAAATTTGTTTTGCTTCTGTCTCTTTCTTTGCCTGAACTTCATTATCCTTAATTTATGGACATGAGTGTATATGCAATTTTTAACTGTATCTTTAATGAGTAAAAAGATAGAAATTTGAACTTGAATAAAAAGTTTTAAAAGAAGATGAGAAAAAAAAGAGTAATAAGAAAAAAGGGTTGCAACAAAAATGTCCTGAAATAATGTATGCTAAGAAGTGTGCCAAATAAATTTTTCTTCTGTTTTCACATTAGTGCATTTCTTAGGTTTCTCTTTTTTGTAATGTAAATTTAATAAATTCAATTTTTCTGATTTAATTCTTCATAATTATTGCTACTCTTGTAATTAGAATTGATATTAATTTGCTTTTTCCGCTTGAAACAAAATAAAAATAAATATTAGTGAGAACCCCTACTCGCTCCGCTCGCCAACATTCAAACATCACGCTGTGATTCTTTTAGGATCATTACTTGACAGTTATAAGTGCCTGCTAGTAATAGGAAATTATAAATACATTAATTACTAGAAGTAAATTTAAATTATTTCAATAGTAAGAAGTTCTAACCAAATTCCTTTTAAAAACCTGAAACTAAACTTTAAATTACTAAAAACTAAATAATCAAATTATAAAATTAAAAATTTACCTTTATACCATATATATGTAAATGTTAGAAAGAAATTTGAATGCTAAAATGTATGATAAGATGTTTTCTAATGAAAATTACACTATATGCCCAAAAGTATCCGGACACTTGCAGATTTTCACATTTTTTAGAATTTCTCCGAAATGGTTTAACTGACTACCTTCAAACTTCGGACATGTTAAGAATAGACAATAACTCACATTTTACATTGAATATTTGGTCCTGAGGGCAATTAGGGGACCGTCTACAAACTGATGAAGACAAAAACGTTTTTGGCCCACCCTGCTTCACAGAATACTGATAACAAGATGAAACTTTTAGAAATGGTAATGTATAATATGCATAATATTTACAGGAATTTTCGTAAACTCAACACAAATATTTGGGAAGATATAAAAGTTTTCTTAAAAAATCTCAAATTTCCCCACCTGTTTTTTGCTTATAACATGCAGAGTGTTCTGTTATATTATACGAAACTTACAGAACAGATGGCAATATATTAGAAAAGCATTTTGTAAAGATTTGGAAAAGAATTTTTGAATATTACAGGAATTATGAGCATTTTTAGTAAATACTATTTTACTGCGCATGCGCGAAACATAATGTAATTTTTCTTTCACAACTTTAAAGCCAGATATATTGGGCAACTTATATTAAAAAATTCAGTTCAATATCATTAGTATTCAGAAAGATATCGGCATTTCAACTAGCAGAATTTTAGCTCCTGTCGAAGAGAAGCTAAAAGATGTGGGGTTGTACACAAATTGATATTTTTTAAACTTATATCTTTAAATAGTTATATTGAATTGTATAGTTGTTAGAATTTGGTGAATACCCATAAACACATCTAATATTCGTAACGAATAAAAAAATATATATGTAGAATTATTAAAATATTTTAAGAAAAGAAATTAATTAGATAAAAAATCGTTTCGCCATAAAATAAATATATTTAAAAATATCGTTTGGTCGTAAAATTGTAATATGTAACTTGTTAATAATCCTGTAAACAATATAATTAAAGTAATAAATTTTTTTTTATAGTGCCTAATTAGCTGGAATTTAAGTTATGCACGCAATTGATAAGTCTTCATGGGTATTCAGCAAATTCTAACCACTATACAATTCAATATAACTATTTAAAGATATAAGTTTAAAAAATATCAATTTGTGTACAACCCCACATCTTTTAGCTTCTCTTCGACAGGAGCTAAAATTCTGCTAGTTGAAATGCCGATATCTTTCTGAATACTAATGATATTGAACTGAATTTTTTAATATAAGTTGCCCAATATATCTGGCTTTAAAGTTGTGAAAGAAAAATTACATTATGTTTCGCGCATGCGCAGTAAAACAGTATTTACTAAAAATGCTCATAATTCCTTTAATATCCAAAATTTCTTTTCCCAATTTTTACAAAATGCTTTTCTAACATATTGTCTTCTTTTCTGTAAGTTTCGTATAATATGACAGAAAATTCTGCATGTTATAAGCAAAAAACAGGTGGGAAAATTTGAGATTTTTTAAGAAAACCTTTATATCTTCCCAAATATTTGTGTTGAGTTTACGACAATTCCTGTAAATATTATGCACATTATACATTACCATTTCTGAAAGTTTCATCTTGTTATCGGTATTGTGTGAAGCGGAGTGGGCCAAAAATGTTTTTGTCTTCATCAGTTTGTAGACGGTCCCCTAATTTCCCTCAGGACTAAATCTTCAATGTAAAATGTGAGGTATTGTCTATTCTTAACATGTCCGAAGTTTGAAGGCATTCAGTTAAACCATTCCGGAGAAATTCTAAAAAATGTGAAAATCTGCAAGTGTCCGGATACTTTTGGGCATATAGTGTATTTTCATCAATCAGAAATCAGGCACTTAAAACTTCTTGGTACACACAAATGAATTTCAACAGTTTCATGAGCCCTAACTTCATTCCAACAAACTTTTAATATCCACACTTATCAATGAATTGTTGCTCAGAAAAGCTTCGCCACATGCATGCACACTCTTTGCAATAATTATTTAGCAAAAAAAGATATAACTTTTCTCACTGGTTAGCTATTTATATGTTAAAACCTCAGAAATTCGAGTTTTCGAAAGATGAGTTAACCCATTTCACAAACTTTTTGTTTAAAAAGTACACTTTCAAGTGACAAATGGCTTTAAATATGTTCAGATTCACTATTCAAAATTATAACCCATAATACTTATTTACTTTTACCTTTATAAAATTGACAAAATAGCCTTTATTCAAAATTTTTAAAAAAAATTCTAAAATTCTTGCATTTCACGCCAAAATTTTAAACATGCATTTTTTCCACAGAAATAATTTTCAGAAAAGCTTCCCCAAATGTATACACATTCACTGCAATAAGTATTTAGCGAAGAAAGATATAACTTTTCTCACTGGGTAGCTATTTATATGTTAAGACTTCAGAAAATTTCAGTTTTCGAAAGATGAGTTAACCCATTTCACAAACTTTTTGCTTAAAAAGTACACTTTGAAGTGACAAATGGCTTTAAATAAGTCCAGATTCACTATTAGAAATTAAAACCCAGAATAATTATTTACTTTTACCTTTATAAAATTGACAAAATAGCCTGTTTTCAAATTTTTTAAAAAATTCTAAAATTCTTTCTTTTGACACCAAAATTTTAAACGTTCTTTTTTTCACAGAAATAACGATCAGCCACATGTATACACGTTAAAATAAAATTGGTTCGTAATTTAAATGCACAGAGAATATTAATCAGGGCGAATTCGAAGTAGGCTTAGTAAAGAAAATTTCAGAAGCATATACGAATTAAATGTAATAAAATTCTTAAATACAAATGACATACATATAAATAAAGTTATATTTATCTTATGAAAACTTAATTATCTTTATTACACAACTAACAACCCTTTATAACGTTTCTGAGTAACGGCAGCAACCAACGGAACAGCGAAGTTGTTTACAAATAACCTATCGTTGCCATCGGAGACTTTCCAAACGTACGCCAAAATTGGTGTTACCACAGGTGAAAATAATTCACGAATGGTGTCAGGTGCGTGCGAGCAGAGTGTAAGGATACACCAGTATTGGTGTTGGATGCAAACAACACCACTTAAAGTGTATAAGAACGCTTGATTTGGTGTTAACTTTAAATAAAGTGTTTGTTCACGCAGTTTTTAAGGTTTTTCAACACCAAATTTGGAGCGACATTACTCCACAGTTTTTACAGTGTATGAAAAAATTCGGAGGCGGGCACATAAAAAAAAATAGGATCCCGAGCAAAGCCAGGTCATCACCTAGTTACAGTAAACTTAGGTCTGAAATGAATCTCATGAATCTTCATAGCATCCTTTTTTCTTTTCTTTTTGAATGTCGAATCCTTATCACAAGAAATGTAAAATAATTCGAAGAGAAAATAAAAAAATGGATAATTATTATTTTATTTCGCGTTGTTGAACGGAAAATATTATTTCAATTTCATTCCTTTTTGTACCAATAAAAAGATTATTAAAGTGTGCTGTTTCGAATACAAAAAGATATCATATATTCCTGTCTACTGAGTATTGCTCATGTACAAAATAACTTCTGTTTGCGTTCAAAATAAGAAAAATAAGAATGTTTCGGAAATGTGTAAATATAATCTTAAAAAGATTTAGAATCAAAGCGATTATGAAAACAACTAACGATTCTATTTGCCACAAACACTGTTCCTATAAAATTGAAAGATTTGAAGCAAGTAATACTAAAACTATCTAAGAATGCTTCAATAAAAGTATTTTACCAGCTTTTCATGGAAGAATGAAACATATAAAAATATAGAAATGTATATAAAAATCACATCAAATTTTATGACGAATTTTTCGAACCAAATTTATGAGAAGATTTATAAATGGTAACTGAGACATCAGATTAAAAGCAAAGATCTTTGACGGGAGAAAAAGCGTTTTTCAAACTACATTCACAAGCACAGGAATTTAATTCTTCCCATCGAGATTTGCAAAGTGGTGAGTACCTACTTCTGTTATGTTAAATTTTTATAGCACATTTGCACAGCAAAATTTTACAATGTGTTAAAAAATTTGAAAACTATTTTTATTTTAAATCAAATAGTTGAACATTATATTTGGAAACATTTGAATGATACTAGAAATGTAAAATCATCAGCGCTGAGAATTGGCGTGCGAAACTATGTTCGTAAATTATATGGAATTAACGTGTTTACACTTTATAAAGAGAAATATTTGCATTCAGCGAATTTAAAAACTCCAAACATTGTGATTGCAGATTCGAAAGTACAAAATAAGAAACATTAAAATATTCTCCTTAGTAAAATAAATGCTTGTAGGAGTTGGAAATTACGGTTATTGGTATAATCTGACAACGTGCATTTTAGAAAAATTTACTTTTAGGAATAATTTATGTAACACTATTTCTAGCGCAATTTTGTGTACACATATTTGGACCAAAAGGTGTCTTTTGATACCTTTGTGTTGAAATGTAAACAATCGCCAAATATGTCGGGATGAAAAGGTGGTCTGCCCGGACATGAACATGTTTCGATTCTTTTCCAAACTGTTTTTTCCATAGCAATTTCAATATTTTGCCGTTCATTGCTTTCTTCACTATCGTCTTCAGAATCCGTCAACAATCTCATTCTTTTTAGTCCTCTACTTGCAGTCAAATTATCTTCCTCTTCATCAGTGCTTGATGAGTAATTTTCATAATCGCTATTGAACTCGTGGTCAATTTCGAAAGAATCAGTCAACTTATCTTCACTTTCAGATTGTGAGCTTTCATCAATTTCAGAGCATTCTTCCCTATTAGCACAAGATGCACTTCAACATTCATACGATATCTTTACAATGTTGTGCGGCATTCAAAATATCGTAGCAACATCGTGGAGATACCGTAAAATATCTTGTGCTAATAAGGTTCACAAATTTATATTTTGACACTGTGAAATCGGGATTCTCTAATCTGATTATAATTGATATGATACTGCAAAACTGTGTTGCTATTTATATGTAAAACGGTTTAAGATTAGACTTTATTATCTAATCCTTAAGATGTCAAGAGACAACTCATGGTTGAAATATATATACCATATGCATATTTTTAGATATAGGATGAGATGGAGGAAAATAATATCGCTGAATTAATTTAACAACTATTGTACGAAAAGTAAAAAAAATTAATTGTGGAGAAATGATTAAACTTAGAGAATAATTTTAAGTTAAAATTTGAAAGGTGATTTTTGACACCTCTTGGTAGAAATAGTGTTAATAAAAACTGTCGAAAACCCACAAATGAAAAAAATGCACAAGTTTACTCTTGAAAAAAATGTACACGCCAATATTTAGATTCTTATCAGATTATCGTACATTTCTTTTAGTTTCTGATTTTCTCATTTTCACAATTTTAATAGAATAAAAATTTTAATATAAGTATATAAAGGAAAAAAGAACTTTTATTTAAAAAGATAATTCCAAATATCTTCAAAAAGTCAAGTAGTTCTTAAACCATATAAGGCTATTAATCAGTCGAAATGCGTTTTGGAATTATTTGGCACTTTTCAGTTTACTTGTTGCGTATGATCTGGAGAAACAGTTTTACATTTTTTTTATTTTTCTGTTAATTCTAAAGATATACTGCGTAGTACTAAAAGTTACTACTATTTATTTCAAATTTTCTAGGGGGTACCGTCGTAATGTATTTTATAAAGATTAATTTTCCTTTAAAAAGAAATATAAAATAACTATACATGTTAAAATATGCTATTATAAAACCTTTGTTTGAATACATGAAAGTAAAGTACCATCCAATATTATCTAAAAGAAAGTTGTGCTTTATTTACTAAAAGAATTGCATTGCATATACACGGATAAAAGTAAACATTTCTTTAGGAAGTCCTTTAAGAGGGAATACATACGAATAATTTATTAATGTGATATTTCTTTTATTAATGAAAATATTTACTAGAATATAAGGTGATACAATCTTGATCGACTTTAAGAATTTCTGCATCGAATACTAATATTTTTCTACTAAGTACATTCAAGCCTCAGCAGATATATACAAATTTCTATAATGGATGCAATTCTTTCAACAACAATTGCTTTACAAAGGTACTAAATTATATAAAAACTTACAAAAGAATTCGGATGCACTTTAGAATTTTATAATGGGAATGAAGACTTGAAAAATATCTTGTTTTAGTTTGTGGTATAGAGACAGTTTTTTTGTGAACGTTATGAAAATAATACATAATTTAATGATGGATTTTTTTTACCGTATCATTTCGATTTGAGATGGACAATAAAGATTTATTTCTAGGTGATATTTTTAAAAAAATATTTTTGTTCGAAAATGGGTTCCCAACTTAGACGCATATCTTCATTCAAACAGAAAACGTCCATTCTTTTAGAAAATTATTTATGTAGTTACAAAAAGTTCAGTTATTCAGACTTTAATCATAGAATGTTAATATACAAGGCAAGATTCTCTCTGTTAAAAAAGTGAACATGCGTTTGTTTGTGCCTCTCTGTTGTCGCTTTACTGGACAGACCATTGGACGTAAAATGTCACCAAATATGGCACAAATATATTTTGGAAAGATGAAATGAGGACTTGGGAGTGGTTTTCTCTGAAATTTTAATTATAATCTAAATTAATTAAAAATTAAACAAAATGTTGATGCTTTTCAGTGATTGATTAATTTACGTTTCCAATGGCGTAACGAGGGTAGGGCAGCTAGGGCAAGTGCCCGGGACGCCATTACCAATGCGCGCAAAATTGAGGAATCAGTTACATATATAGAAAAGTGCGCTTTTTTAAACTGTTATTGACATGATTTTTAAGAATTAAAGTGGTTCAGTTAAGTATGGAAAAACATAAAGACTATAGTGCCCTTTTTACTTTCTCGTATGTGAAGTATACAAAGAGAAAGAATTGTAATCGTCAAAATATTCGAACTCGATATTTTGACGAATCTCTACGTTTCAGACCTCCTTCAGTCGGAAAAACACAATTTTGGATTATGTCTGTTTGTCTGTGAACACGATAACTCGAAAACTATTAGAGCCACAGGGATAAAATTTGGTATGTTGTCTTGACACATAAATTGTAGGTTTGTCTCAAATTCTGAACAAAATCTGTGAGCGAGAAGTCTGTCTGTCCTCGTTCATGTATAAAATTCTGTAGGCAGTTTTATCATCAGAAATGTAGGCCCATATCAAATTTTATGCCAAATCCGTCAAAGCGGTGACTGTCTGTTTGTATAATCGCATACTTCTGAAGACGATAACTTCTAAAAACCATGACTTACATAAATGAAATTTCGTTTCTAGTCTTGAAACCCTAATTATAGATTTGTCTCCTATTTTCGTTTAAATAGGTTAAAGAAAAAAGCGTTGAAATTGCGTATTCGGTTGTTTCTCCATTCTACGACGGAATTAAAAAAAGGCGCCAACGCTGCATCGTTTTCCCCGATTTTGTTGGTTAATACCGCACGTTTGTGGCGACCGGTGTATTTTTCCCCCACCCGCGCTAGGCGTATGCGAGAAAGTTATGGGGAGGCCTCTCCGGATGGTTGTAGTCTGGGAAACAACTCACGCTGGGTTTCTGAGAAAAAAATAGCAAATAGTTTTATGTTACAAAGATCTGATTACCAAAACCACTTCTGCGGAAGCTCTTTAAAGTCCTTTTCAAAGATTTGTGTCTCAGTGGGGAAGGAGGAATATATTTGACCATCCAAATCGTTTTAGTCTAGGACCAGGAAAATATTTCTCTGCCAGTGGTTTTAGTCATGGAAAGATTATCAATTAGCTTAGCAATATATATCAATTAGCTTCACAGTGTCTTGAGGTTTTTCACTGTATGGTTGAAGCTAAAATGTTATAGCCTTCATGTTCATACTGACTGATTGGCCATCTTCTTCTTCCGACGTTCGTGACAAATAATTAGGATTAAAGTGTTATCCCTACTTTTAAATGGAAGAGCAAAGCATAGAAAGAAATATTTCTACATATTTCATGAACTTTGAAGGGAATCCATTCCAAGTGATCAATATTTAGAGTCTGTAGGGATGAAAGGCAATGCATATTATTTTCTCATAATTATTCGCATTTGTGAGATTTTGTCAGTGGATTAAATTATTTGTAGAAATTTTATCTTAAGTTTTAAATGCAAAATCAATGGAATGCATATTTGTTATATATCTTTCTAAAGTATCAAAATTTGCACATAAATAACTGTTCGATTTTTTTTAATTAAACCCTTTTTAAGTGGCTAAAGTAATAATGAATGAAATATTCTCAGAAAATTTTGTGAACTTTCATTACAAAATCAGAAACTATTTCATTTTTTTAAAACAACTTTTTGTAATATGTCCTTATGATGCCTTTTAGATAAAAGATTCGTCCCATTGTGCAGTTATCTCTAAAAATACTAAAAGCGGTTGTGTAAAGTATGTTTGCACATTACAGGCAGGCCGTTTGGCTTAAAGTTACTGAAAGAAGAAAAGAATGAAAGAATGGTGCAACAGGAACAAAAATACGAGAGATCTAATGATGGGCTAAGATATTTTTATTTGCAAATTTAAAATTTTTAATTGCCAACTTCAAATTCATAATTTGTCTAGAATATGTTAAAATACAAAAACTTCACGTTAGTACAAAAGATTCTTACGATGCACACAACATACAGAGAAATTTAGCATTTTATTATAGGTTTTTAAAAACATGATAACGTTTTTTGCTGCAGACTTTAGAATTGGATACGAAGCTCTCTATATTAACTATATTTTATCGTAGCATGACTGCACTCTTTTGAGTATCAAAATCTAAAAACACTTTATAATGGATTAATACATAAGAATACTAGTGAAACAATTATTTACTCGGTTGGTGAAGATGCAGATTTTTCCTGCAATTTTGTTCGTGACTAAGTTCAATGCACTTAACGTTTACTTGATATTTTTTTAAATCGCTCTTCACCGTCGAAATATTAAATCATTACATCTGCTTTCACTTTCCAGTCGTATAGCACACCCTCGTTCTGAAGTTAATCTACACAAAAAGTAGGGAGTTTGCAAAGTTCATCATAAGGTAATTTTCAAAGTTGAGTCGATTCATCATCTTTTGCAGCTTTTTACTTCATCAGCAAGTCGATCATCTTTATTCCGTCCTTCTGCACGCCTGCGAGGATGAGAACCGAATGAAAAATCATCGGGACCCGAAACCTCCAGACGCACGACCGTTTAGTTCTGTGTCCAAAGACCAATAATGCACTACACAAAGAAAACTTTCCCAGTCAGGTGATGCGCGGACCAGTTTACACCCGAAAAGCTTCCGCCGTTAAAATAGCGAACATATAGTTCGGTGCAATAAAAGTGATTAACAATTTAATAAACATTAAAACAAATTACATAAAAAGTTAAAGCGATTAATAATTTATTTAATTACTACAAAAATGAAAAATGATAAATTGAGACATTTAATAAAACTATAAAAAAATCCGTTGAGAAGTTAAAAGTTGCCACAAGACACGAAAGAAGCTTTGGTCACGAAAATATAAATTATTTAAAATACTGGCAAAGCCGAAAAATGATGTAATTGCATTTTTGAAATCTAACAGCTACCAAATTGGCCCAAATATATTTTGGAGAGTGACAATACCAAAATAAATTTCTTAAAACTTTAATTAAAATTTTAATTATTTGAAAACTAAGCTAAATTCCGATGTCTTTTTTTATAGATAACTTCTGAAAATATTATCGCAAATAAGGAATTTTATACCAAATTAAAATTCCAAAATGATCATGTTAATTATACATATTTAGTTGTTCTGAAAAATTTTCAAAATTTAAAAAAATATTAAAAATATTTTTAAACATAATTTACACCAGTAAATTTTAATATTAAAATTTAAGACAAACCTATTTCATTAAATCTTTAAATCATTCATTTTCTGTTATTAAAAAGGGATCATTATATCTGAGATAACATTTTAATTTAAAATTTTACTTTATTCTTAAGCTATGAAAGCGCAGAAAATCTATTTCTCTCTCTGTTTGATTTTAAGCAAAAGGTAATTGTTTTTCAGTATGCGATTCATCATGTGATATTTATTAAATGCACATGAAATATTTATGAGATTTTCATAATTTTTTAAGTTTTAGTTTTCTTTAACTGTGTATTTCAAAAGGTAATAGCAATTCTCCCCTTATTTTAAGTGTTAGATATATGTAGTTATTGATTTATGTTATTCATTTCTGCGAGAAACTAGTTAAATATGAAATTCCTAATCACATAATAAATACAATTATTGTAATAATCATCAGAACCGTGTGCGACTGGAATGGTTTAAAATTCGTTATATATGTCTAGATATATATACACCAAAGAGCATCACCCCGCCCTGCCTAAGCATCCGGGTAAACAACTGAAAGACCGGCCGCCGCAACAGATAGTGGGGCACTGTGGTTCTTGCATAATAGCCCCCATTACGAGCGTCTCATGCAGCAACCCCCCGTTTTACCGGTGTACGACCCATCTTCGGAAGTGGGACCAAAAAGCCACACCACCATTATTGTGCCATCGGGTTGACGAGTGCCTGCTTACTTATACGGCAGCCTCTCCTCCGCGAACACACTGTGTCCCTGGATGGGGTCTAGATATATATAGAATAATTTAAATTTTTTAGACATTCAAGCTTATGGATACAACAGTTTTCTTCAGTGTGTTTTACTATAAAAGTTGTTTGACATTACAAAATTAATACAATTAATTTGATGTGTCAAATACTTCGTCGCCGAAAACGGCTATATCTCATTAGTTCAGAAATGTTTTCAATATATTATTATTTCAGTATAAATGCCATTTCAATCTCAGAACTCCCTGCATAACATTTCTAGGAGGAGGAGCGGTGAAGAAGATCTTCGGATTGCGTTTTTGGAAAAAAGGCGGGGAGGGGCGTTATTTAGTATTTGACCTGTGTGTCATTTTATGTAGGTACGCCACTGTATGTTCCGTTTCGTAGCAACACGAGGGCTATTTTGAGAAGGATCTCATAATTATGAACCGTGATCAAATGATTAAGATTACACCACAGCTGGCATCCCCTCTCCAAATTTCCGCACCACATCAGCCGCCTTGTGGACTCTAAAACCCGAGTTGGCAGACGTGGGTTACGGTCACCACATCAGCTTCGAGGACATGTGACCCAAACTGATTTAACGTGCAACATGACTGCTTACGCAACGGTTCTTCAGTGGAATCGGGTTTCTAACCAGGAAAATAATTTTTAAGTCACTATAAAATTATATTCTTGTATATATTATGGAAAATTTAATTTCGTTAGGCTTTTAATAAGGAAAGGGTAGAATAATGAAGGGTAGCTTTATTTTTGGGGTAGAAATATCTTTAGTTATAAAATTATACTGTTCATTTATGTTTTATAATTAACTGAGGTTTGAACTTTCCAATTAACTAAATTTTCTTAATTTTTAATTATTTAAAATTTAAAAACCCCTCCTAGGTGCACATATCCATAATTCAAAGTATATCTGCGCCAAATTGGTAGAAGTATGTCTGCGCCAAATTGGTAGAAGTATGTCTGCGCCAAATTGGTAGCTTTAGGTCTAAGCTGTATAGTGATAACAAATTCATACACGCATTTGCTTTTATTATTAGTAGGGATGCATTTTTTAGCCACAAATATCACCAGTAACAATTTTATTTCACACGTTATTGATGCTAAATTTTTGGCCTTCTGTGTCATTATGATCAGACAGTAGTTTACATTTTAGGATTGTATTTGGCCAGCGGTGTACCCTGAATGTAGATGAACGATTTACATGGCTTCTATGACTTTTATATGTAGTTGTGTATTTCGAAAGAAAAATTGATATATTTTAGATTTTTTGTGGTAACTTCTATAGGAATTAATTTCATTGGATTATGTTTTATAATTAGCTTAGATATGTACTTTAACTTTAGCTAAATAATATGTTGTTAATGTAATTTAAATGAGAAATATACATAATAAAAATAAAAGAATGTGGTTAATAAGTCTTATATTCTCTAGACATTCAGAAGAATTTTAGAAATAATTTTTAACATTTGAATGCAGAGGCCTAACTAATCAACTTCACTAGCCCCAAAACACCAAGCGCATTTTCATTATGCTTAAGAATCATAATTTATTTTCAATACTAATGTATTTTCTGTGCATTGTTTTCTTTCGTATTTTTCAATTCATTTATTGGTCTTTAGTATCAATTTGCTCTATCAAATTACCAAATTTAAAAAAAAATCATAACTAAATTAACGCTTCTTTACAGAAGGAAATTAATTATTTTGAAATGATGACCAAACTATATGACCAAATGCTGCTAGTATTATATAAAAATATGAAAAGCATATTCAAAAATATGTATTTTTTTATGAATAAAGCAATTTTTTATATATCATTCTTTTATTTACATTCAGAAGACATGAATTAAAATTATTTATATAATAGTTTTCCAATCTCCACGATAAAATCCACGTTGGATAAGAACTTTAATACCTTTGGGATTTCAGGCCATATTTCATTGATATTTTATCGAATTAAAGAAAAATTATATCGGATTTATTTAATAGAATCTGAAAACAGGAATCGCTATTAAGTCCTGAGAAACTTTCATTTTTCTGTCAGTTCGTCTAATGTTCTTCCAACACCCACAAGTTTTTCGAAAATGCACATAAGCAATGAGCATAGCAAGCATAACCGGTGATGAAGGTTGCAAATCATTATGAGTTTCCTGTGAAATGAGGTGAGCAGAAACGGGGTTTCTTTTTCATCAATTTCTGGTCTGTCCCCTAAATGCCTTTGTGACCAAATATTCACGGTAGAATGTGAGTTGATGCATATTATTTACATCGACGAAGTTGAAAGGCAGTTCAAGCAACTTTTCTGGATAAATTTTTAAAAATGTTAAAAGCCGAAAGTGTCTAGATACTTTTGATCACATAGTGTAACTTCTTCTAAAGCCTTTAAAGTTTTAAGCCTCCCTCGGTATCTAATTTCCATATAAAGTATAAATACACAAGGAAATATTACTGTAAATCGTAAAGCCCTATGTTGTCTTTACTAGTTATCAGTAAACTTATTTTTACTATTAGAGCGACAGAAGCTTCTTTCGAACCTGAAAAAAAATAACAATATAGGTAAGTAGAAAAACGCCGTTCCTGAAAAGTTTACTGGCAACGTAAGAAAAATTAATTAAAGTTAATTAAGAAGTGATAAACTTAATTTATGTTTTCTCATACCAATATCACACATGAGCACAAGAGTCTTGTACCTTTGGGGGGAGCAAATCAGTGGCGTAGCGACCTGGATGTAAAGGGGTATAGATGCTCCTGTCGCCATCGAGTCGAAACCTACTACTTGTACTTCACTTTTAATGTCAAATATGATGAGAAAGCGTGAAAATAATACTATACTCCTGGTGCCATCTACACTTGCTAAGCCACTGATGACGACTGAGATAAAAAAAACACACATTTTCCGGGGGTACCACTTACTTTCGCTACACTATTGGCCATTGTGACAAAACTTTAATGCCTTTAGTCACTTTCAAAGTCAAATACGATAAGGGGCGAAAAATAACATGTACCGGGCGCCGTTCAGACAAGCTAAGCAACTGATGGGAGTTGGGAAGAATACATTTTCTTTTGCTCAGTTTCCTGCATTTTTATTTGTTTGTTCTGATAAAAAAAAAATTGTAAACGTATTATTTTAATACAAGTGTGACGTATTCCTCATGTCAAAAGTGTGTTTTCTGAACTATTCATAATCCGGCTAATCGTACTAGAAACGTGTGTCTTCTCTGTAGAAAACGAAAGATAAAATCAGGTGATGAACAATTCTTTTATGATGCATCCATTGTGCCTGAAGTGCTATGGACTATTCATTGCTATTATAGGCAGGGGAGGTTCGTGTATAGGGACTGAGAAACTCTAGAACCCCCAGCTTTTTTCAGTGCATACATTTATTCAGTTATTTATTTAGTTTTGCATGTAATATCCAAATGCATCAATAAAATTAACTTTTTACGATTTCAGCTGAGCTGAAAAGCTGGATGAAAACCAAGGTTAATTCAGAAAATTTTCACAATCAGCTGTCTTCTCAGAAGTATCGCTTCTCGGCCTTTTGACTAAGTTCAAAGTGTAGTTCTGTCTTCTTAGAAGTTGCCGTAAAGACATCAGGAACGTGGGCATGGGGCGGTGTTCTGTCTTTTGAGGAAGCTTTTCCCTCTTTGAGAAATAGAAATTCCTCTTTCTCCAGTTCTTTCTGCTTGAGCATACGCATTTACTTTACAATGCCAGTCTCCATTTTTTCCAGTAGGTATTTAACTACGCAGAAAGCTGACCGAGAGGTAGCACCGCGAGATAGGGAATCGTTTTAAGGTTTTTTTGACTGCGGAAAAATATTTCACGGGCTGCAATTTAGAAATAAATAACTTTGAAAATAAATAATAAAGGAAAATGAAGAAATAATTAATGATAAATTAAAAATTTAGTTTAAAATTATCATACATAAATTTGAATCCGATAATAATTTCTTTTTGCATTCAATATAATTTTTCCACAAATTTTACTTCTACATATGGTAAGTCTGAAAGGAATGGATTTTGCAGAATTTACGGAACCCCAATATTATTCGGTGCGGTATATTGATGATCGTAAAGAAATTCTGCCTTAGGGGGTAGCTTAAAGAAACATAAATTTAAAATAATAATAATAAATACAACTTCTCTAGAACTGGTGTTAGAACTCAGAGTGAACTGTAGGAAGTTTGAATGAATATATCTCCTCAAAGAATTTCCGTAAGTAAATTCATATTAAAAAGTACTACAGCTCACTTATAGGTAGGTATAATACCATAAATTAACTATTTTTTCTTTCTTTCTTTCTCGAATTCGTAATATACAGAAAGAAAGCATTGTTATTGCTAAAATGTTTGATCTCTAGACTTTGAGGTATCGCTGTTACCGTGAAAGACCGAAATCTGGAGAATGTCGACTTTCCCCGGTGAATGTCAACATTCACATAGTAATGTCACCGGTGAATGTCAACATTCACATAGTAACGTCACCGGTGAAGGTCAACATTCTCCAGTTTCGGTCTTTCACAGTAACATCGCCACATTTTAGGTCATCCGGCGTCTGCCTCGTCTTCCTACTGAAGAAAATTTTGGAAATCATGCCTGTCTGTCCGTGTGTTTATGAACGTTACAATTCAAAACCCAAACCAGCTAGAAGAATGAAACGTGGGCTCGACACCAAATTTGTGTATCTAGCAAATTTTGGACGATATCTATCATAGAAATTCTGTTTTTTGGACGATATCTATGATAGAAATCCTGTTTTTTTGTCATTTGATTTATGTCATGTGATTACCATGTAATTTGATGGTCATACCAATATTGTTGGAAACGTTAATGATAATTTCGCTCAAAATGAAACCAGAGCTGATTTTATTTGAAGTAGTTTTATTAATATCTATAAATAAATCCTTTATCTCCATATATGTAGTTATTTTAACTTAGAGCTTTCGATGATTTTTTTCGTGTTCAGTCGAATCTCTAAATCCTTATAAATGAGATACTTTAATATGTACAAAAAGGAAAATACAGAAAAAACGAAAAAATAAACAATAATAATTACAATTTACCTTTTGCGCGCAAACTAAGCAGCATCCAGAAATGGAATTAACAATATTATCGTAATAAAATTAAGATGCAATCAAGCTGTGATACAAATTATAACACATTAAGATTAAACAGATAAACTGGAGAAAACAAATAAATGAGAACTCGAATGGCGAACTTTTTCAAAGTACCACTCGCCATCGGAATTCTGAAATGGATAAATTTTCTGTCGAGGGAATGACTTCCCAGATAGCATGTCCACTTGCAGCAAGTTTGATTTTTTCTGATATTAGCTTGTCATGTCAAACTGATGTGGCAACATTGCAGCGAACTTCCATCAAAGTAACAAAGCACAATCAACCAACCCACTTTCAAAACAAGTTTGTTGTGCGGTTGTTATGACAAACTTCACACCACGATTGCAAAACAAGTTTTCTGCAAAGATGATACACACTTACAGATAATCTTTTGTCTCTGTTTTAAGAAAACATCCGATTTTTAATAGCATCTCCTAGACCGGCCTTCAATTTATTAATTCAATAAATCAGTGATAATTTGTAAAAATCTAACATTTTTATAAAAAAATTTGAAAAATTCTTTATCTTTTCACGAAATATAGAACTCGCACTTTAAAGAAAACTATATCGCCTTTTTCTTTACGTTGAAATTTTAACGTTCATAAACAAAATGAAACCTAAAAAACAGTCGATGTTTGTTGAAAAATAATTTTACATTTTGTCCCATTTTAAAAGTAATTACTTTTGAACCCTAATTTCATAATTTATTCTACTAGCAAAACGTAGTTATTAATGAAAATCACTCTCTCTTTGTTTTCAAATTATATTCTCAACTCAAAATTTAAAAAATTAATGAAATCAAAAAACAGTTTAAAATAAATCGTATAGATGAACGATCTATTAGCGCAATCTATCTTCTCCTCTCAGAGTTTATCCTGCTCAGTGGTTAGGGCAACAGGTTTAGGACGCGGTATATCGTGGGTTTGAATCCGAGGATGTCTTTGTACTCCGTTTTTCCTATAGTTTGCGATGAGTTTGACGTGACAAGTTCGACGCGTGGTGACTATCTCGTTTGCGTTCACTTGTTTCAAGCTTGCACTCTTGTTGTGTCAACCTATCGCAATCTTGTAGATTTTCAGAGCAAGGTTGCTGCAACTTTGCTACAAACTAAAATTGCTATCTGGGTTAATAGTCAAATAATGTTCTCTCTATGGCCTGAATTTATCCAATAATTGAAATAATGCAGGAAAAACCTTTCTTAAATAAGAAAAACTTCAGAAAATCTTTTTTAACGAATCCAAAAGAAACAAAAGACGATATAAAACAACATTACCTTCTGCCAAAAACACCAGTACAACAACCCCAAGGAGGCATATCAGGAACGAAGGATTTAAGTCTAGAAGCTAGCCACCCTAGCTCAATCTATTGAGAGAAATTCGAATTAAATTTAACGGAAATGTAGAAGGTCTTCAATAATTTTTAATTACATTTTTATAGTTAAAGAAATTCCTCGAGCAGCCGTTTACTTTTAAATTATTATTTAAATTATCGATAGCTGTGACAAAAGTTGAATGGTTATTGTAAATATTTTTTGTTCTATTAATTTGAGAATTGAAAAGGGGAGTAATGCCTTCCATCACTTGTAGAGCTGTTGTTGGAGTGGTAGAATACTCTCCAGTGATGTCGAGAAAGAATTTTCTCTGTATAGAATTGAGAAGCTTTTGTTGCCTTGAGGTAATATTATATGCCCAAGCCGGTGCTCCATAAAGTAATATTCTTTCTATAACTGTAAAATAGATTTTCCTTCTGATATTTTTATTCAGACCCCAGTTTGACGCGGCGATACTTTTTATTTTTTGATAAGGGATTAGCGTTTTATTTTATAACTCAGACAGATGTGTTGCGAAATTTAGTTTATCATCAATAAAGACCCCTAGAATTTGATGCTTGATTTCCTTTCGAGAAGATTACCTTCACATCTTATGCCTGCTAACCAGCGAAGATCGTTTCTATTTTTGTTGAAATGCATGTAGTTTGATTTATTTGCTGAAATTTCAAGATTATGTTTTGCAGTCCAGGATTTAAATTGATTTAGGGCTTCATTTGCAAGGGATTTGACTTTAGCCTTTGTTGGTGCTTTTATAAGAAAGATAAAATCATCTGAGAAGGCTTGCAGATGAACTCCTTCTGGCCAGGATTGAGTTAGTACTTCGTCCCTTACAAAATTCCAAATTGCCGGAACAGTGCACGAGCCCTGTGGGCAGCCCCGATGTTGTGAGAGTGTGGCTGGTCCTTGAGGGGTGTTTAAAGCTACTTGCCTGTCCGAAAGTAGATCTATTAAGGTTTCTTTTGTATTGGAGTGGAAATTAATATTATTTAGACTGCTTTTGATTGAATTATATTCCAAGTGGTGAAAAGCACCTTTTATGTCCAGTGAGATCACCAGTGCATGTTGTTTTGTTGATCTTGCCATTTCTATTTCATCTATGATGTCAACTATTGCTTCTTCGGATGATTTATTTACCGTGAAGTCATATTGGTTAGCCGCTTGCAGGCTATTCATCCTAAGATGAAAGTTAAGTCTTCTAGCAATAATTTCTCTAATATTTTACCTAACGTTTTTAAATGTGACGAAGGGAGGTATGGCTTCGTTTCTGACTTTGGTTTCCCTTTTTTGTGGAATACGACAATTATGCCAACTTTCAATGTCGTCGGGAAACATTGAAGTTTGAGACATTTATTACAAAAGGAAAGGAGCAGTTTTGTAAAATGTTTAAATATAGATTTAAGAATAACGAAATCAATGGCATCATAACCTGGAGCTTTTTTTGTTGGGACCCTCTGTAAAATCCTTTTAAATTTATTTTGAGTGAAAGGTTTTTCTATATGATGATGAAATGTAGGTTGGAGTGGGAAGGAAAAAGGCTCCTGTGGGTACACTTCTTTTAGAATTTTAAGTGCCATTTCTTTATGGCCGCCCTCTTCTGGTTGGCCAAGAATTTTAAATAATTCCGTGGGGTTGGATATCGTCTTTGATGAAAGACTTATACTGGCCCACACAGCACACTCTACTCCCAAGGACTTCCCCATGTACGTACTTCGCGGGAGGCTGTGGTATCCAAAGGAGGTCCCGGGGGCGCCAAAGCACACGCAAAGGACGGCCACAGGAAATCGAATGTCCGCCTAAATTCCTCCTTTCTATAGCGCTACGATGTCCTTCACGGGAGGTGGGGAACATCTCTGAGATAGCCGACGCGGGAGGCTTTACTGACGCAGGTCATGGGATGGAGGCTCGTTTGCGTTTTAAAGGACCATTTTCATAGGTTTTCGCACAAGAAGATTTATTCAGAATGCTCTTATAAATCTCTTATTTTCTTAACCGATTTTAAACTGTTTTAATTTTATTTTGTCTTTTTTTTAAGAATTATATTCATTCGGCGCTAATTTCTTTATCAACGCATGAATTAATTACTTGAAATATAAAAGTGTAATCGCTTTTACCTAAGCTTATTCTTTTTTAAAAGATAAAAATAATTTTACTGGATACAAATGACTTTAAATAGAAAATGGTATTTATAGTGATATAGTTGTGAATATGTGAGAGTTTAAAAAAAAATCACTCATTGGAGCTAAGGTGTACATTAAATTAAAATAACCATATACAGTGTCAAATTTTATCGTACAATGAAATCAAATAAGAGCATTTGTATTATAATTTCATAAGAGCATTTGTCTGTTATGCACTTAGGAGCTGTAGCAAATTCATGAACATGTATTGGTATTCAAATTTATGGCAAAATTATATTTACCTGGTTAATTTTCTCCATTTTTACATTTCCTAAATATACAATAAATCTTTTCGGTATTCTTTTTTTTAAAAAATTCATAAACTAAACACAAAAAAAATAAATGTATGATTTTTCTCAATTAAGCAGCATTTTATTACAGTACGTATATTTATAAAGTTATACAGTAGAACTCCGGGAATCCAAACTAATTGGGGGATGACCTTTTTCGGATTTCGGGGAATTCAGATTATCATGAAATTCAGTAAAATACTCTTGATGCAGTAGATTTTGACTCTTTGTGCTCTGTGAAGGTTTACGGAAAGAGCAGGCGGCAATTCTTACGGTACAGAGGTAAACAAGTTGAGGGTAGAAAGAAAATATCCGAGTTTTTTTCTACTCACTAAGATTCTCATTCCCTCTTGAAGAACAAATCGAGTTTTTTTTTAGTTTTGTTTCGGATTCGTAAATGTTATTTTTCCTTCATTTTTCTGTAAATGTTTCAGAAAATTAAAATATATATATGTAGAAACTAACTTTAGCATTTTTGTTCATTTAAAATTGTAAGAAATGGCACCACTAATAAAATCGTCTGTTTTATGGCGAAGTGAAGTCACGTCACGCGGCGGGAATTAAATCAGTTCGATGTTGGATTTTCACCGAAGCGGTCGTTATAATTTAGGCTCTCCGTTTTCTGAGCGAAAGTAAATTATGAATTAGCCTGGTGCTATCTCGGAGGTGAACTTGCTCTTATGTTTATTGTTTTAACCCCTTTGTAAATAGTTAAATGTTTTAATTGTGTTTAAATAATAAATTAGTTGATTTTAACTCTCTCTTTTCATTTTGCACCAAATTAGAACCTTTATCCCCTAGACACCTTTCCTACAAATTGGAGGCTCGGCCCGAGATTTAAGCAATGTTCAAAATTTTAACTAAGAGCAGTTTTGGTTTCACCTCCTCGTCGATTTTAACTTTATGAGTAACCTGAATTTCTGAACAATGTCGAGATCTGGCCTTGCATCGAAAAAGAGACACGGCGATAATTTTCGGCAAATTGAGAGCAACTTCAACGAGCGCTACGAAGCAACTCAACGAAATCCAGCGACCACTAGAATTCAGCGAAATCCAGCGACTACTGGAATCCAGCGAAATCCAGAACACCGACGAAGGCACTTTCGGAATTGCATCGAATTCCTGGCGTCAGATCCGGGTATTACTTGAATTTTCAACGAAGCGAATTTCCCTCAGTCCTTAAGGTCAACACCAGCAAAAGTGCCTCTGGAGTTACTTCAAATTATTCCAGTATCATCTCCAGGTCTTGCGTGAGTTGTCAGCGAGAATGAAATAAATGATTCGGTAAAAATACCAATCATTAACAACACGTCAGAGGTAACGCCGATTTACCTGTGCTTCAATTCTTTTTGAGAAATTTAGCTTACTGGTATAAAATATTTCAAACAATTAAATTGCCTGTCCTTGTGGAAATAAAGTAATAGTGTTTCTGAAGATGAATGCATTTAGTGTGTGAAAGTGTTTTGAATAAGCGAAAGTGTTCCAGACATCGTTGACTTAGAAGAGCAGATGTAGGTATTTAAACTCATTTTTGGGCGGAAGTACATTGTTCTTATTTTTGTCCTGATTCTGATTTTATCAATATTCTGTTTTTGAGTATAATATTAAGTGCATTCTTTGTGTTTTTAATTCCTGTTCTTAAGTGTATCTGAAATTGAATTTTGATGAGTTGTTCTATTTTTTCGTGGGTACAAGTACGATCATTAGCTTAATTTCAGGCAAAGATATATTTTTTCTTTTTGTTTCAGATTAACTCACGAATACTTTCAGAATTTTTGCTTGGTAATCTATTCTTGATATTTTGAGAAGAACGCATTGTCTTTTTGATAAAAAAATAAATTGATATTGATGGTAATATAGGGCTATTTGGCAAATATTCAGGTTCCGGGAATTTTCAAAAGTTTATTTTTGTTCGTAATTGTTTATCATTGATGATTTCATCTTATTTAAATTATCTTTTTTTCTTGCTTGATTGATTAAACATTTTGCACGTTATTTAAATAATTTCGTCCAATTGGAATTGGGTTTTAGAGAATTTTATTTGTGTAACTTAAAACTTTAATTAATTTAACTAATTTTAACTTGTGTAGAATTAAAACTGTTCTCTGGGTCACCACTCTAAATTTTTAAAAATGGCATTTTTACTCGCGAGAAGGAAAGAGGATTTGATGACACTCGCCGCAGATTTGGATCTTACTTTTGAAGCGAGTTTCACTAAATTGAAGTTAAAGGAACTGATCGTAAAAAGCCCAGATTACGTCGAAGACGATGTTAAGAAGATGCTTGATGGCATTGTGGAGGAACGTAAAAAAGGAGAAGAAAAAGCTGAGAAAGAGAAGATACGAAGGGAAGAAAAAGAAGAGAAGATACGAAAGGAAGAAAAAGAAGAGAGGATGCAAAAAGAAGAACGAGAATACGAATTGGAGAAATTACGAATACAGGCCCAACGGATTGCCAATATTCCGAATAGCGCCGAAAACGTTCAAACACCGAATAAACCGATTCACGAAACTTTTCATAAGTTTAATATGCAGGAAGATATCAGTTTGAATCTCACCTTATTTGAACGTCATGCAGAACTAACCTTCTTGCCAAAAAAAGATTGGGTTCAAAAACTTATAGGGTTAATACCCATTGAAATTGCCCGTCTGATAGCAAGAGAGCCAGCGGATAAGTGTAATGATTACGATCATGTAAAGGATTTGCTATTGCAAAGATTTAAATTATCCCCGGAAAAATTTCGCCAGCTATTTTTGTTTCACCAAAAGGATGATGAAAAAACATGGCAAGATTTTCAACACGAATTGCAGACGTATTTCGATGGATGGACTTTAGGCTTAAAAGTCAACACTTACGACCAACTGCGAGAGTTAATCATAGCCGACCAAATGAAGAAAAAAGCGCCGTATGATCTTCGGGAACATTTTTTGGACGAGTGGTCTACTAATAACTCACCAATTGAACTAGCGAAGAAATTTGAAGATTGTGAAGACGTCCGAAGAACTATAAAACCAAAGCAGTTCAAGTCATTCGCTAAGGGATCGAGCAATAACCATAAATGTTTTCGAGGACAAGAACATTTCCATCTTGGAAATAATGGGAATGAGAAAAAATACTTTCAATCGAAGAGAACTGTTTACGATAAAAGAATTAAACAATTAACGTGTAGCTACTGCAAAGGATCGGGTCACTATGCCGTAGATTGTACGAAGCGCCGCAAGGATTCGAAAAATAATAAATCTTCAAGCTCTCCGGTACAAATCTGTTCTCGGATTTCTAAAGAAAGAATTAAGACCAGAAAAATAACCATAGGAAATAAGACTTTTGAAGCTCTCATCGACACCGGCAGTTCAGTTACGCTCATTCGTGAAGATGTAAGCAAAGGAATCATCGAACAATCAAAGCTCTCAAGGGACATTGTTGTGTTATCTGGATTAGGGAAGTACGAAGTCAAAACAAAAGGATCGTTCCAACGAGAAATCGAATTAGACGGAGAGAAATATTCCGTAACTTGGCATGTTGTTCCTACGCCGTATTTGGAATTTCAGGCAGTGATAGGATCGGACATTTTGGAGCAGGCTTTTGTTGGCTTCGATAGAAAAGGTGTTTATTTTCGTAAACATGAAGATAAGGTTTGGTTTATGCATACACAGGTTTACGAAGCAAGAATTGAGGACGAAATTGAAGTTAAGCATGTTACCAATCCACGAATAAGAAAATAACTTTCTGAGCTAATCAACAACTATATACCTAAGAAGACCGAAACGACAAATGTGTCCATGAGAATTATCCTGAAAGTTGTACCAGTATCCTGTACCAGTTTACCAACTAGCACGCCGTTTGTCATTTCCAGAGAACCAGGCAGTCAACAAGCAAATTGACGAATGGTTAGATCAAGGAATTGTGAGACAAAGCTCATCTGAATATGCAAGTCCAATCGTGTTAGTTAAGAAGAAAGACGGTACCGCCAGACTATGCGTTGACTATAGGAAACTGAACCGAAAACTAGTCAAAGATTGTTTCCCATTGCCACTGATAGAGGATGTATTGGATAAACTAAAAGATGCCAAAGTGTATTCCACGCTAGACTTGAAAAATGGTTTTTTCCATGTCGAAGTCAACGAGGATTGCAAACATTTTACCTCCTTCGTTGTGCCAGACGGGCAGTTCGAATTTAATAAGGTACCTTTTGGCCTCAGTACAAGCCCAAGTGTATTCCAAAGATATGTGTATAGCATCTTCAGAGAACTCATGCGTAAAGGCATCGTAATAATTTATATGGACGATTTGATCATTCCCGCTAAAGATGAAGATGAAGGTATAGAAAAACTGAAGAAAGTATTTGAAGTCGCCTCAAAATACGGTTTGGAGATCAAGTTTAAGAAATGTCAATTCCTGAGAAGAAAGGTGGAAGTTTTGGGTCACGTTGTTGAAAACGGAACAGTACGCCCTTCAGTTGCAAAAACAATAGCTGTCAAGAAGTTCCCAGTACCAACAACAGTCAAACAAGTACAAAGCTTTTTAGGACTCACCGGCTATTTTCGAAAATTCATTCCAGCGTACTCTAAAATAGCGAAACCTCTGAGTGATCTAATTAGAAGCGACAATCCATTTGTCTTTGAACAACCTCAAAATGAAACTGTTTGAAAACTCAAAGAAATTATTAACCCCAGAAAGTCAGTGGTAAGTATTTTCAGCAAGGAGGAAAACAACCAGGTGCACATGGACACCAAGCCAACCAAGGTACAGAACATTCTCTCAAGAAGCGGAAGATGGAAAAATTGCATCCTGTTCAATACAGCAATAAGAAACTACCTCAGCAGAGAGGGAGAAGTATAGCAACTATAGACAGGATTCTCGCTGTTATCAGCACTTTGAAATTTCGCACCTTGCAATGGAATGTTTCAAATCATAACGAACCATTTCAGCCTTTTCAAGGACTATGGACAAAAGGATTTAGTTACTCATTATGGCAGAGATGGGCATTACTGTTGGGAAGAGAGTTTGATTGTAAAATTGTCCCATCCGTTTCCCGGCCAGCAGATGCAAGCATGTGGTGCTTATAGTAGGTATCCAATTTTGCCATAATTACGACGATACTAACCGCAAGGTTAAAAGGGCTTCAATAAGAAGGTGAATACACGCAGGTTTAAGATCAATGATTGGATCAAACAACGATTCCAGACTTTCGATAAAAGCAATACTCTACAAATATGTTGATAGCGAATTAATGGTGTACCCAAGAGATATACAGAGCACAAAATAATAAAGTTAGCTCATGAGAAAGAGACATTTCTCGCTGCTGAAAACGGAAGGGATTGTCAAACAAGGAATTCTTCATACCTAATTTGATAAACATTGTACAATCATGTAATTCTCAACTGTGTGCCATATGTTGACAAAACAAAGGCGGAAGAAGAGATGGATTTCTCAGCCCCATTCTAAAGAAGATGTGCCATTAAATTACTTATCACGTTGATTTCATCGGTTGTTTGCCTTCTACCAACAAAAAATACCAGCATATCCTCACAATAGTGGATTCTTTCACCAAATTTACTTGGCTTTATCCCGTTAGATCTACTTCCGCAGAAGATGCTTTGGATAAGTTAAAAGTACAACAGTCTGTGCCTAAGTAAAAAGTGTCAAATACTTATATAAATATGTATACAAAGGACATGATGCAGCCTCGGTCAAAATACGAAAAGAAGGTACTCTGGATCATAACGAAACTTTAAGTTTTGTTGAAGGTAGGAATGTTAGTGCAACTGAAGCCACATGACATTTTAAATTAATTTAATTTGTCGCTTAAATCCCACACTTTAGTTCGCTTAGCTGTGCATTTACCACAGCAACAGCCAATTGTGTACCAAGACGGTCAAGAAGTACAAACAATTGAATGAGCTGCTTTAACCTTCCAGCGGGCACGCGCTTGCAAGAGATACTTGAATTGTGCATCCCATTACATATTTATATCGTTATTTTATATATTTAAGTTCAATTTTACTTATAAAATCTTTGTTTGCAATTAGGTTAATAAATACAGATAACATAAATAAAAGTTGCATTTATTTTTGTAAAATAATATGATATATATATATATATATATATATGTAATACGATGCACGATATGTCGTAAAATTTGCATAAACGTTCCCGCTGGGAGGTTAAGAAAATCAACACCATCATAATGGATGAACAAAATACAAATGATTCTTCAGCTCCAACATTTTTTACTCGGATATTCTACAATATTATGTGTTTCATAAGAGTACCACAAATTGGATAAAGCGACAACGTGGTGGACAAAATGTTATTGGGAGACTGCCAGTAGTTAGTATGCTGGATACTGAGAGATACTATTTGCGGATGCTACTACTGCGCAAGCCCGGAGCCGTTAGTTTTTATATTTTGACCGTAAATGGATTAAGATGCATTACATTTCAACAAGCATGTCAGGAGTATGGACTTTTTCGAGGTGACCAGCAGTGGCATGATGCTTTGAATGAAGCTGCACAATTTCAATCTCCGAGACAGTTGCGCATGCTGTTCGCAATGATTTGTGGCTTTGGAGAAGTCGAGGATGTTCCAGATTTATGGGAGCAGCATCAAGGTTCACTTTGTGAGAACTTTGTGCATAGTTATTCTGAACAGACTGGACCTCACTGTGCACTTGCAGATATTGAGGAACTGCTTACATCCTACAATTTAAGTCTCCAAAAACTTTATCTACCAACTGTAGATTTGCCTGTAAGTGTTTTGAAGAGAGCGAACTTTGATGTTGTGGAGGAGCAGGCTAAAGCTAACAATTATACTATGCAGTTAAATAGTGAACAGCGGAATGTTGTGGGAATCTTATTAAGTGCAGTTAAAACAACGCTGCAGATACACTCAAGTGTTATTTTTAGATGGTCCTGCCGGGAAAGGAAAAACCTTTGTTCATTCAACTTTGCTGCACACAATACGTTGTAGAGGTGATGATGTTATTCCTGTTGCATCTCCAAATATTGCCAAAACTCTATTAATAGAGGGAAGAACAGCCCATTCTGTTTTAAAATTCCAACTGATTTAAATGCAACATCTACTTGCAATTTGAAGCCTAATACAAAAAAATCTGACATCTTACTGAAAACAAAACAAATTGTGTGGGATGAAGCACACATGACACATGTCAATGCTTTCTTAGCTGTTGATAGACTTTTACAAAATTTCACAAAATGTAAAGAACCTTTTGGGGGCAAAGTCATTCTATTGGGTGGAGATTTTCGCCAAGTTCTTCCAGTAATTTTAAGAGATTCAAGAACATTGACTGTTGCCATCTCCTTAAAAAAACACGCTCTTTGGTTGAAATTTCATAAGTTATATCTGACAAAAAATATGCGCATCCTTGAGTCTGAAAGGGATTTTGGTGCTTGGTTGTTGGACATGGGAGAAACATGGGCTCAACAATTCAGTTACCTTTGGAATACAAGACCCTATACAGCAATTGTACAGTGACATAGATTTTTCCAGTGTCACCACACAGGAGCTTAAAAATCGAGCTATCCTTACTGTTAATAATGAGCGATCCATGGAAATCAACAATAAAGTTTTGGAATTTATGCCGGGAAATGAAACTGTCATATAGAGCAGTTGATATGATCATCAGTGAAGATCCTAAAGATAAATTGACATTTCCTGAAGAATTTTTTACATTCTTTGACACCAACTGGTTTGCCTCCATATGAGTTAAAGTTGAAAACAGGTTCATGATAATACTTTTGAGAATTTTAGCTCAATCTAAAGGATTATGCAATGGTACACGCCTAATTGTCACAAAATTGCAGCAAAACAGTATTCAGGCGAAATCCATTGATGGTACAGAGACGTTTCTCATTCCTCAAATTCCTTTGATTCCATCTCAGACTAGCATACCATTCACATTTAAACGTATGCAATTTCCCATTAGTTTAACCTTTTCCATGGCAATTAATAAGTCGCAAAGCCAAACTTTTGAAAAGATATGTTTGGTGGTCAATGAGCCGGTTTTTAGTCATGGACAACTATGTTGGTTTATCAAGAGCGCGATCTTTTGAATCTGTTTCTGTGGTATCTCCAAAATGTGAAATATTTAACTGTGTCTATGAGAAAATTTTCTGTGATTGATTATCAAGTGTAATTTTTGCTTCACGTTTTTAATTTGTTTCAATGTTGTATATTATTTTATATCTAAATGGATTTAATATGTATACACCTGCTTTCATACAATTTTTTTGTAGAGTACAATTTTCAATGATGCATATTATTTTATAGATGAATGTATTGAATATGTATATACCTGCTTTCATACAATTTATTTTTTCGTACAGCATAATCTTTTGAATTTGTTTCTGTGGTAGCTCCGAAATGTGAAATATTTAATTGTGTTTAGGGAGGTAGTTTTCTTTGGTTGATTGTTAAGTGATTTTTTTGCTTTACAACTTTAATTTATTTCGATGTTGTATATTATTTTATATCTCAATGGATTGAATTGACATATACCTTCTTTCATACAATTTATTTTTTTTCGTAGAACAAAATCTTTTGAATCTGTTTTTGTGGTAGCTCCCATATGTCAAATATTTAACTATGCTGATGAGGAAGTTTTCTGAGGTTGATTGTCAAGTGTATTGTTTTTGCTTTACATTTTTAATTTGTTTCAATGTTGTATATTATTTTATATCTGAGTGGATTGAATATGCCTTCTTTCATACATTTTTTTTGGTACAGCACAATCCTCAATGTTGTACATTATTTTATATATGAATGCATTGAAAATTTATATACACTCTTTCATTTTTTTGTAGAGCACAATCTTTTGGCACTGTTTCTGTGATAGCTCCAAAATGTGAAATATTTAATTGTGCTTATGGGGGAGGTTCCTGATGCGTTCACTATATAAAAATCGGCCCTTTTCAGGGCCAAAAAATTTTATTGCTTCTTAATTAAGGTCAAAGCATTGAAAGGAAATCAGCTTTTCTTTGTAAGTGTTATTTGAAGAAAACAGATGCAAAATAAAGCTGATTCATATATATATAGATTTTAGAATAGCTTCTAGGACACACAGTATCTTCATTATAGCTAGCGAAGCGAGCAGGTTTTGCGTAGCAAACCTGGAAGGATTGCAACGCAATCCTCCTGGGGTAGGCGAGCTTCAGCGAGCAGGGGACAGGGTCCTCTAGTTTAATATAATTTCTTTATTATTTTGAAAGAAATTTTATCCGAAACAGTATTTTTGTTCATACACTGTTAAATTTTTAATTATACTGTTAGTTGAATGCAATAGTTGTTAAAAGAAATGATGCATTAAAATTATCCAGCTGCATATGTCACTCTTTTTTAAGTCTTTCCCTTTCAGCTATTACTTTTTTCATCAACTTACGAGCTTTTTGCATTTTAGTAGTCTCTTTCTGAACAACTGCTTACGCAACTGCAGCGTGTTTGAAAGTCTGGCTGCTACATTTCCAATAATTAGGCTCTCTTTGCCCAGTACATTTTCAGCATTTGAAGCTCAGTTTAAACATTATTTCAAAATCAACAACAAAGCCAGTTAATATGTCAATCACAAGCAAACTCCCAAATGTGGTCTACAGAGTGATTGTAATTAAAGTTTCACTTTCAAAAGGCTGTAAAAAAAGAGCCACTGGGTAAGAATGACAATGATATTTCATCTGAGTATACGTAAAGCAATGAGAATTTGTTTTGCGAAAGAAAAAAAATTCCAAATTTGACCGATAGATGGCACTGTACTCGTGATAAGATGCTAAAAACGATTGCTTTAAAAGATATGCTAATGTTAAGATGCTAATTAAAAGACGTGACATGTTGTTGTGAAACTCTTTGTTCAAAGCCAATTCACCACGACAAGGTGTGGCCACAGAGGATAGGCAAAAATAGGATATTAATTATCCCTAGGCCAAAAACCGTACAAAAAGCAAAGATGAAATCGGTTCTTAATTGTCCCTAGTCCAAAAACCGTAGAAAAAACAAAAACAGTTGATACCATCAAGAAAAGGAAGTCGGCTTCAACATGCTTAAGAAATATTCAAAATGCTGTTTACCGTCTTCTCCTATGCGCAAAACAGCATGCTCCACAACAGATCGGAGTGTTTCAGTGGTGAAATTGTGAATGTGTTGCGTAATGCGGTTTTTCAACTCAGCTAAGTTTCCAGACAGCACACCCTACTTCCAAGGACTTCCCCCTGTACGTTCTTAACGGGAGGCTGTGGTATCCAAAGGAGGTCGCGGCGGCGCCAAAGCAAGCGCAAAGGACGGTCACAGGAAATCGAATGTCCGCCTAAATTGATACATTCTACAGCGCCGCGATGTCCTTCACAGGAGGTGGTGCACATCTCTGAGATAGTCGACGCGAGAGGCTTTACTGACACAGGTCATGGGATGGAGGCTCGTTTGCGTTTTAAGGGACCATTTTCATAGTATTTTGCACAAGAATGCTAAAATGAATATCTTATTTTTTTCAATGAAATAAAAAAAATCTTAATTGATTTTAGCTCTTTTAATTTTTTCCTGTCTGTTATTAAAATTAATATTAAATCAGCGCTAATTTGTTTACCCACGCATGAATTACTTACTCGAAGAATGTTTTCTTTTTAAATGTAATTGTTTTTATATAAACTTATGTTAAATGAAAAAAAAACATTTTGCAAAGGTATTTAAATAGAAAAATTCCTTTGTAATGATTAATATATGTATTTTAATATTGTGTTTTATTAATATATTTCTGAATATGAGACAGTATAAAAAATTTCCTCATTGAAGTTAAGTTCTTCATTTATTTAAAAAAAACCACCTGGAGTGTCAAAGTTTATCGAAGATAATGCTCTTATTTGCTTAAATTCATAAATGGTTTTCAGAATTTACTGCAAAATTACATTCATTGGGATTTTTATTTATTTTTTCATCCAAAAAGAATGCAATAAATTCTTCGGCAGAACTTTTTAAAAATTTTTGAAAACAGTTTTTCACGTTACAATAGTATTCACAAAAAGAAAAAAAAAATACTTATCAATTTTTTTTTAAAATTGCATATAAAAGTGTCAAAATTCTTACCCTACATTAAAAATCTGAAAAAATGTCCGAAAAACTTTAAAGAGATTAATTTGGATTGAATTAAAATCCTTACTTAATAAAGCTATTCTTTTCATGAATTTCATATTGGACATTTGCAAAAAAATATCCTCAAACGTATTAAAAATTTACTATATGAATTTTCAATTTCGCACTATATGTACTCAATAAGACTTTTGTGAATAACTTCACAAAAATTTAAATTTTTATAGCAATTTGAAATGTTCAGTTGTATTAATTTGAATCAAAATTATTTTTGATGGGATGCCTTTTTACTTAAGCCGAAGAAACCTTACGGTTTCCACTCTAATTTACAGCTGTTTTTTTATATACGTGTGCAATATAATGTTCTTACCTTGACACAAATTTGCAATTTTGTCTGGCGCAGTATAGTCAACGTAATGGCTCTTGCCCCCCCAAAAAAAAATCCCAACAAACCATCCACTCCAATTTATTTTTGAAATTTCGAAACTAATATTAAAGAACTTAATAAAATCACTTACAACATTGTCGATTTGTTAAAATTGAGAACTGGAAAGTAATTTTGTAAAAAAATTTTTGATAGTGCCATTATTCTTTTCACAGTTGATGTTTAGATTGTAAGATACCCTTTCTATGGCACTTCAGAATTTCTGATTATGGATTTAGTTATTTTGAATTAAGAATTTTGGCGAAATTTACCCCACACTCTTCTTTCCTAACTTCAACACCGCACCAACATAAAGATATACTTGACTCAAGAAAGATTTTACACTAGGCCTATATACAGCCAATGCTTTTGACAATTTTCAATGTTATGTTATCTTTTAATATATCATATATTTTATATTTTTCCATTGTTTTGTTGAAGCTATAAATAAAAAAAATTACATGATATATAAACGACTGTAAATTCAAATTTAAATAATGAAAAGTGCATGATACATAAAATGGCCAATTTATTTTGTAATTTTATTTTTGATTGAAACCCACAATACATTTTCTGCATATTAGGTAGCATTATTTTAAAATTGCTCTCTATAGTTCATATTTTAGTTTGTTGCTGAGGTTCCATCTCGTTTCAAACATTTTTATACAAATTTAAGAATATCTATTAACAGGTTAAGCAGGTTATCACTGAAAGGCAATTAATTTTTCTTCCTTAGTTTTTAAACCTGTTAAGCTTTGGAAGACGAGTACGCTCCCTTGACTTTCTTGTAGTATACTCTCAAATAACAACGTAATGTGTAGAGGTAAAAATTTATCAAGCCTTTTCATGTCGGCAGATTTTTTTCAAAATTATACCAGACCTGGACCTGGTGTCCGATATACCAGACATCAACTTTGAACTGCTCCTATTAATTCAATAATTGACGAAACTACATGCTGTTATTTTTTTTTCATTAGATTCACGAATTTCTTATGAATATAATCGTTGTAAGAATTTTTTCGTTTCGAGTATGGGTTCATTTCATTTTTTTAGTTTTTACTAAAAAACTCCAGAAAATATTCGTTTTTCCCAAAATAGAGCTCGGTGGTGAATTTTGTTTTTCGAGTAATTTCTTGTTTTTATTCCTTTTTCATCATTTAAAAGCCTTCTGCAATGTTTAATTATTCATTGACCGCCATTTTAAAATGAAATTTGTGTGATCTTTTGTCTTTTTTCAGTTGAAATATCCGGTAATTTCCGGATGCCGGACACGGGGTAACTTTTTTAATTTTTCATCTACAGGCTTGAAATTTCATTTATGCTTTAATTTTTGCAATAGTACAGAACAGAACGCCGTCTCTTACCCCCTTACCCGTGACCAGACTGGTCACTGAACGGTTTGATGGGCAAGACAAGAGGATATTATTTAAGAAAAAGGGAAAACAAAAAAAAAGAAAAAAAGAAAAAAATATTTACACTATGTACAGCACAGGCATTTTCACTGTTACACTATTAGTTCGTAATAGTCTTCTTTTCTTTAGATGTTGTTATACCTTTCTTTTCTTAAGGGGGAATGTCCGGTAATTGAGCTCCTTAGTTCAGTTTGCTGGAAATTTGAAGGCTAGGTAGGCCGGAAAAGATATCTGTTTTCTCTGATGAATTTGACAATCCCAAGAATTTTATGACTGGAGACGAGGTTATTGGCGACTCTTTTCAGCCATTCTTGTTCGAAGTTTGGCGCTGGCTTCCTCATATGCCAAGACGCTGAGGAAATACTCTCCGTGGCATAGTAAAGTCCGTACCAATTACACCACAGCTGCAAAAATCGCTGTCAGACAGGTGAAACCTTTCGAGGTAAGCAGGGAAAGGGCCATGTTGAAAGAAGAAGATAACATCCTCTCTAATGCAGTTAGTGGGACGGAGACTAACTGAGGGTAAGATGTTATATATTTTCCTGCCTGTATCGCCATTCTTCCATAAGGTTTGCCACTCCTCAAGCATGCTCTTCCGGAGGAGGCCTTTTATGTGAGGTTTAGGAAGCTTAATAAATGAATAGGGTTGCCCATGTTGCGTTGCGTCTTTTGCCAGTTGGTCTGCTCTCTCATTGCCTATATTGCCTGCATACGCTTTAACCCACGGGACTTTTATTCTTGGATTTGTTAGGAGGATTTTAAAAACTTGTCTTGCTGTTTCGCTTGTGCTCTTTGAATTGGAAGATGCCATGATACTTGCTCTATTGCCTACATGTATTTTAGAGGTATTGTGGTTTGGCAGATGAGATGCGTATATTGCTGCTTCATGAAGTGCAGTGAGTTCAGTTTGAAAGACAGTGTTGCTGTCGTTGAGTTTAGCAGACCACAGGTAGGCCCAGATGTCATTGGTCAAGACGCATAAAGCAGCTCCTACTCCGTGTTCGGTTTTCGAGCCATCTGTGAAAATATTTATAAAGTCTTTTCGGGCTATATTTGCTTCTCCGCCTTCTAAAGAGATTTGGTTCTGTTTGGGATGCTGTGATGGATGAATGGACCAGCCTGTTGCCTTCATCTCCAGATCTTGAAGTTGGCTATCTGTAATAGTAGGGGGAAGAGAGATTCTTAGGCGATAAATTAACGTAAACCTGGCTTTGAACTGTAATTGCATGTGTATGGGTGGGAGGCGGAATATAGTTTGTAACGCTGCCGTTGGGGTTGTGCGATAAGCTACCGATATGTGGAGTAGGAATGGCCTTTGAATCGAAGAATGTTTCCTCCTCATTTTGAATGTCGGATTTAGACACCAAGCTGAAGATCCGTGGTACGCGAAAAGAAAACAAAGTTCTAACTCAATTATTTCTTAATTCCGACTGAAGTGGTTAAGTTTAAAAGGAGGGGCCTTGTTATGGTATTAAGACATTATACTAAATTTCATTTATCTAAGTTCTTGTGTTTCTGATTTATTGTGTTGATTATACATACGTATAGATAAACAGTATACACGTTGACAGATTTGGTTCAAAAATTGATGCAAATATACAATTTTGGTATAAAGACTATGTGCTAAATATCCATTTAGCTTTATTTCTATACAAAATAATGGTAATTTCAATAGATTTGCTTATGCAAAATTTCGATTTCCAGAGAGAATATATGAATGAAATTATCGCTGAAAGTGAGGTGTAGGCCCCTTACTTCATCAATTGCCCTATAATTCTTATAACAGCATAAAATGCCGCTTTGAAGCAGTAAATATGAAACTAAAGTTTCATTGTTTCAAAGAAATTATTTAACTGGTATTTTTTTCCGAATTGCATTATTTTCTGACATTTAATCATATTTAAAATGAATTTGCTTGCTAGGTCAAAGGAACAATGAACTAAAATATTTCTGCAGTTAATTGAGAGTTTTCCTATTGCAGTAATTTAGTTAAATGGATGAAATTAAAACTTAGCACAGTATTTGATTTAATTTATATTAAAATTGACGTTAGACATTGTGAATTGAATCTGCCCAACAAAATTATGAAAAAGTTCGTTCTGAAATCCTGGAGTATAATAAAAAAGTTACTGAACCAAATAAACAAGTATTTATTTTGTATCTCGCATTGGGGCTATAAATGACCTTCATATGTTTTCAGTGGCCTTTGTCCGTAACGGAAGCAATTGAACCCCCTACTTTTCACATGCAGCCGACAGCAATCCTAAACAAACGAAGAATTGCTTCCCTCCCCTGCTTCAACCCGTGATCGTGTAAGCTCCCAAGATTGTGAGATCAAATTTCCAACTTCCCCTTCCTTAGACAAGACAGGGTGCAGCCCGCATCGAAGATCCTTTTTGACCAAACGAAAACTCTTTCCCCGTCCCCTCTAGGTGCACGAAAATGGACAATCACCCTCCATTATAATAGGCCCCGACCGTGCTTTCGGCTTACTTCCACCATTTCTCAAAATCGGGCAAGGAACTGGTTGTAGTTTCATTCAACTCAGAGAATGTGGTGTGTTTTTTTTACTTCGGAACGAAATGTATATATATTTATTTTTTCCATTCGAGATGGAAAAATTGAGCCTGCTGATTTCAAAATTAATTTTACTTTTTCCAAGTTGGCTCTAGTTTTTGAAATAATGCAAATTGCCATCATTTGAATCGTATTTACAGAAAGTGGGCCGAAAAAAATGAGAAAAAAAATTCTTCCGTTTTTCAGTGGAAGAATTTGCGAATTTGCGAGAAATAAATAATTTACTGTGATAATTTAATTACTAAATAATTTAACCTTTTTTGCTTCTAAAATCCAGAGTTTTCTTTCAAATTATAAGCAACTTACAGAAAACTCGAAAATGCGTTTCAGTATTATAATTTGAAGTAAATACGTTGAATATTAGTGGAAATATGAGTATTTAAACTAAATAATATTTTACTACGCATGTGCGAGACGTGGCGTGATTTTTCTTTTATTACTCCACAATGACAGATATATACAAAAACTTAATAAAAAATTCCAGTTGAATCCCGTTAAAATTCAGAAAGATATCAGCATTTCAGTGAGGTATACCGATTTAGTACTAATTTCACATTTCTCGCATTTTACGAAATGGTCCTTTAATTTTGAAACACCAGTGTAGAAATGAAAATACGTATAATCGAAATTCTACTAAACATCTTTGATTATCACAAATTTAATGCTACTAATACAAATTCATTTGAAAGTATTAATTTAAAGTTCTTTTAAGATAGTACAAAAATAATCCAACATAGTATGACAATCAATAGTTAAATTTTAAAATCAAATATTTATCGTAAAAGTGAGAAAAAATCATACCATTAAGGCATATCTTTAATACCAATTACACATGTATTATATGACTAGCTGTTACCCGTGCGCGAAGAATTTGAATTATTCTTTTTTTAATTCATGAATGTACATGTTTTGTTGCATTTTGAAAGGGGAAAGTAAAAGTTCTTACAGTTGATAATGCTTAATTGTACAGCTGACAGGAGTGTACTGTAGTATGCCGATATAGTTATGTAAATTGCTTATCTATGCTAATATACTTTTGTATCCCACGTTATTTGCACGGATGTAGAGGTTGTGTGGGCTGGACACACGTGAACAGGCCACATATAGTTGCCAATGGGAAAAATATGATTTTTCCCAAAGTACGCCTGCCACTTTCAGTGTCTGGCCCTGAGCATGGCAAGTGATATTTTTAAAGGGATTTGTTACCTTTTGAACTGAGATGATAAATCCTTCGGTACTATCGGAAGTCGTGGAATTAAAACACTCTCTCTTCTCCCTATATCAGTCATAACAGTAGCTTTCACGACGTTTGGACCTAGGTGTGTAATTCGTAACAGTGTGGTATTGCGCAGTCTCGGTATATCGAGGTTGCGTATTAGTAGTACTGGCGCACAGACATTCAATCTCGGCTTGTCGGAAGGTGCCCCTGACAATTCTAAGATGTTGAAGAGCTCTACAGAATATGATGTTCCTTGTTAATGCGCATTACCGTATCTACAGATGGATATTCTGTAATAGCTCACTGTAAAAATTAAACAAAACATCGAGAAAATAATTCACTAAAGTCATAGCATCACTGCGTAACCGTATCAAAAGCTGTGAATGCTACAACAACAGGAAACTGGAAGTTAAAAACTCCTTTGTTGTTTATGGTCAAAGAAAACAATGTTTTCTTTTATTAAATTTAACACTGGCAAAAGCCCGTGCGCGAAACAGTAATTTGGCTTCAATTTATTTCTATAAGAATAAAAAGTATTGTTAGAAATTACGTTACAAAAATATTTTTAAACCTTAATAACAATCAGAGAAAACATTTCATCGCAATGGAATTACTACCATTAAAAAGATCATTTTCTGGTGTTTAAAATGGCATAAAAATAATTGTTCCCTAATAAATATTTCAGAAATTATTGGCAAAAAACATCTAAGCATTAGGCTTAAAAGCAGCTACTTTTCGTTATTTAATTAAATATCTTAAGATCTAATTGACTCTGAAAGTTGAAAATAGAACCTTTGACCTAGAAATATGCTCTAGAATGTCGTGTGTAAATTTCATGTCGTTACCGTTCACCGTTTAGGAGGAGTTCTTGTGACCGACAGACAGACAAATACATCCAATTTCGGCCTTATTTTATAGACATTTATAAAGATAAACAAAGGTTTCAGAAATAATGATAAATTAGTTCAAAGTCTAATAGTTTCCTAGCAACAGAGTAGCAATAAATTTGCGTTATTTCCCAATCGTCTGCACGTAATTAAAGTTATTAAACTTTAAAAAATTAATACAAATTGAAGAAAAATTGTCAAAGAAAATAAATTGGTATCATTGAGGAGGTAAAGTTTTGAACTTTAAGATGATATAAAAATAATGTTTATTAGACAGTTTGTTTTGAAGTTACGGCGGAAAAAAGGTTCACGTGATAGTTGATTTTAAAAATAATTTATTCCACATGTTTTCGCATTCCTGAAGTATCACGTGACAGTTGATTGAAAAATAAAATAATCTTCATCGCGAATCTCGGAGTCAATGGGCTTTCTTTGTTAATTAATTTTAATCTGTAGTCAGAAACAATTAATTTAACGTGATTTCACCTACCCTATGTCCGTTCCTGGGTTTCAAGATACAACTCTGCCAATTTTCATCCAAATCGGTTTGGTAGCTTTGCCGTGAAAGCGCAACAAACAGACAGACAGACACACTTTCACATTTATTATATTACTAGCTGTTACCCGCGACTTCGTGCGCGAAGAATTTGAATTATTCTTTTTTTTATTCACGAATGTAAATGCTTTGTTGCATATGGAAAGGGGAAAAGGGGAAAGTAAAAGTTCTGACACTTGATAATACTTATTTATCTGCATGCAGGTACGAATTTAATTAAAATAATATTTAAACGTTGTCTGATGTGCTGATTGTCCATTTATATTGAGTAAAATATTATGAATCGAATTCTGTGAATGTTTCTTTTTACAATTCCTTTGAAAAAGTTTAAAGTATTTCTATGGAGTCCAATGCGTCTTAAAAGGAACGTGGAATAATTTTTAATCATCGTTTAAATTACCTCCAGACTATTTGTTTCTGCTAATTTGTCAATTTTGAATGCTTTCGAATTCATTATATCTTTATCACAGCTCACATACAAGGAAAAAGAGGATTTTTTTTTTACATTTTAGAGCGGGGGAAACGACTTATACCGAAACTTTGCATCTTATGAACGAAGCCCCTTTAACAAATAAGAATGAATCGGGGCTGTGATGATACGACGTAGAAAAGTAAACGACGAATAAATGAGGAACGTATAATCTGTGCTTTACTGTACTATCTTTGTTTATGGTAAAACTTGCGAATTTCAGCTTAAAAACAAGAATAGTATTTGTTATTTCAGAACGTACGCCAATAATACAGAAAGCAGCAAAAATGAACATACAGTTAAGAAAGGATTCGGCTACCAGGAATCAAAATGGAATAAAGATATCTACGCTAAACTTCAGTTGTTCGTAAAACGAAATTATTTAAAAACTTTTCAATGAATTCACCAAGCCAACTTATTTAATTTTCATTTTATTGAAATCAATGCAACATCATCATATTTTTCTTAACATATAATTATGATTCATTTGTTTTATTTGTTTAAATTCATTTCTTTATGTCCTTCATTAATATTGTTTTGAATTTTATTCTTTAAGTTATATTTGAAACTCCATAGATACTGAAACAAAAGTTGCAGCAAAGTTTTCTGTGGTCAAGTGTGTCCATTTTTAAGTTTAATTTCAATTTTGAAACGAGATGATACCCTTATAAATATCAACGTCAGAAGAAAACTGCTACAATCTCCTAGTCCTCCCTTCGGTGTGGAGCGGAAGCTTGAGAGGGGGATGACAGCTCAAGTGTCGTCTTCGTCATGACTGCGGTTCAAAATCACGAGGTCCGTTCTAAAATAGCCCTCATGTTGTTTCTTAATTCGACGTTAATATAACTTAACTAAACTAAGCTTCAATCTCCTTAGTCAACATTTAATGATTTCGTAAAGCTAAGCTCACTATAATTTTCAATTTCCTAAATACATTTATATTTCATGAGGCCTTTTTCAAATATTTTAATGATGTCTCAGAATTAGCGACTAATTAAAACATAATTTTTCTTTAACCCTCTGAGCGCCGCAAACGGTTTTCTACGTTAAGCAAATCTACTCCGACTTCGGCAGAAACGTGTTATTTCTTCTCTTTCTGTCGCCTTGAAGATGAGAACAACCGGCTTTTTCCTGGTTTGAATTTTGCAGTCGTAAGCGGCATAGCCGTGTTTTCTCGCCTCTGCTTTCCCCTGCACTAATGACTTGGTTGACAGTAACAGATTCGTGGTGATAAGCTTTACAATAGATGAGCTCGCAGGTTGCTGGAAGGAACCTCGTTTGCGGTAACAATTGAATTCCTTATCGTTAAAACGAATAGGAAGGTACGGAAGTTTTCATGAAGCTTTTCGGAAAATTGAGGGAGAAAATCTTTCTCAGATTCTTATTATGGCGTAGAAATGCTTATAAGCTTTTCTTTTCATAAACAAAAACAAAAAAAATGCTTGTAAATAGATACCTCTGAATGAACCTCTAAATTGATTATCTTAGCAATTGTAACAAACATTCCGCATAGTACCTTGAAGAGGTGTTTATCCCTGAAACCGCATGAACAATTTGAAATAAGTAACATATTTCTGTTATTTTTTTTATTTGGCCAATTTTGCAAAGAAAAGACCATGTAGAAATGTAATAAGTTTTGAATGGGTTTCTAGTCCTATGTTTTAGAAATTTATTGAAAAATGGTAGATTTCTTTTCTTTGGGAAAACTAAATTTTTCGCATATAAATCCGTGACAAAAGAAGACTAGAAATTCTACTGCATTAGGTCTCTTTATTGGATATTAAAATATGTATTGTTGTGAAATATATAACCATAAATTGGTAGTTTCCCTATGAAATAATTCTTTAACAGGTGATTTCGAAAAGAAACCACCGCCCTTGAAAGGGTTAAAGATTTCATTAATTTGCAACAGATACTACTTGTAAACTTTTTTCGGAAAAAGCGAAAATTCAAAACATGATTTGAGCCTTAATACATTTGAATTTTTTTTGTTATTAATAGAAAATAAAGAAAGACAAAATATCTTATATTTTGCAAAAAATGTACATACATTTTTAGAAAATATTTTTTCTCAGAAACTAATACACATATTTAAAATCGGAATCCTTATTTTACTCAGTATCTTCTGAGAATCATTTAAAAAGTTAGATGAAAAAATATTAGAAACTGAACCGGAAGAAGCTTTAATAAAAATCTTTTTTTTTAATTTAAAGTTTCTAAACTTTTCATTTCTTAACATGACAACTATTTTAGAAATTTGTATTTCTATCCAGTTAGCATATAACTATTACAAAACAAAGCATTTTGGTCTAAATTGTAGGAAAAACATTTTTAGTCCCATTCAAAACTCCGAAATAATTTTATTACTCAGTAATGTTTTTTGAAAAGGGGCCATTCAAATATTACGTAAGCACCCAAGGGGGGAGGGGGGTTTCTTATTTTTGCTGAGAAGGAGGAGAGGGAGTATGAGTGATGCTTACGTAAGACATTAAAATCACTTTATTTCCGAAAATCTCTTGTAATTTGCACAAACAATTTAATTTTAAAAAATTAAATTTGGAAAAAAAGTTAAAATTGGCAAAAGAAAGTTAAACTTGATTTTTGTAAGCTTAAACTTGAAGTTGTAAGGAAATTAAACTTATATTCTTTTTTTTATTTTAAGCCGAGTTAGAGTTTTTTATTTGAATTAAGTCCTAAAATTTTTAAAATTAGATTATTACTGTTATACGTTTTGTAGAAAAAAGAACGGGGGGGGGGTCATAAAATTCCAAAAGCATGCTTACGTAATATTTGAACGGCCCCAAACTGAAACAATGTGAATTTTATTGAATATCTAAAAAAATTAATTCAGCATTTAAATTTTGCAATTGTATCTTAGGGGATAATAAAATGAAAAATCGTGAATAAAATCTATTCTAGAGAGTAAAGATGAAATGTAAAATAAGGATCAAACTTGAATTTTAAAATGTGAGCTTTATTGGAAAGTTTGATATTAAAGATATGTAGCAAAACTTGTCTAACTGAAAATAACAAAATTTATACAATTATAATATTAACTGTCAATTTTTTTTCAAAATTTTATGATCTGTTTTTATGTAATGCAGATTTGATCATAACAATAAAATAATATGTAAAAATTTTTTAATATTGTACTGATTAAAAAATTTTGCAATATTCACAAATTCAGAAATGAAGTAAATCAATCACATATAACAAGATCATGAACTAATGATTGAAAAACTGGCCATTACATTAATTGCCTAGGTACTTTTTATACTTTTTTTTGAAATATATTAAAGTTAAGACATGAGATTAAAAATAAAAATGCTATAAGTTAGATTCCGTATGGTAAATTTCAAAGCAGGGTGCAACGCAAAGTCCAACGTTACAATTTTTACATTCAAATCGAGATTCTCTCCGCACACGTTTACCGTTCTCATTCATTTTTAGTGAGCACACAACAAACTTCCTTGATTTTTTTCTGGATTCACTTTCATCAACATAAGAAGGGAAATGCCTTCCTGTCAGGCGAACGACATTTTCTTCCGATTTAGGAATGGACCCCGGCGAGTAGATGGATTACAGACTGTTACTTCAATTAATCTTTCGATTAATTTCATTCGAAATTCAACTTGCCTCATTTTTCCTCCATTCTTTTTGAAGAATACAAAAGCGTTCCACACTGCTTGACTAAGTAAGTAGCGAAAAATCTTTTTGTAGTATTTTCGTTGCTGATTTCTCGCCACTGGGTAGTACGACAAACATTGGTCAGCTTTGTCTACTCCACCCATTGTATTGTTGTAATCAGCCACGACTGCAGGCTTAAGCTTCGAAGATTTTGACTTTTTTGATTCCACGGTCACCATCGTAGTGCTGTGTAAAGTACTAAGCATAAGTATAGGTTTTTTATCTGTCCATTTTAATAAACATATTTTACCTTTTTGAAAGGCCAATACTTCACCTTTCTTCACTTTTGACGACTTTATTAACGGAGGCAAACCTTTCCTGTTTGCCCTTAAAGTACCGTAAATATCCGTTTTACATTTAATAAGTATTTCGGCTAATTCTGGTGAAGTGTAGTAGTTGTCCGTGGTTAGTGTATACCCCTTATTTTTCAGTTCATGAATGAGCGTCATAACACTTTTAGTGGACACACCATAATCCTCATGGAACGTCGTACCTTTTCCTGTATAAATAATAGAGTTCCAAATATATCCGCTTTCGGATTCACAAAGTTGAAACAGTTTTACTCCAAACCTAGATCTTTTTGTTGGAATATATTGCTTCCATCCTAAGCGCCCTTTATAACCAATCAGTGATTCATCTATTGAGATATCCTGCTTTGGTATGTATGTTGATTGAAATCGTTGCATAAGCATACTATGAAATTTGCCAATTTTTTTTAGTTTGTTATTAGAAGGCGATTCATCTTCGGAATCATTACTACTTTGGAAGTGCAGAAATTTCATTATAAGAGAATATCTTTTTTCGTTCATAACATTTCCGAAAAATGGAGTACATAAAATTGGTCGCTTGGACCAAAACCATTTTTCGGTGGGTTTTTGCACAATTCCTTGTAGAATCAACAAAGATATAAAACGTTTTAGTTCTTCACTAGTGACATCTTTCCACTGCAAAGCTCTAGTTGATGGAGTTAATTCCAAATTTGAAAAATGTTCTTCCGCAAAGCTATTAGTTTCTTTTGCGATGAATGAAATTACTTCATCATCAAAAAAGAGGCAAAAGTAATCCAGTGGATCATCTGATTGTCTTAGTGAAACTTTGATTCCTGGATTTCCGGTAAAAGGAAATTTAGGTGGAGCAGGAGTCAAAACGGAAACATCAACACCACACCAGTTTCTTGCACTTTCCAAAGATTCATCCTCTGATTCGGCTTCTGATGATGATAATTCATCGTCCGATGAAGTTTCAATTAAATTGTCCTCTTCAGAATCGCTGTTCATCATCAAACAAAATCCAGAAAGAATTTACTACTGATATGCGATCTTCTAGACGCCGAGAAATGGTACCGAAGCCTTCGAGTTTCTTTATTTATACTTCGTTCAGTACTTTATCATTTTAAGTAGAAGATTTAACAAAGGAGTTTCAATCAATGGAAATTAGCGCCTGAAAAGATCTCTTTTGCGTTTGTCAGTAGTTCCTAAAATTTTCGCAAACAGTATCTTAAGAAGGAAACAGAAAAGTGTTTGTAATGGAATTGGTTTCAAAGGAGAAGAAAGAAAAATACATGTGATACACCTCAAAGATCATTGTCCAAAGGTTTGTCTCTCTAAGATATCTGTTTCAATGGTTTTAACGATATAACATCCCATCTGGACAGCAAGTTGAAAAGAAGTAGGGATAATCCCTTTTTTCCATGCACTATAACCAGTCGGCTTTGTTGTCTTATGTAGAATCTCAACAAAAACATCAAGGTAAACTTTACAAACAAAGAAAGCTGCTTCGCAACAGATGAGGACAACAATAGTAGGAAGGAGGGAGCTTGAACAATATTACACGGATCAATTTATTCCTGACCCTTGCGTAGGTTTTCAACATTCCATCGTACAATGAGTGCAGTAACACCTTTTCACAAGAATGCTGTCACAAATGCTTGCGATTTTACTATCAATAGACCACGATCGAATGTTTACCATATCGCCAGACGGGTGTGTAATCACAAAAAGACCATATCAGTACTAATGTTCTTTCTTTTCAGGAA